>JAWZYV010004847.1:195000-705272 GCA_038373885.1 Cheiracanthium punctorium | reverse complement strand
TAAATTAACTAAAATTCAGTAATTAAATAAATCATTAAAATCAGGTCCAAGCTCTAAAAGATTCCAAGTCCCATTCCAAAACTAAAAAGGTAGTTCCTAAACATAACACAAGATGGCAGCACTAAAATTAATTAATAATTAAATAAAATTAACTAAAATAAATTAAAAGCAAATTGTACAATTCTGGCCAAAGATTCTGCGAAAAATTCTAAGTCCCATACCGAAACTAAACCCCGTTGCCATTCCCGTGAAAAGAAATTCAGTGTTGCCACCCTGTGAAAAAATACCCTCGTAACCTTTCACGAAAATAAAACGAAACTAATAGCAGACATCACATCCAGGAAGTAAACAACTCAACCCTACAGGAGGTAACAACTCAACCAGCAGGATGCAAACAACTCAACTCCACTCGTGACGTCACTTCTCAACAACTCAACTCCACTCGTGACGTCACCTGTGACGTCATTAGCCACGCCCCCTTTTGATGACGTCACTTCCGCCGCATAGACACCGGTACCTACTACTGGCGGTTGCGAAAGACAGTGAAAAAATCTCTGTCAAACCATTGCGAAATACTCAATATACTTATTAAAAGTATCCACCTATTACAACACTTGGCGTCGTGAAATATCTACGAAGTTCATCAAAAGCTTATCTTATCTTCGGCTCCCCCACTGTTTATTCTTTGGTGACGCAAGAGCTCTTTCCGCAGGTACTGAAAAACCGTGCGATGGGGAAAAAATGCTTGCGCAGGGAAAAAAACCACCATTGAAATAACATGGGGATGGCTGATGTTTGCGGACTGCCCCGCAAATGGAGGGATGGTGAACTGTCATTTTTCATCTACTACTCGAATCATGACCAGGTTTGCATGCTCCTTCGAAAACAGGACAAGAGGAATTTGGCATCCAATGCAGTTGACTTCATAAAACACTGGCCGTAACTTATTAGGGTATTTCTGGGAGAGTCGCGGCATCTGGGGCAGATGCCGCCCCCTTGTATGTCTGGTAATTGTTGATAGATAGCAGTCAGAAGAGCAGTACATGTGTGCAGTGAGATTTCCTTAACTGGTGTATAGCAGGAATCCCGTCCAATGTTTTAGCTGTAACTATACTATCGTTATTTTGAGATTAGCATATGCTTTCTCTATCCAAACTTTTAAACATGTTACTGTTAAATGTTTTTTTACGCCAATTACTGAATTCATGCATGATTTCGAAGCAAAACTATTTTTAGCACATGTATACTGTGTACTGTGTGTAAGGTTACGCCACTTTCCGTTGCGAAGACAGGGAACTGTGAGGTGTTACGTCTTTACCGTAAAAAAGGGATATATGCCGCACTGCCATTCCGGTATACATGCTGCAGTTTTTTTTGTACGGGATGCCGCTTTTAGTAAAATTTTAATTTATTTCTTCATCTCTTATTTTTTATATTACTGAGTTTATGTTAATGGAATATATTTGTTGGATTTTACTAAGTGTTATTAACTTTTTTCAATTTCCTTTTGCACAGACTCACCAAGGTGAACATGTTATTAGTCGTTACTTGTAATTGTAATAATTTCGAATTTTAATGTTCTGGCTTGAATGAGATAATCTTAAAAACCAGATTAATTTTAAATTTGCTTACATATTTTATTAGAAACGCCCAGATTTTATAAAAAAAATAAAACAATGTAAAGACAAATAAAACACTAATTTACTTTTTTTTTCCCATCTCAAATACACTGATGTTACGTTGTTGATGAAGTAAAAATTAAAATACAATCAAACAAATAAGTATTTATCTTTAGTAGTGAACTAAGTCGGCAGACTAATATTGACTGAAACCTACTAATTTATGCATTTTGTTTCTTTTGTTTATTACATTGGTAATTATAGTGCAGATATACTTTAATATTTTTTATTTATTATTTCAGTAAGTTCTTATGACAGACACGATATAACTGCCGCACAAGAGCGGCATCTGACCCCGAGGAGCTGCGTCTCACCCGCAGTGCAATGTTTTAGGGGGGAAAAAAATGTTAAACAACATTAATTATTTTTTATATATAGATTTCTTTTCGTCGCAGTATACATGTTTTATATTCTACATTAAATAGCATATCATGATTTATTTTAGTGTATGTGCACTTTGGGATTTTTTACACAAATTCGAAAACGTGTGCGGCATAATTTGTGAGACCCTAGTACAGCCGTCCACAAGGTGCAGCCACTGCAGTCGAGGATCCTACTGCAAGTTCTTCAGAACGTGGGACAGAGCGAGAGAGATAAATTGTAATGGACGACTCCCGTAAAAAGCAGCCAAAGTAGTCGAAAGTTGCGGAAAAACTTTGGTTAATTCCTGGGTTCGTCGTTATAAAGTATAGCATATGTAGAAAGTTCTAGTAAAAATTCCACTTGCCAGAATGAAACACAAATTTTATTGCTCCTAGAATTTCGTCGAACAATCAGCTGTACTAAATTCACAGGCCCTGACAGCCTGTAACTTGCTATTAACAGTCCGCTTAGTACAGGAGCTTTCAGAATTTTATTAATTGTTTTTTAATTGTTAGCTCTGTCCCAACTATTGCAAATTAAATTATTATATTTAAAGTATAATTACTAATTCTTGTGTCAAACTCTTTTAAATTTATTTAATTTCTTACTGTTACTTCAGCATATCTTTTAAAAACCGTGTTAACAGAATCATTGGTCTTAATTAATGAGATCCTATAAACGCTGATCAGATAATTATAGCGGTTTTATTTTATTCATTGAAAGATAATACTGGAAAACTTAATGTAAAAAATAAGTTTTTGTCTGTGAAACTAAGAAAATTTGAGAAAAAAAAAATTCACGTGTAACTGCGAAAACAGTTTTTTAAAAGTTTTAACTTTCAAATTATAAAAACAGGTACTGATATTCACTCATTTTTCTTTACAGTCAGGTATCATACAATTATTTCTATAATTTATATTTTTGCAATTTAAGAATAGAATCATTGTCGATAATTGAGTCCATACAGTCCAAGTGGTGTAACTCCATTTTTCTGGTTTCTTAAGTTAGAGCCACAGAATTGTTCAACAAAGGGCCATTCTATTAAAAGCGCAAATGGTATAAGTTCTACCAGCATTAGTTGTTATGTAATACTGGATTTATTGTGATAACCCTAATACAACCTTGAATATATCAAACTAGAAAAATGGAGTTATACCACTTGGGATTTATAGGGCTGAGTTGTCAAAAACTTTAAAGTTGAAGAAATTGGTGAATATTACATAGTCACATGTGCAGTTTTTGTGAATGGCTCTTTAAAGGTCAAACTTTATTTTTCTCATCCGACTTATTTTGTATACAGGGTCACCCTAAAAAGCTATTTTTAATTTTTTTATGCACGATCCCTTATGAAGTTTATGCATATAAAGTAACAACACTTGAATCACCCTACTTCCAATTAGAAAAAAAAAAGTATTAACTTTAAGAATAAGTTTAATAAGTTTTAAGTCAATAGTTTAGAAAACGCCACTCGGATCAGACAGTTTGAAACACCCGCTGTGTGTGTTTGTTTGTAGATCAGAGTTGTCCAATATACAGTTGTGGAATTGAAGCCGTCCCGCCTATTACTGTTTTTCTCCCCTAGAGGACTGTCCGACCTCACATGAATTCTGACTTTAGATGTATAGAGAAGAAATGAGTTATT
Source organism: Cheiracanthium punctorium (assembly GCA_038373885.1). Classification (NCBI taxonomy): domain Eukaryota; kingdom Metazoa; phylum Arthropoda; class Arachnida; order Araneae; family Cheiracanthiidae; genus Cheiracanthium; species Cheiracanthium punctorium. The sequence goes on along the minus strand of JAWZYV010004847.1, from coordinate 701,588 downwards.
AATTTAGTATGGAAAATTTTATTGTCTACTTTTACTACCTATTTCAAATGCGTTTATTTTTTATTATTTTTTTAAGGAACTCACTGCCAGAGATTTATTTATACCTTCCTTTCAGTGCCTCCTAAGTTTTAGATTATTGAACAACATCATGGAGAACGACAGTTCTAGGAGTGACGCAGCCTACACCAACGAACCAATCGTAAACAAACTACGACACTCTATATATACAGCTATTTGGGGGGAGTTTTTGGTGTAGAGCTTTTTTCTCGAAATCGGCTCTAACGATTTAAAAAAAAATTATATAGGATTTTAATCGGTGCTGAAATCGAAGAGTGACACAGCCAGTTTATTTAGGAAAACCCGTTGTGTTTATTTAATCCAGTTTAAAGATAGGACTATTTAACTCCAGCGTATTAATGCTGAAACAACTTCAATCCAGTGGTGATTATGCATGGCCAACCGGTTTCGCGAAAGAGTTATACTTCCCGCGTATGTCAGCACAGCAGCAGCAGCCAGTTAATGATTTATACAATAAACATCAATAAACTTGTTTCTGGTGGGATTTAAAAATTTAGTTATGCCAAATGGCAGAATAAGATTTGTATACGATTTTACGCTTAAAACATTTATTTACAGATTAAAAATTAAGAATCTTGCATTCCCATCATACGTCGTTTCGTTTCAAAAATGATTGTGGCGCCATGGACTTTTAAAAAAGAAAATTCCATTTAATATTATTTTAAGCCAGGTAAGAGCAACCTCTTGAAAATTGCGGGTCAAACTTTCGGATGTCAGCGAAGTCGCGGGCCGTATAATCGTGATTTATACGGGATTTTGAATAGTTTATATGAACTTTATATGGGGTTTCGATATGTTTCGATATGGGGGCCGGATCAAAAGCCGGGGCAGGTCCCATGCGATCCGGGGGCGTAGGTTGCCCACATGTGTTTTAAGCAGCTTATTATTACATTCAAGTAGCATTAACATTTTTTTATCAGCATTATTAAGTTAAAAATGCCAAAAATTGAGTAATATATATATTTTTATCTCGTTTTATTGTTTGATTCCCCAAGAAATAAATTCCAACAAAAAAAAGGTCAAACTTGTGTCACATATTTGTTACAAAGAGCTTGTTGTGATTTTCATAATCAAATACTCTGACATTGAATAAAAACAGATTTATATATTTATTTACATAACTTAATGTCAAGCAAACTTCTGAAATTCGTGTGTAAGACTAATTTATTATCTTCTGATTATACCCCTAAAAGTAATGATATACCCATACAAAAACCCTTAGCGGGTTGTGACGCGGCATTTTATCTGGCGCTGCCCCCTCAGGATTTTTTATGCAGTGTTTTCCCTGGCTTTTTTGCTCTTTTCAACATGGTAACCATACGTCAAAGTAGTCTTTGCCCCCCTTGAGTAGTCTTTGCCCCCCTGGAGTAGTCTTTGCCCCCCCCTGGGAAATATTCTGCCGGCGCCCATGCTTATAGCTATATGAATTTTAAATATGGGTCTTAAAAATAATTATATCAAATCTTAAGTGACGCCCTGGTGTGACTTTATAAGATTTCTTTTTTAATTCCATTACCAGTGGCGCACACAAGGGAGGGGTACAGGGGGTCTGGGCCCCTCCCAAAAGAGTTATTAACTTTGCATCGTAAAATCATCATGCAGTTGTTTACAGTTCAATACGTTAAAAAACTCTATCAAAGTCATATTTTTTTGCATCTAAGATAAGTAAATAAAAACATAATTCAGAAGCATATTTACACTGATGTGCATGGTGTCTTGATAAAAAGTGGCCGTGGTCATGGCAAAGAATTTTGGTGGTTGGTTGGTGTCACAACTTTATGAGCTGGACGCCCTCCAAGAGAGAATCCTGTGTGCGCCACTGTCCCTTACAATTACTTTTGTTGATTTTCTAAAGAAGATTTGCACTTAAAGCAATGCTTTTAATTAACAAATACACTGCCAAATATATCACACTTTCACTGAACATATATTATGTATTAAAATGAATTTATTTCAATAATTTATCTTTTGCGTCACGCTACCCAAACAGGCAAGTAAAATTTACGTAAGTGTTTACTTACGTAATTACTTACGTAGTTTACTTACGTACGGGATACTTACTTTGCCACAGTATCCAAACTACGTGAAATGTATTCTTGCTCTTTTGGATAACAAAAGGGCAAGACGCAAAAGATAAATTAAATTATTGAAAAAAATTTATTTGAATAAATAATATAGGCACAGTGAAAGTGGGATATATTAGGCAGTGTATTTGATAATTAAAAGAATTGCTTGAATGTATAAATCTTTAGAAAATAAAACAAAAGTAACTTTAATGGAATTTAAAAACAAATCTTATCACGTCACACCAGATCGTCACTCCAAATTTGCTATCATTATTTTTAAGACCCGTATTTAAAATTCATATAGCTATAAAGTAAAATGCTGCGTCACAAACTTTTAACCCTTTAAGTGTTTTTGTATGGTATTCTTTGCAGTGAGGAGATGCATTCCCTGAACCCTCAATAGTCTCACATTCTCCACACATAGAGATGTGCTTGGGCGAAGGCTTGACTAGAAACCCTGCACGAAGCCATTGCGTCTTTTTTTTTGGGGGGGGGGCTCTGGGTTTTTCAGCAAGAAGAAATTTTGTAACGGGCCTCCTCAGCTGAAGACCCTTATTTAGAAAAAAAATTGATAGAATGGTAGATAGGTAAATACGAAAATACAACATAATATTCACTCTAGGCCATTACTTTCATGAAACGAACTGAACTTCGTTGCATGTTCCTTATTTAAATTTACTAAATTTACTAATTAATTTACTAAATCTGAACTATTTGTACTAGATGCAAATGTTGTGCGAGGTATAGGCTAGTATTAAAATTTTTGCAACAGTGATTCTTAAGAAGTTGGATTGAAGCCTTGCCACATCTTCTAGCAATAAGTTTTATCAAACAACAATTCAATCAATAAAAAAATTGACATGAAAAATGTTTAATATAGGTGAATGCTTTGTATTTATACTTGAAAACCATGATGAGTATTACAAAGGTAAAAAATTAGTTTGTAAAAGAATCAGTTTCTATAAAATGTCCTGAGGCATATTTTCACGAGAGATACTTTTTGCAGTTTGTTGTTTTAATATTCCATTAAAAAAACGTCCGTCACATAGCCAAGGGTTTAATGAAAAGTTTACTTTTTCATGCATTTTTTCAAAGAATGAGGTACGTAAACATTTATGTTTCGTAACTACTTTAAACAGACGATGGGGTATTTTTTAACGTGCTTAAAATATTATAGAAAAGCTTTACGATGTCCGTGACTAGAAATCGCATAGTCTGTTCTCGTGAAATTTTATTGAAGGTTTTTGCTAAGAGCAAAGGGGAAAACGGATCTGTTCAATATTCATGTCATGTGCTCGAAACACAATATTACTCAGCTCTTGTGGATATCACGTCTTCCAATTAAACTGCCTTCTAAATAAAATGAAGCTCGTCATTTAATATTTTATGGCGCTGTATGCAGCCAGATACTTGGGCAATCGTAGCTAAAGTTGAATATTTATAAAGAAAATGATGCTCAATTATTCAAAGAAAATGTTCACAATTATGTCACAAACATTTTTTTTTATTTTTTCAGTAAAAATATTTTTTCTTTACCGTTTCTTGTCAACCATGTTTTCAAACCTTCATAAATCTAGTTGAGCATAATTTTTCAACGTCGAGAGCCTATGAAATTTGTAATTTTTTAAGGAGCGCTGTAAATAAAAACTATAGAATTTAATGCAAGTAAAAAACCCTCAACTATTAAAAATAGCATATATATATATATATATATATATATATATATATATATATATATATATATATATATATATATATATATATATATATATATGGAGAGAAAAAAAGAAAAGAGAGGTAAACTTACAAACATAACCATTGAAAAATCACTTCAAAATATTTTAATATTTTACCAAGCTAAAATGAACCTTGATTAATAAACTTGATGTAGAATTTTAAATTTGAAAATTGCTTACTCACGTAAAATAAATAAATACGGGAATATTAGAAATGATATAACTTTAAATAAAAATAAGTATTTCCAAAGTTTCAAAATTTAAAATTCTCACTGTACGTTTCAATGTATTAAAAAAATTCCCACTCTTTATGTAAAATGATTCACACTCAAACCTTCCCCACCACATGCAAACTAAGGCAAAAGTGTTTTTCCCTCATCTCTTTGAATGATAATCAATAATTACAATTAAGAAACTCTCCTTAGAAAATAGTTCAATTCACTTAGTATAATTCACATACATTATAAAGTTAATGGAGTACACAAAAGCTAATATTCCCTCAGAAAATGTCAAGCCTGTAACATTACCACTGAAAACAACTGAAGTAACACTGAAAATAAATAAACTGAACTCAAAGAAATCATTCCAGGAAATCGAGTCGCCCAGAAAAACGAACATGCTACGGTAAGATTAAAATGAAATAAAGTGGTATCGAGACTTGAATGTTCTATGACCTCTGCAAGATGTGAGAAGTGATTCAAATTAGAGTCTTTAATATGACGATTCAAGAAGCTTTCTTTCTTCCATCTTTTCAGAAAAGATTTCAACTTAAAAGGCAAAATATTATAAATAGAAAGTGGCACACAATGGCAGTAAAATTCACATGAGTAACAGTTTTTTAGCCAACCATATCATTATTTAATTGCTTGATTTCATAGGATAAAATTTTGAATGACCAAAACGATAGAACAACCAATAGATTACATACTACAAATATACTATCAACGGTTATTTTGACAAGTGGATTACTAAATTTTCATTTCTTTATGCAAATGCAATCATAAAAAGTTAAAATAAGTTATTTTAAGCACTAAAACGAATGAAAGATTTTTAATGAAAATTAGTTTTATATTCAAATACCTTTATTTTCAGAAAAAAACTTGATATTTTAATTGAACACTAATTTTTCATTGTATTAATTAATACACGATGTGCAATAAAAGTTATTAATGCACCGTTCTTGATATTTACCAAAAAGCAGTGAATAGATATTCTATTATCACTATATTAAAATTAGAATACGACGGAAAATTTAACTGCATATAAATAAAACGCAATTAAAATGTAATGAATTGTAATAAATTAAGCAAAATTAATCAGAGGTCGCCCTTTTCGACGCATTTCTTCACTTTCTCCCCTTCTCCCTAGATTATGTGTATTTTTGGCGATTCATGATTTGAAATTTAAGACAAAAGTAATTTTTCAAAATTCCATTACACGATTTGATAACCAGTGCAAAGGGGCCAGAATCAAACATTTTGGCCATCTGCGAAGTTGAGGGATTTCAATATTAAGTTTCATGTAGTAAAAAGGTAAAAAAAAATATTTTTTTCCATAAAATAATTATATTTCCTTCTCTGTCTCTCTCTCTCTCCCTGTATCTATATAAATAAAACAAACTGTAACATGTCAGTTAGTTGTTTGGTTAGTTAGTTAGTTTGTGTCTCGCCTAGCTCCTAGAAAGTGATCCTAGACATACCAACTTTTGTATGGAAATTTTCCAGGACGGGTCCCGACATACCTTGAAGCGATTTTTTCGAAATACGAATTATTTTAGGAGATATCGATAAAAAGCGTATCGCATAAGGCTAATTTTGCTCTTGCCATTTCGCAATTGTAACCCTGCAGTGGAAAGGGGAGAATTTAGCATAACTAGGTTGCCATATTTGGCAAGTTTATTAAATTATTCAGACTCTTGAAGTAAAAATTAAAGAATAACGATTTTTTTAGTTTAAATTATTTGCAAGGTTGTTTTTTAATTAAAATATCGTGTGCATGTGAAATCAGAGCAGGAATGAAATGTTTTATACTCAAAAGAAAAATAGGATTTGGACATTTTCCGAGACTGAAATGTGCAACTTTTTAATTTGGCGAAAAATAAAATGGTTGATGTGCGATTTTGAGAAGGATTCTAACTCTTGGCGCTATTTATCGTAATTTAATCGTCTGCAATTTGGGTTATGAATACACCTGAGAATAAGTTTTTGAAATTTCCATTCTGTTGGAATTGTGCATTTTTCTGCGCAGCTTTTCCCCACCTATTTCTAATGTATTACATCCAGAAAAAGGATGTTAGAAATATCAATTTTAATTTTGTGCAATCACACTCATGAATAATGATATACTTTCCAATTTAATGAAATAAGGAACGAAAATAGGGAAGACCCATGGATTATAATACGCTTTTAATATATAGTACTGTAGTGCGTATTTAATATCTGAAAGTGTTTCAGATTTTCTTACTTTTTTTTCATCTTTCCGTTTTTTGATAAAGGCCAGTATATCAGAAGCTCTTCAGAATTAATATAGGACGAAAATAATTTGTACCTTTCTGTAGGTTTTTATCATTTAACTATCTAATTCATGTAACCATGGACGGCCCGACACGGTAAGCATCGCATCTGGGAGCCGGCTTCGAAGGGGCGTCAATTCGAACTCAAAAGCTAACTATGAGCATAAAAGGGAGAGTCTTCTTTTAAATGAGCAGGAGGGGCCACTTACCCTAGGGCCACTCCTGCTTTTAACATTCTTAATTTTAAATTCCATTCAGAATCCGAGAGATTTCAGTGCCAAGGAAGTCGGTGAGGAACAGGATTCTCTCCGAACAAGATTTATTAAGATGGCGAACCAACTGGTGGCCGGAGGCGGATAATATATATATATATATATATACATAACATATAAAATTAAACATATTCTCAACATTCAAAATTTCTATTTGCTTGTTTCAAAATTCTTTAGGGCGTAGTAACTTTTGTTTTAAATAAAGGATTTGTAAATTAAGTTAAATTGTAAATTAAGTTTTAAATAATTGTAATTAAGTTTTAAATAATTGTGGATTTGTAAATTAAGTTTTAAATAAAGGATTTGTAATTAAATTTAGATCAAAAAGGCAATAAATTTAATTTAAACGCAAGTAATATATCTTCCCTCTTTCTCGCGGTCTTCTGGCGCCCTACCTCGCAAGAATTTCCTAAGGCTGGCAGACCCGGGCATATTAATAACCAATAAATACACCTGTTTTGGAACATGTGATACTTTACAGAACACGTCATCAGAGGTTATATATTTTGAAACGCAGCTCAGAGCGGGGCTTTTTCGTGATTTCAGTTCCCATGTAAATTGTGTGAAAACTAAATAAAAAAATTTCTTCGTAATCCCACGGTGGTTCCTTCCGAACTATAGCCTCAGCCCGAGTACACCGCCCTACCTCTGCGCCCTGCGGACTCCAGCGGCAATTCTCTGACCGCGAGACCCCGATGCTGGAATATTGCGCTCAACCCGCCGTGATATTATAAGAGCCGCTCCTGCCCAGCACCACGGTCGGCGAAGTCTCGTTGCACCCTGACCAAGTCACGACAACAACCTTCCCGTGCCCGGGATGATATTAGATATATATATATATATATACAGGCTGAATTTGACATAATCTGCCAAACGAAAATGGGTGAAAGAGTAGCCCATGTGGAACATAAAACACCCTAGAAACCCTGTCCTATTTCTAACCGTTTCCGAGTTATGGTGGATAGAAAGAAATTTTGTTTTTTATTATACCGTTTAAAAAAACCAAATTTGTGAGGTTTCTGAAAGACCTGCTTAAAAAAAAGCACATATTTAGAAAGAGTAGAAAAAACACTATGAGGTGGCACCATTTATATCAGGATATCTCTACTTTATGAGGAGCTACATGCGCTGAAACATTGGCCAAGTTAAAATTCGAATTGTAGCCGAAAACTGTAACCGGCAATTCTGCAAACACCCTTTTAGCAACAAGCGGTCAAATGTCCCAAACACTGGTCCATTCCACAAGCTTTAAAATGAGCCCACAATAAAGCATATTGTTTTTGCTAGATCAGGAGAAATGTAATTTTTTGTTTGGAATGCATCACCGAAATCGACGTTTCTCTAATAAGGTATTCCACGAAATTCGCCAAACGAATACTAGATGCTGGCTAAATTAGATGTATACAAATCTGTTACTAACTACATAATGCATAGTACGTGTTTTCATCATACTAGCAGATGTGAGATACGCACTGGTAATTTCTTTTCATATTCCTTTGTGAAAGACGTGGGAAACATCATACTTCTTTTGTTTCCATTGTTGTATTTGTAAACTTTATAAAATGCTACTTTTCTTATTTGGCTTTATAGCTTTCGTATTTGCATCAGACAAAACAGCAGGCTCTTGCCGGACACTACATTAAAAACAGGAAAGACCATGGCACCTCTTGAGTCTCTTTATTCGACGAACGCCGATTTCGGTGATGTATTGCAAACAAAAGTTACATTTCTCCTGATCTAGCAAACCAATATGCTTTATTGTGGGCTCATTTTAAAGCTTGTGGAATGGACCAGTTTTGGGGACATTTGACCGCTTGTAGCTAAAAGGGTGTTTGCGGAATCGCCGGTTACCGTTTTTGACTACAATTCGAATTTTAACTTCGCCATTGTTTCAGCGCTTGTAGCTCCTCATAAAATAGAGATATCCTGATGTAAATGGTGCAACCTCATAGGATTTTTTTTGCTCTTTCTAAATATGTGCTTATTTTGAACGTAGGTTTTCAGAAACCTCACAAATTTTGTTTTTCCTCAGACGGCATAACAAAAAACAGAATTTCCTTCTTATCCACCATAACTCGGAAACGGTTAGAGATAGGACAGGGTTTCTAGGGTGTTTTATGTTCCACATGGGCTGCTCTTTCACCCATTTTCGTTTGACAGATTATGTCAAATTCACCCTGTATATATATGTGTGTGTCCTAAAAGTTCCCATACTCTAACTATCATTTTTTTATGGGTTTTTTATTTAAATGTTAAATTTTCTCGTCTGATTATCATTTTGCCGATTTTTTAGTTTTTATCGTTTCGTTATTTTTGCCTTCAAGTTGTGCAAGAGTAAAGTTCTAAATTATTTTGTTCTGTTTTCATAGTGAAACAAGTTTATTATGAATATAGGGAATCGCTCTGCTTGAGACTTATTTTGAATGTAAATCATATGAAAGATAAAAAGATGTTCGAGGAAATAAATACCCAAATAATGAAGTACCTGCTTACAGGGAACTTATCCAGCAATTCGTTGCATTGTTAGCAGTAAATGAACGAGATTCTTGGTTCCAACAAGATGGTGCAACATGCCGTACAAGTAATGAAACATGGATATGCTTGAAAATATTTTTGGTGATTGACTCGTCTCAAATAATTATTGGCCACCTCGATGCTATGATTTCAATCCGGAAGTATAAAGCATACATCTGAAACATCAATAATGTTACTATCAACCTGTTCAGGGAAATAAAATTTTGAGTAATCCGTTTTCTTTCTTAAATATTTTACGCAAAACTCAGATTCTGCATCCTTATAGCTTCAATCTGGCCAACATAATAAATAAATTTCTTCCTTCAAGCAAAGTTTACTAACGCATAGACAATAATTGAGATATTGGATCTACCGGACTCGTATATTTTGGGCAGATAAGTTCGTACTCTCCTTCATACGGGATGTCACCAATGCTGTCACCTTTTGAGCTTTGGAGACAAATTAAAGTCATCTCTTTCTATGTTTCTGAAGCGTGTGCAGGTTGTTTAGAAGCTTTTTTCTTTCGCTTAATAAAATCTTTTAGTTAACCCTTTTGGTTTTATCATTGACCGTCTCAGAGCTTCTTATCCAAACATGTTCTTCTTTGGAGTTGAAATTAGCATCCTTGACATTTCCGCTCTTCGACTACATTCATTATTTGACTTGCGTTTAGCAGATGTAGGATATGGGCGAACAATTTCTGGTGTAACAGGTTGTTTGCAAGTTTGCAAATAAACTATTCAAGAACTATTGCAAATAAACTAAGAAGATCCTGAACTCTGTGTATCCATTTCGTTGTCGGTCGGTCGAACTTTTAGTGGTAATAGTCGTGGTTTTCTCCGAAACTTCGCGTAAATACGGGTTAGGACCCCTTAGAAAGCCCCAAACGGAGTGCAATCCCACCCCCGGCCTAGATCCGTAGCGTAGATAAATGGCCGTAGCCCTCATTTACATTTTTAGTGTGAATAGCGAATATTGAACTGCGCCTACAGTAAATATACTGTAACAATATAGAAATTACAGTAAATTGGCTTTAACAAAAATATATACTGTGAAAAAGAATGTTATACTAATTTATAGTCTATTATGGGGCACATTGGTAATAGGATTCTACCAAACCATCCCAGTAGCAGATTTTTATAAAAAGTGTCATGGCCGACATTTATTGATTACATTGTAGTTCAAGACAGAGCTAAAAGTTAATGACATTGTAACGTTATCGGAATACTTAAGAACAATTAGTACTTATAGATATATGTGTGATGCTCCCTTTTTCTTACCCCTCACTACTTGAATCTCTCTGATAACCTTTGATCGAGGCGGTATCGTAAAGTCTTCTATAAGAAGCTATACATCTTTGATAATGGGCAGTTCTGACGTTATAGAACGAATAAATCCCTGAGTGTTTCAAGGGCTCTTTAGAATTAGACACTATGAGGAGGGGAGGAATCTCGTAACTTTCGAACACTTACTTCAAGCATTCCACGTCACGAAATACACTTCAGATTCCAACCGAGAGCTGCGATGAGCAGCTCAAGACAGAGAGATGGTCTTGAGACAGTGGCAAATGCAGAGGTAACTTTCCACTGGTGTTAGGCCGGTAAGGCCAAATTTTGCTTGACCCCGCCATCTGACTCTGTATTTTTCGAAGTCCATTTTATGTGTTTTGTATGTGCCGTCAATAAAGTGTTTTTGTGAGCAAAAATTCTCCATCTCTTCATTTATGACGCCACAACATTAATATATGTACTGTTATAATCTTAAGTCAGCGGTTCCCAACTTTTTAACGTCACGCCCCTCCCCCACCAACAAAGGCTAACTTACGGCGGCGCCTTAGTAGTACTTCGGGCCTTAGTAGTTGTCAAAATGCTCGATGAGCAAATGCCCGCCCATTGCAAAAAAAGAAAAAAATAAGAATCTGCTAATATTTTTTTTAAATGGAGAGTCAAACGAAGTGTATATCATTCTGATTTTTTTCACAATGTCACATTCGGTTTTTAAAAAGCACTTTTCTTTTAAATATACATAAAACGCAAAGACACAGGTCATTCAATGAGGTGAGTTTCGTGTGTAGATTAAAATGGCTGCCCACCCTTTCGGCTTGTGCATTTGGAACCGATTAAATGAGGAAACTCATAAAGATGGCGATAGAAAAAATGGGGGTTGAAACTGAATGAGGCGGCGAAACGTCCCTCATACTCCCTAGGTTGTCCTATTCCTCACATAGTACACTGTAAAAAAAATCAGAAACGTTACATACTTATAGCAGAAAGGTTTCCGAAAGTATAGCGTTACCTACCGATGCTCTACACGAACTCACGATTTCGGAAACATAACCCATTTTTCGGCATAAAATATTTACGGAGAAGGGAAATCTTCATTTGGGACTTCGCGAGCATGCGCCAAGAGACAGAGGGTGAAGAGTGAACGCGTCTTCCCTAAGAACAGATGGTCACAAAAGAATCGCTGTGACGTCACAGAGGGTCACAATTGTTACAGGACTGTCACATACTAGTCACATTGTGACTTGTGAGTGATGTAACTCCACTGTGTGGTCACTGTGAAGTTTATTTGTGACCAGTCACAGGTGACGTCGCCGTGGAGTCACCTTGTGACTAGTATGTGATCGGTCGCTCAGTGACTCCACTGTGAAGTCACTGTGTGACTGCTTTGTGACTACTGATTTTTTTGTACTTCAAAATGACGTCACACTGGCCGGTTTTGCGACTTTGGAAGACTCACTTTTTCTAATATTTTGTGGCAATTTCTTTCGTGAAACATTTAATAAATAAATCCGAAAATGATAACGAGTAATTCAATAAAATCTCGCAGTTATGAAGTAATGGAATTTAGTTTAACTTATTAATTTTTAAATTATTTCGTTTAAACAAGACGATATTATTTATAAAACATATTCTTAAAAGTATTAGAGTTGAGAGTTCTAATTACAGATACTTAAATTTCGACAGATACTTAAATGGAAATTTAAGTATCTGTGAGTAAAATTAAGAATTTCTTTCATATCCCCATGGCCAGGGCCGTGCTGTGCTATGATGCAGAGAGGCGGCTGCATCATGCGGCACTTCAAAGGGGCGTCTGGCCTAGATTAACCATTTTCTACTTGTAAAACACGTAAAATTTAAAAAAAAAGTTTTTTTTTCTGTTAGAAAATTAACGATCATTTATTGCTGTTAGTTGGGGGGCAGATGAAAAAGTCGTACCTTTGATATTGGCAGATTTATAAATTTTTTTTCTGCGAGGCGCAAAGCCTGAATACTAATTCAGAATTGCATGAAATATGTCATCATTGTCAGAAAGGCCATTTTATCTTGTCTAAATATTTGTTCAGGGGAGCGTCTCTTCTGTTCCTTATCCATGGGTCTATCTGCCTTCACTCTTTGCTAGGGGCGGCAGAATCCTTATCATTGAATTCATTGTAAGGACACTAAAAGGATTTTTTTCAAATATGGTTGTATATCGGTCAGACATTAATTCAAGTAGCTTTAAAATAGTTATTTTCATTTTTGGATTATATACTATCATTTTTCTTTGCTTCGGCTATGAAAACATAGTGAAAAAACATGCTGATTAATTTTTCATTCGCCTGTAACACTGCGGCTGCCTGGTTGCTGTCATTAATTGGCGGCATGATTTACAGTCACCTGTTAGAAATCTTGTAATTTTCTTTTTAAAATCACGCTGGACAATGACGTACGAAGGTGGGTAGTGTACGTAAAATGTAATGTACTTAAGTAGTGACATAGGAAGGTGGGTCCACCCCGGGCGATAAGTTAAAGAAAAATAGAGGATGGCAAAACGTTGAAACTGATAAAGAATAAGGCAACAGTCCGAAAGACGGAGATAGGAAGCAGGCTCAGGCGGCAGAAAGCCTAAACTTAGAAAAAATGAGGCGCAGGGCACTAGCTAGGGGTTGGCTAGGCTGTCCCCTGCCAGGAAAATAGGCAAGAGAACGTCGCAAAACTAGCTGGTTCAAAAGAATTTTAACGAGTTTTACTGTTCTATGACTTGACCGACGTTCTCCTGCCTATTTTCCTGGCAGGGGACAGCCTCGCCAACCCCTAGCTAGTGCCCTGCGCCCCATTTTTTCTAAGTTTAGGCTTTCGGCCGCTCAACAAAAATAGCTCAACAGAAGCTAAGGGCAACGACTAGTGTGTCCTGCACTAGTATGTCAATGCAAATATTTAAATCTGAGTTTTTCCCTCCTATAATTTTATAATTCTACAACAACACTAGCGAGCAGCATTTCAAATATTTAACGCTGGAAATAGTTGTAAAAGGTAACTAGTGTATCAGCTCCGAGCAGAGGAGGTGAAATTCAAGGGGCTATGGGCGCCCATAAGAATGTTTGTAGAGATAGATCTGCCAAGTCGTTTGTAAGGGATCGTTTTGTAGGGGAAATCGGTGGTCTTGTCCTGAAAAATACGTTAAATCACTTCCACGTTGCAACAACACATAAATAATTGCGGTAGTATATACGTATTCTGAGAGCTTTAGGGAGGCTCATTTTTGCCCGTATAGGTATGGGCGCCCACTCAAGGAGCTGCATAAAATAGGTCTGCCGCAGGTCTTATGTGACCCTTTTCATTCTCATTTAAGCGTAATAAATTTACACATATATAGTCTTAGCGCATACGCGAACCCGGCTGTCTCCAGGGGCCTCAACCCAAAACGGCCCTCAGCTCGAAAAAAGCTCTTCCCAAAATTATTATTTCGAAAAAAAAAAACTTTAAATCTTGTCTGATGTTTCACGTCAAACTTAAGAAAATGTCTTCAAGCTTATGAAATAACTCTCGAAAAATTTGGGTTTTTCGAAAGGGTTCACGGCTTGGAAGAGGAAGAGAAAACATAGCATTGCGAAAATTTGGCTTCTTATTATAAAAACGACATCAGCAAGCAAGGAAGACCTTATATTTGATAGCATGCATCTAAAATATTACATAATGGAAGAAGTAACAACTCTGCTAGAAATTTACCGATATAAACTATCCGAAAATCAGCAGAAGGAGCAGAAAGGAATAGAGTACATTGTTCATGATTCTGCAGAGGAGGCCAGTAGTTATGATTCGAAGAGGACAATTTTCAGCATTTCACCTTTGTATTATCATTTGCATACTTATAGTACACCACTTCTTCTTTCCGCCTTTCCCAATGTTTAAATCGCCATGCGGATTTTTTTTTTACTATGATGGTGATTAATACAAGTAGGGAACGAAGTTTCTCAAAGTTAACACATTTGTGCCTGGATATTTTTGCAACTTTCATCGATTTTTACTGATAACAGAAATAATAGATAAATTTCTGATGTCAACTTCTTGAACAAGGGATGATTTCTTTTAAAATCATTATGCATAAAAATCGAAATATCAACATCCTACTTGGTCATGTTAAAATATTTTGTAGAGTTGAGGCTCAATACTCATGAACAAAGGCTAGGAAAAATAAATAACGTTTCCGACTAATAGCGAAAATGCCGTCCCAAAAAAGGGACACTAGGCATAAATGGGTTAAAATTAATAAAAGACGACAGAAGGAGTACTATGACCGATAAAAGGTTGAATTATTTAAGTATTATCAGTATTGAGAGCGAAATAATGAGAGCAGAAAAGAAATGCAGAAAGGCAAATATTGTATAGAAAGTTCCTGTACTTCATTCTTATGAACTAAAATATAATTTACAGCAGAAGTAAAGCCCTTTATTATGGAACAAATTCTTTTATTTAGTCATTAGTCTTTATCATATAACATACACATGTTCGGTGAAACAATTAGTTATACAACATAACTAATCATTGCAATGCCGGTTGAGATAGAAGAAGTTGTTGAAGAGAATTAAAATATAACATCTTCAGAAGTTAATCAAAAATTCGGTAGCACTGGCAGCCTGAAGATATTACATGAAATACCTTCTGACTCTGCATTATGGAATGACTCTGCATTTTTCCATGTCATCTGAAACTGTTCAAATAGTGGTTGAAAGGTGTGCGCATCAAATTAAAAAATTCGAACTTCCTGTTAACAAAGGAAGGCGTAAATTTTCTCCCTCGCATTATTTAAAAGTTTTGAGAGAAGTTGGTTAATCTATTCCATTTTTTGCTTTTGTCGTTTATTATTTGATAATTCGTTGCTGCTAGTGACTGACCTAAAACAGGCTACTCTGACTGGGGAAATCTTACAAGGAGCCCTCACAATGCACGAAAAGTCTGCAAACCCCAGAAATGCATTTAGAGCATGGCAGGAATTAGACATTCGATTAAAGCAGAAAAAAACTATCGACGCTGAGTACCAAAGAACTATGGACCTCGAAATTCAACATTGGAGAGGTGTTCTAAAAATAATTGTATCGATAATTAGACTACTGGCCTCACAATGCTTAGCTTTTCGTGGAACAACTGAACATTTGTTTCAGTCTAATAACGGAAACTTCTTAAAGTTGGTAGAATTGCTTTCCGAGTTTCATCGGGTTATGGAAGAATATATTAGAAGAGTTCAAATCGAATCTAATAAATGGTCGGTGACCTATTTAAGTAATAACATTAAAGATGAGTTGATAAATTTAATGGGATCTGCAGTTTTAAACAAGGTTGTCGAAATTACGAAAACAGCTAAATATTTTTCGATACCCTCGATTGTACTCCAGACGTAAGCCATATTGAACAACTATCATTAACAGTAAGAGTCCCTGTTTTTGACTCCAAACAAATAAATATGAAATTGAAGAATTTTTCTTTGGTTTTTTAGAAGTTACCCAGCAAACACACACCTGCTGGCGGAGTACCTCGCCAGTGCCTTTCTGCCTTTACGTCCAGCACCGGCCCGGCACTACAAAATGTAACTGAATCGTACCAAAAAAGGTCGCCCGAGAAGTACCTTGCCAGAAGCCTGGGAAGGCAACGGCACTCTACTGGCATACTGCATGTGCCGGCCGTTACTCACAATAAAGGCACTGGCCCATTAAGTTTATAATGCCCAAAATGAAACGGCCGGGTGCCGGCTATTATTAAAAATAAAGGCATTGGCCTGGTATCTTAATAGTGACTGCAATATAATGGCACGGTACCGGATTAGTGCCTATTTACAGTAATGTTGTCATAATTAAAATACGAGCCAGTGGCGGATTTGGGGTAGGGGGCTTATTCATCAACCCCCACCCCCACCCCGCAAAAGAAAAACATTCCTTAAGGGTAACATTTTAAGATAAAAAAGAACATAAATGAAAGATAAAAACAGCAAAATCCGTTGGTCAATCGTTTGCAAATTATGTGCGCCTATCATTAGTGATCATAATTGTGTGCAGTTTTCATAAACTGCAATTTTCTTACAAATTTGCAGTCGCTTAAGATTTTTTTTATAAGAGAGGCGGTAACACATTTCAGAACCAACATAAAATCATTTATAAACAGTTTAATTTCAATATTTCAAGAGTCAGAGATTTTATAAATGAGCTATAGTACTTTACGGTTAGTATATATATATATATGATATTAATGACTATGTCATTTTATATCTCACCCCCCCCTTTATTGAAAATTGTCCGAAAAATGTGCCCCCAAAATAGCGACATAATTTTACATATATTTAAATACTATTACTTCACAAAAGCTTTAATCTATTGTTACAATATTCCGTAAGCTGTGAATAGGCATCCCATGTATTTATCTATAAATAGGTTACATTTAAGGCAGTACCCAGGGGGGTGGTCCGGACTCTCCCCGAAATTTCAGTTTTTGCAAACAATGTAATAATGATGAAGTCTTTTCGTGGAAAATCCTACCTTTTTCACCGTTTGGACCCTCCCTGAAATTTTTTTCTGGCTACGTCCCTGGTTACAATCATAAAAATTTCAACATAGGGTGACCAGGCGAAATACACGAAAGATAAGATAAAATGACATACTCGATTAATATCGTTTTAATATGGCAATAATGAAATTAAAAAATTAGGGGGTTCAGGGGTCCCCCTGACAAGGCTCGAGTAGCCGAGTTTATATATATACATATATAAATCAAAATCTTACAAGAAGTAATAATAAATAAAGTTGCACTATTGTTACACATAACATTAGGGTAACATTTTGTTTATTATAAATTTTCTTTAGATCAAAAGATTTTTTGTTAGCTATTCTGAAAAGAAATTCCTATATCTACCTGCTGTATACTACATGACTTAAATTTTACGGAGGAAAACACTTTTATACACTAAAACATACTATGAGAGTATATATATTAAATAAAGTGAAACTTAAAATTTACCTGTTATTTTCCCAACTCTTTAACATAAAATCCAAGGTCTTCGAAATGTATTATGAACCAACAAGGTATCATCATTGAAACAGTGTCGTTTTATATAAATAACTGTTCCAAACGATGACGTCCTATTAGTCGTCTAAAACTATTTCGACTAGGTCTATAGTCGTCTAAAGCTGTCCGCCACAGAAAAATAAATAACCGGCTGAGATAACACACACGACGGCTGAAGTATCCGCATGTTCAGAGGATTGGCACCTCGCAGAAATAAATCGCAGCAAAAGAAGCGCATCGATGTCTTTCGTTAACGGGATAGAAACAGCGAAAACAATCAGCAGTCAATTTTTAAAAAAGGCAGTAGTAAAGAGTTCCGCCAATACATAGCACTAAAATGTCCAGAACTTATGTAGAAGGGCGGTCAGTATAAGTTCAGCAGGAATGAAGGTTGCCAGCGAGTATTATTTGTATCAATGAAGGAAGGCCAACCACCACCATCGTAAAATTACCGCTAAGACGCAAAGTGCCAGGACGGCACCATTATATGCTGTTGGACTTAGTTGGGGGGATTTAAATTACTAATCGAAGGTTTACTCTTAGAAGCGTTAAGGTATATTGGAGAGCGTTGTGTAGTCGTATAAATAATCCAGGTAAACGTCACTTTGCGAAGCAGTTATAAGAGAGACATATTGTAGAAGAAACAAACTTTTATTTGATGTCTTGGAAACGATTACAGGATGATGGTGGCTGGGAGACCGTTAGCTATGATGGTTAAAAGGGGTCTGATTAAACGGAAGTCAAATTCAATCGAAGAATGATCAGAAGGTTGGCGAGAAAGTTAAACTTGGCATATTTAAAGAACGCCCAAACGAGAGCCAATAATATATACATTATTAAAGACGCCGAAAAACCGCAGAATATTCCTAGTCAAGAGAAAGAATGGGAAGACATAACAAAGCACTGGGCACCAAATTATTGAGGATAAAGGCAGCCAAAATTACAGTAAACCCGTGTGATAGAAAATTATTTCAGCTGTATTTTTAACTGATGTGAGGCCATGTCCATATTTGGTAATAAAAGGAATAAAGTGATGTACGCGTAGAGAAAGACGGTAGGCATAGATGCATATAAATAAAATGCAAATGTTCTGCATGAGAAACAGATGTTTCTTAACAGCTAGGAAAGCTAAAGAAATGTAACGGACTTATTATTGACATGGAACAAAGGACGATAGAATAATTTAAGCATAGGTAGATAAGCAGTTAATTGAAATTAAATATGTGGAAAAAGGCGTAATACAAAATTTTGAAAGACAGAGTAGTTAAAAATGGGAAGAGAATTTAAAGTTTAAATGCTTGATTTAAAATGTATTAAATTTAAGAAAGTAAACACAAATGAAAATTATTATTAAATATGTGATCTTCATCACAGGGGTGCCCGAAAGCTAAAAACGCTAGAATGTCTCACAAAATTGCATGAAATTTGCTTAACATCATATAAACAAAAATTCCAAATTTCGGGGGGGGGGGCGTGTCAAGCCCACAGGACACCCACCCTGGCTACGTCCCTGCATAGGAAAAAGCCATCAATTTTGTTTTCAGGAAAGATTCAACAAAACTATAAAAAAATTAATATAAAGTATACAGATTTTATTAATAAAATTTATAGTTATGTACATAGGTGCCTAATACAGCGGGTGGGGGTAGGGGGTTCACTGTAGGTGTAGTGCATATTTTTATACCATATTGGACTTGTTTGTATTATTTTAGTTTTAGTACTAAAATATGAAAGTCCAATATGAACTAATTCACCACCCCCCACATCCAATAATAATAATAATAATAATAATAATAATAATAATAATAATATGAACGCCTATCAGAGTTTGATTAAGCCAATGTGCGGCCTCTTGCCGACATCTGATATAGGTCCCATTTATTTAAATGAAATAACGAAATTTTATGCTAACACTACGAAATATTTACTGGCCCATTACCTCTAAAAAGTGCTGTCCCGGTACATTTTAAACAGTACCACGCCGTTAACTATGCTGTGCATGTTTTAGACACATGGGCGCGACAGGCATTTCGCCATTACTGGCAATGTACTGGCGCGTATGCATTTTTCAGGCATTGGTATTCCAGTGACTTTAAACTGACGCAATGTACTGTGCTCCCGCCATACGGCACTTTGCCAGCACGGTGGGTACCATGCCGTCATTTTGCGGGCAGTAGTGTGTTTGCTGGGTAGTGACTCCACCAGTAAGGCTTTGACAGAACTTATTCTGATACATTTGGATAACTTAGGTTTTGAGTTAATGTGGCTTAGAGGACTAGGAAATGATAATGGTTCTAATATGAAAGGAGTAAGAAAGGGTGTTCAAAACAGAATAACTGAAAAATATCCAAGGGCGTTTTATGTGCCCTGTGCATGCCATTCTTTAAACCTTGTTGTGAATGAATCAGTGTCTTCTTCTACAGAAACAACAACCTTTTTCTCTGTAGTAGTTTACACTTTTTTCTATAGTTCTAGGAAACGTTGGGAAGTGCTTAAAAACAATGTTTCCCAAATAACTCTAAAGCCATTGATTGCCACAAGATGGTCAAGCAGAATTGATGCGTTAAAACCATTACGATTTCAACTTTGCGAGATCTATGATGGATTAATGGAAATAATAGAAGATCTCATCAGGGATGCAGAAACGAAAGTTAGAGCTAAAGGGTTAGTAAAAAACATTTAAAAATTACAAGTTTATGTGTGGTGTAATTATTTGGCATGACATTTTAGTTGAAATAAACTCAGCTTCAAAGCTATTGCAATCTGTATCGGTCAGTTTTTCAGATTATGTAAGGATGTTACCCGAAACTGTAGAAAAGGTAAAAAATTACAGGAAAACGGGATATGATCAGGTGAAAATTCCTGCAAATGATATTGCAGAAAACCTTGAAATCAGAATAGAATTTCCAACAGAAACTGAAGTTAGAGCCAGAAGAAAAAGAACGTCAATTTGATGAAAAAGCTGTCGACGTACCTTTAACCGAGGAAAATAAATAAACTTTTAAAACTATATTCTGGACATTGAATATAATTCTCTAAATGAACGATTCACACTTCTGGAAACCCATAACAAAAATTTTCAGTTTTTATATGATATTTTAAAACTCAAAGATATTGGTGACAAAATGCTAGAAAAGAACTGTATCAATCTCCAGTCAATACTTTCGATCAAAAATGAATATGACATTAATGCGAGTGCTCTACAAGAAGAATTACGTCATGTATCTAGAATGCTGCCATGTTTAACGAAACCTTTAGATGTTTTAAAATATTTGTGTAAAAATAATTTATTTTCTTTGTATTCAAATACTGTCATAGCACTGAGAACTTTGTTAACACTCCCAGTGTCAGTAGCTAGTGGCGAAAGAAGTTTTTCTAAATTAAATTATTCAAAAATTATCTAAGAAGTTCAATAAGCCAAACAAAATTAAGAAACCTGTCAATAATTTCTATTGAGTCAACATTGGCTGCTACTCTAGACTCCTTATCCACGAATTTGCTATAGTTAGAAGAGTAAAATTGTAATAGTTTGTTGTTAATGTTAGTAAAATAAATATATCATTTGTACATTTTGTGTAGTTTTGCTTTTAAATCATAATCAGCATTTATTTTAAGAAACATTTAAGCGGTGTTGTGGCGTACACACATTTCCCGTAACGGGGATAAGATTAAATGCAAGCCTATCGTTAAAAATGAAAAATTAAGGCTTTCATGATATTTTTTAGAAGGGGGGGGAGGAAGTTGAACCGCTTGCTCCCCCCCTTTATACTGAAGAGGCGGCATTTTGAAGACTTGCATCATACTGAGAAAATCTACCGTACGGCCCTGCCCATGGCATATATGTTTCTATAGAGTATGTAGGTTTAAATTTCGGATGGGGGGGGACTGTCCGGTATTTTGAACCTTATTGTTACTAGAGTAAATTCAAGTGTCTCAAAATTGCTGTTTTTTAATAATTGCTTTAAGTTTTCGGATGGGGCCCGGGATCCCCCCCTTCAAATGCGTCCCTGGTATGTTTGAAAGTTTCGCTAGGAAAAATTTGAGCTAAAACTATGGGTCTAAGTCAAAAATACTTTATTTATTTGATCTAATGCATGTTTTTCCAATTAATTTTATTTATTTTTATATGAAATCCCTTTTAGGCAAAACATAGCAAAAATATAAATCTTATCCTTCATACTTTAATATATATCAAACCCCGTAAAAATGTCGCACATTACAAATTTGTTTCATAACCGATTAAAAAATTTCAATAAATCATTAGTTTTTTTTTCGGATGAATACTTAAATAAAACAGCACATTATCTCCTGAAAATAATTTATGTGGGAAAAAAAAGATTTAAGATTTTTAATTTATATTTATTAATTATGGTATTTTCCTTCCATTTATAAAATACTCCAAAAAATTTAAAGTTTTCCAAAACAAGCCATGCCAGAACTAACTTTTGCAGTAGTCAGTTTACTTTTAAAGCAATCAGAGCAAGACGATCACAGCGCTGAGGCAACGTGCTGGCCTCTGAACGAGTGCGTCGAGTGTTCGATACTGGTACTGAGCGCTCCTTCCGTGAGAGTTTGGTGCTGCCATCTAGTGCATGTTACTCGTTAATTTGGAAACCTTTGTGAAAGCGGCGTTGAGGTTTCTGAAAAACGTTACTCGTTAATTCAGAAACCTTTGTGAAATAAACCGAAAGGTTACGCAATATTTTACCAAAATATACAGAAACGTTACCACATCTTTTCTAGAAACCTTACCTAAAAAGCAGGAAAATATGTAAATATTTTCCCGAAATATGCAGAAACGCTTCTAAATACTTTACCCGCATGGTTAGGAACCTTTTCTGCAATTTTAAACTACAAGAGCTGCCTCATATTTTGGGATAACGTTTCAATTTTTTTTTTTTTTTTTTTTTTTTTTTTTTTTTTTTTTTTTTTTACCGTGTACATCCGATAACCTGCCTTAACAAATAATATCATTTGAGACAGATTATACTCGTACGTCTCTGAACCTTAACAGTTTCAGCACGTATCTAATTTTTCTCGGGCCGATTTTAGAGGTGTCTTAGATGTAATAGAAATAGGAGTCAGTTCTTGCAAGATAATTACACTCCATGCCCTATATTCATCGGGCAAGAATGCTCAACTGCGTTAATGAACCCGAAACCTTTGCTTCGAGAACATTAAAGTAAAATTTTCTTTTTTTAAGATGCACTATCTCAGAAGCGGTTAAAGAAGCTTACATTGCTGATTTGTTATTTAATTCCTTTCGTTTCACTCAAAACCACAAGCACTTTCACACATGAAAATTAAATATATAATACATAATACATCGTTTAACTTTTCCTTTTAAATTAGCGTGTTCTGTATCGACTTAGGTCATTGAAAGTTCTCCCAACTTAATAACTTGAGCCGAAAATGCGTCCATGATAAATAAACGCGCACAGAAAAGTATTAGTTTGTGAGAAAACTTCTATACGCCCTTCAAAATGGCATCTCAGCAATGAGGCGGACCAGTAGTAAATGCCTCGGGGCACTTTCTCGCTCTGTGGTCAGATAAGAGGTCAGGATCCCTTTACCCTGAGGAAAACCCGTCCTATCTGCACAACCAAAGTGTCGCCAAAGGGTTCCCAGATAAGACCCTAATGATGGGAGCTATTACCTGGACTGTTTTCAAAAGCCATGTCGCTAAAGCAGAACCGCCTTTTCATTGCCGCACCTTTTCTCCTTCATTTCAGAAATCCCACAGCTGGTGATTTTACACAGCTACATTTAGATGAAATATCACGTTTCGGATTATTTTCGTTTTAATAATATAAAAAATGTAAATGTCTGAACTATTTCAAAATTTTATCGGTACCCTAGAATGTTATTTTAATGTACCGAACAAATTTTTGCTGCTGGTGGAAATTTCTTTATGCTTATGCAGAACTTTAAAATCATGCTGTTATTGTTAAGATTTTTCAGTGAAAGAGATCTTATAAAAAATGTGTGCACTTTTATGAGTAGTACATAATTCTTCGATAAATCAATGATGTTTCTAATTAAAATAAAAATAACTATGAAGAAAAATCATATGCAGCGAGTTTATTTTATTTCAGTAGATTAAAACAAACAAACACAAAAAAATCCAACTAAATTAAATTTTAATATCTAGAACATTTTATTTTTCGAAAGTAAAGGATAAATTTTGTGCAAACACTGCTCGAAACATTTCACCTTTTTTTTTTTTTTTTTTTAATTCATGAATATTGAAAAACGATGTAGTAGATTCATCATCGTCTTATTCTTGCAAAAGGGGTGGGGGCTATTCTGTGAATGTTACGTTAAAAAGTTATTGCGGAGCAGAACGAGAAAAACCATAACTAAAAAGTAATAACAATGCGAAAACTGGACAAACCCTTATGGTATGGGTGAAGTACTTATTAAAAATTGTAAGGTTCAAACCAGAGCGAGAGTGAAAACCGTATTGTTCTTCAACGAGAAACCAAAACCTGAAAAGAAAGAAGAATTAATTTGAATTTTTTTTTAAACTGTGGTTTTGGTTAATTTTGATTCAGCGATTATCTTTATAGCTTTTATAATTAATCAACAGGTAAAAACACCAAGAGGGAACTTATTTTATTAGCTTTGTATTTTGCTAGACGTATTTATAAAGTAATGTGTTACTTAAATTTTCATATTTTTACAAGAGAATTTTAAAATATAATAGATTTAATTTTAATTGTATTTACTAACTCTTTATTAAAATTAATTTTTGTTTTAAAATCAATTATGTATTTCTAACTTCATTCACATTTTATTTTTTCTTATTGCAGGGTTTTTGTTCTTAACAACCTATCAGATTCCTATTTTCTTCTCTGAAATTCTTTATTTTGAGATATATTCGTTCTATACTTTCTCTTTCAGTTACCTTACAAACAAAAAACAACTTTCAGAGAGCAAAAATTATTGACGAGACAGTTTATCTAATGGAACGTCATGCAAAAGTGTTTAAAAATGACACAAATAATGCACTATTTAATAATAGCTAAGAAACGATTCATTTTTTGCAGCTTAGCGTTCTCATAGCGACCAATTGTGGAAAACGTCATATGTTGTAGAGCAGAACCTATTATCTGAAGGGGGGAAAAAAACAGTGCACAAATGCTTTCCATTCATTCCAAAGTTCGTGCAGTTGGCTGTTTCCCAAAAATATTGCTACAAGTTGTCACTGAGAAGTCCGTGTGGTACGGCCATTCTTAGCAAAATGTTTGCAAGGGGTAATTTGACAGTTTACGATTAAAGACGAACAATTCCTCGAAGCAGGTCAAATTTATAAAACTGGCATGCTCTCTCATGTGGCTGATTCTGGGAGAAATAGCATATTTCAAGAATATCGACAAGTTTTCTTAACGGTGAACACTCTCAAAAATAAGTTATATAAATAGGAGGCCGAGATCCAACAATCGGCGGCAGGCAGCTTGGCATCCGCACCGGGAATTAGGAGGCAAAGATCCACTAGGCAGTTTGACATCAGCAACAGAAAATAGGAGGCAGCAATCCACTTCCGTAGCTTCCAGGGTAGGCGTCGCGCGATCGACAGCATACTGGTTATTATGACTGACGTCAGTACCTTCACTAAGAAAACTGGCTACACTAGCAGCTAGAACCGGAGCCCCCGGGAAGGGAGGGGGAGAGTAGACAATTACAAGGCGAGCCTGGGTACTGAACGCGTGGAGGTGTTGTGACGTCACAAGAGAGGATGGACTTTTCTCCGTTAAAAGCATTAGAATCATACGGAAAAGTAGAAGAAACTAAGATGTTTTGTGCCTTTTTTTGATACTAATGGTAAGTCAGCAATCTCTATTCTTAATACGACATACTTGATAATAGTTATTAAGCTATAGAGTACATAAAAATATAAAATTGCCGTATTTTGCATTAGTTTTATTGATTTCTGTTCTTTTGTTCTAGCAATCACTATGCTTCCGTTTGCTGCGTCCCAGGCTGTAAGTAAAGCTAATTACAAAAGAGGAGAAAATGTAAATGTTTTCACTTTTCCCAAAAAACGAAGAAAAGCGGGCCGAATGGACTAAAAATATTCCAAGAAAAAATTGGTCCCCAGGAAAAAATACGTATGTTTGTATTGAGCATTTCCGAGATGAAGATCTTTTAAAAGACGATGCTATTTTAAAATCAGATGGGGCACTTTTAACTGTAAAAAGAAAGCATTATAAATTAGAACCGAATGCTATCCCGTGCATTTTTTCGAGCTTACCAGCCTACATATCCGATATTACCAAAAAACAAGAAATAACTGATCCTACTAAAAGAAGAGGAAACGTTTAGGAAAAAGATATTGAGGAAACCGAAAAAAATAATGCAAAGGAAAATATAAATTCTTTTGAAATTAAGAAATGTATCAAGAGTTTCATGGCAATTCTATGTTAAGAAAATTTCACCATTAATTATAAATTAAACGCAGATCCCCTTCCACTGCACATACCAAGTAGCTTAAGGTTCAATGCGGATCTCATGGTTGATTTATTTATTTAAAAAGAGAGAGAGAGAGAGAGAGAGAGAGAGAGAGAGAGAGAAATATATTTTCTGGATACTTAGAAAAACAAAAATATAGAAGGTATTTATTAAAGAAATATTTCCAACTAAACGTTTACCGGAATTTGTTGAAAATTCTGAAATTAAGTATGAACACAGATTTGGAAATTAACTCAAAAAAGAAAATGTATTACTGCAATGCTAACAACAATAACAAAAAAGTATATGTATTACTGCAATATATTTTACATGAAAACCCCTGAGAGCATTTAGGCAGTTTTACATATTCAAGAGTTATACTCACTAATTTTTAAAATATTTAATTATGTATATTTCAAATGTCTCAATGTGATATTTGAAAGTCTTATCTAGAAAAAACTAAAGCAAACACTTGTAGTGCTTTCATGAAAAACTTCATAGTATTTGTAAGGTTTGGGTAATAAAAGCTTTTACTTTTTATTTTCTTGTTTTTTGTGCTTTAATTGCTTCTAATAAAATTTGACATTAGGAGTCTGTATAACATAATTATATATAGTATGTATTGTACAAGTTTTTAAAATATTAATTGTGAAAATTTCTGATTATATTCCTCGTGCTACTAGTGTTTAATGACATTATTGATCAGATTTTTTCCATAGAAATCAATACAAACTATTTGAAATCCCATCCTCTCTTGTGACGTCACGAAATGGCTTGAGATGACTATTTATGAATCGGGATACTTTTAACATCAATTCTTTCAAAAAGCTTATTAAAACGAAGCAAAACTAAATAATGTATTTCAGTTTTTAAGTAAAATTAATAAAAATTATTATTTTTACTTTAAAATATATTTACTTTAACTTACTTAAAAATATGACTTTACGCTTATACAACGTATAAATTTAATCCATATACATATTATTTTAGATAAATGATACATTGAGTAACCATTATATTATTTAGAATGTATTTGCTAGCCCGAAATGCAAAACATACTGCATACAATGCTGAAACTGCTTTAAATTCAGTACCAATTTATTTCATTAATTTCTGACAAAAAATATTGTTGATTCACTATTATTTAAGAACAAAGTGTTGTAAAACGAAAATGCTATTTCAATGCGTCATAAAAAATTAAGCTACTCTTATTTATTGGCATTATTAATTCCATTTCTTCCATTGAACTCAATGCAAACTGTTCCAAATCCCATCCTTTCTTGTGACGTCACGAAAACCAGTACCCAGACACCCTCTTGCTTTCTCCTCTCTCTTTCTTCAGTCGCGGCGACCCCGCTAGAACTCAAAAGGATACTTTTCTCCTTGACTGTAATGCGCATGTGCAAGAACTCGCCCCTGATCTGTTATGATCCTTAGACTAATGGTTATCAGCATTGGCACGAAAGCTGCGTGTTTGGCTAACTACAAAAGAATAGGAACTTTCAAACGATCTGTCAGACAGGAGAGCAAAACCGTGTCTTTTATTTAAAAAGAAAAAAATAAATGCTGCGAAGAAATTAAATAATTATAAATGTTGCTTTTAAGTTTTTTTAAAGGATGTTTAAAAAAAATTGCTAACATGCATTTTTTAACTAAAAGCTGGATTAGTTTAAAAAGGAAAATTTGAAATTAGCATTAAATTTCGTAACAAAAAATTTTAACTAAAAATATTCCTTTTTAAAAATTAAACCTGGAATAGATTTGATTTAGAAATTATAAATCAACATTGAAATTCCTGACAACACTTATAATTCTCTCTCTCTTTTTTTTTTCTTTTTTTGTAACTTTGAGGTTAGAGTGAAATTAATAAGTTTATACAAGAAATAATTGAAACATCTTCATTTTAAGGAGATAATTAATTGTTAAATAGAAAGAAACATACTACTATATTTCATTCTAATTATTACTTTGATTTAAAAGCATATATATATATATATATATATATATATATATATATATATAAACTATGTTATTTGAGTTTTTTTTTTCATATTATACAGTTTGTTCACCTGATATGGTAAATGGGATTTAATTACATTTTATTAAGGGCTTTTTAAATCAAAGTAATAATTAGAATGAAAGAGTAAAAGGTTTTTCTTTCCCATTTAACAATTACCTCCTTAAATTAAGATGTTTCAATTATTTATTGCAGCGTTTTAAAAAAATCATCTTATTTATTCTAATTTTTACTCAAATATATATTCATTTTCTCTTAAAATGTTCATTTAAACTTTACTGATAACATTATTTAGTAGAAAATTCGACTGAATGTTCATTATCAAAGATTAAAAAACTGAATGTATGTAGAAAAATGTGAGGGGAGGGGGACGAGCCACCGTAAGTTAGCCTTTGTTGGGGGGGGGGCGACGTTAAAAGGTTGAGAACCGCTGTTTTACTGTATAAATTTCATTAATTTCACTCTAACCTCAAACTTACAAAAAAAAAAAAAAAAAAAAAAAATTAAAACTATTGTCATAAATTTCAATGTTCATTTCTAATTTAAAACTTATCCAGGTTAAAATTTTAAAAAGGAATATTTTTTTAGTTTAAAATTTTTGTTACGAAATTTAATGCTGATTTAAAATTTTCCTTTTTAATCTAATCAGGCTTTTAGTTAAAAAAAAAATGCATGTTAGCAAATGATTTTTTTTAACATCCTTTAAAAAAACTATAATAATTTAATTTCTTCGCTGCTAGCAACTGACAATTTTTTAAACATCCTTTAAAATCTAAATTTATAATTATTTAATTTCTTTTCTTCAGCATTTACTTTTTTGAAATAAAAGACAAGGTTTTGCGCTCTCCTGTCTGACAGATCGTTTGGAATTTCCTGTTCTTTTATAGTTAGCCAAAAACACGGCATTCGCGCCAATGTTGGTAACCATTTATCTAAGGATGAGAGATCAGAGGCGAAGTTCTTGCACATGCGCATTACAGTCAAGGAGAAAAGTATCTTTTTGAGTTCTAGCTGCTAGTACTGGCTACCCAGCAAACACACTACTGCCCGCAAAATAACGGGTGGGTACCGGTCGTGCTGGCAAAGTGCCGTATGCCGGGAGCAAAGTACATTGCCGTTGACTTAAAGTCACTGAGATCCCGATGTCTGAAATATGCATATGCGCCAGTATATAACCAATAATGACGAACTGCCTATCGTTGCCGTGTGTCCATAACATGCACAGAAAAAATAATGGCATGGTACTGTTTAAAATGTAATGGGCCAGCACTATTTAGAAGAAATGGGCCAGAAAACTGTGTTAGCATAAAATTTCGTTGTTTTAATTAAATAACATTCTTTTATATTTATGCTGTATTAGTAATATTTTCTTTTTTATTTCTTCACACTATTTCGATTGCTCTTCAATTATAATGCGGGTTATAGCAAAAGAAAATTTGTAGAATACCATTTTTTAAAGTAATAATCACTTGAAAATGTAATTTTTAAAAATAAACATTTCTTTTGTTTATGGTTTTTCTGCGAATAAAAGGAACTATGAAATACTTTAAATAAAGTGAAACAAGATTCAAAAAGGTTCTTCTCTGCAACAGTAGCGTAAATGAGTTTCCGTTTCGGGGGGGGGGGGGGGGGAGGGGCTATCCTGTATTTTAAAACTTATCTCTACTAGATTTAATATAAATGTTTCGAAATGTTTCTTTTTTAATAATAGCTTGACGTTTCCGGAGAGGGCTTGGGCCCCCTCTCCTTAAATACGGCCGAGCCCCTTTTCTGCAAGCAGAACTCTCTCCGAGCCTCATTACCGCATGGGCCAATCGGGACTTTGCTCAGGGCCTCATGTTCGAAAGCCCCCCCCCCCATTTCAAATGTTGTTCTGAAATATTCTTTTTTATATGAAATTTTATGAAAAATAAAAGAAATTTCAAAGATGGGGTCCCCAAATTCTTCAACGCCCGGGGTCTCTATATATCATAATCGGGCCCTGTCCGAGCTCTCTCCGATCAAGAATATGGTGCTTTTACACCATAGACCGACCCACCTATTTGTTTGTTGTTTACATTCTTTACTCCTGCTGCTTCCGGCTTTTGTTTATTCCGCGCGGATTGCACCGGCAGATTCATATTCATTCAATATTGAAGAAAAGCAAAGTTATTTCAAGCTTTTACTTGTGAATATCTCTAGTACGGCTTTAAGTAAATTTTATTTAAATGTATTTCATTACAGATGACTACTCTATAGTAATTAAATTGATCTTACTCTCTTTAAGTTGAAAGTTGTGACGTCCGTTGTGAATCAACGGACATGGAATGTAGATTCTTAATTTATTCTGACTGTATTATTTTAATATGTATATATGCAGTGGCGCACCAAGTATTTTAGTTTAGGGCAGCTGCTGATACTGTTGAACTCAATTATTGTGAGCTCTTTTGTAAGTGATAAATTTTAAAACATCAAAATATTCCGTTTCACTCGCCCATAGAATACTTTCCCATTAAGCTAACTCGGTTATAATGTCATGTCTTATCTGGTATTTTCATTGTCGTTATAACCGTGTTCAACTGTATATCGCATACTATTTGTAAGTAATTATTTAATTTACCAACTGCGTAATTTGTAAAAAATACATTCGAAAAAATTTTAAGACAAATTTTAAAAACAAAATATTTTAATTCATTAAGGGGCAAATCTATTTATAAGAGATTTTCACTTGGATTTCTTAATCTTTATGGGAGCTTAGCCCCTATAGCCCCCTCCGTAGGTGCACCTGTATATATTAGGAATAAATCGAATATTCTGTCATATGTCACATTTGTGAAATGACAGTAAGTGTGCTTTTGTAGTTTTATAATTTATAAATAAAAATGAGCAATTAATTGACATTACATTTTATAAACACATAATGAGTTTTTTTTGTGGTTGCTGTTTCATATTTAAATGTGTTAGTATTAGTAAGGTTGATATAATTAGGGATATATATGGAGAAGAAATTTAGGTCCGTTTTACGGTCCTTCAAAAAATTACATTCGATTTAAACGGTCCTTCATTGGCACTTTACCTCATATTTTATTTGTTTTGCACGTTATTTTAATAAAAAGGAGTGAATGTCAAAAATTGTTATGAAAATTCACAAAAACAAGATGTTGAAATTCACAAAAACAGATATTGAAATTCACTAAAATAAACAGTGTACACAAAAATAGGTCCCTGAAAAAATTTCCTGGATTGACTCCTGGTAATGTGTCATAAAATTGAAGAAAAATTGAAAAGCAGCAAAATTTTAATTTAGCATCGTAGTGTTTTCTCTTACATGAAAATTACTTTGAATTTGAATGTGATATTATTTAAAAATTTGAATTAATTTTATACTATGGTACAAAATTCTCAATTAGTAAAATGTGCCCCATATACTAATGAGATGGCATACAAAATTTATTATAATATTCTTAAAAGTGTCAGCGATCTGAAGTTGAATATAACACTGACTAAAACCACTTTTCAATGGCTCTCGAGGTAAAAAATCATGTCAGAATGATCACATTTCAGGGATCGTAAATAAATTATGAAAGAAAATCTTTTTTCCACTCTGAGGAATAAACATTTACATTTAAAATCATGTATAGCCCCCGATCATCTTTCTTTAAAGATATCTCTGAGACATTATATGATGAAAGGCTCAAATCTGGTACATCACCTCATTAGTGTATGGGGGCACATTTTCCTAACTTTGTAAATGTTTTTGTACCGGGGGGGGTCGTATACAAATTTTAAAAGTGTAACTTTTTGTGAATGAGCGAGAGGAATTTTTTCTTGACGGAGTCTTATTTCCGACCTTATTTTAAACATTTTTTCAATTTACATTGGCCACTTATCTCTGACAGATAAGAAATTAAATCCCGTTATCATCATTTTGGGACACCTGTATATATACATACATATGACAAATTTTGAAAAAAAGAAACCCTTGTGAAAAATTTATTTCTAAACAATTTATAACAGTTATGTGTCTTCAAAAATTTACTTGCTTTCTACCCTTAAATTTTATTTACTTTTATATTAAAAATAATAAAATGTTACTTTAAAATACCGCCGATACAAAAGAAATAGTTATTAAACTTGTTTTTAAAGAATAGAAGAATTTTAATTTTCCCAATGTTTTTAAAATAATGGAAGAAAAGAACCATATTTTTCTTATTTAAATTGGCAACATCTATATTGTTGAATTTTAGTTAAATTTTAAGATTGTGTAAATAGATGATTGAATCTTATGCAATTTTTAATAATGTACAGAAAGAACACGCCTTGATCACAGGAGGTTTTATGGAATACAATACGTGTAATTAAACTTTTAAGAAGTATTTTTTACTTTTAATGAGTGGAACACGCTTGTACAGCTGCGGGAAAAAAAAGTTCCACTTGCTCTTTATTTCGCCATCGCTCGTCGTATAGCAAAGTTATATATACCATTCGTTTGCAAATAACGCGTACTTTAATTTACTATTAATTTAATCTGGCCGTCTTCATATTTAATTCTGCATCAACTTCGTTTTTCTCAATGGCAACCCCATATTTTGACTTTATTAAACGAAAGAAAATCTTCAAATTACCCTAAATATAAATTTTAACCAATTTTCTACGATAATTTCCGGAGATATTGCGAATTCATTTTTGCTCGTTTTTAAGGTACTTTCTGCAAAAAAAATCGCTATTTGTAGGTTCCGAACTTTTCGCCTTTCATTTATTTCGCTCGAGAGAATTAAAAGAGATTAATATTATTGTCAAGGAAAATATTGTTCCCATCTCTCTTAAAGTTTTTTTTGTACTGAGAATATCAAGGGTAGAATAGAATATTTAGTCTGTGGTCCAAATGACCCGTGAGTTCATAACTTCCTCGGTTCGTACACATGATTTAAGGGAAAAATGCAAAATGACTGCTAAGGATTTTGAAAATCTTTGTAATTTTGAAATTGTTATTCAGTGTTCCCCTTGATGTTTCTCTTAGACAGCTGAAATGTTGGCAGGAGTTAGAGGCTGCTCCCTGCTCTTCTGACTACAAGCATGAATATTGCTCGACTCATCTATGGTCGAACTTAAAAGAATGGTTTCATGATTGAAAATTTATTTGTTTGAATTTCATGTAAAAAACGCGATTACTTTTTTGCCGACCCAATATTATCACTGTGTTTGTTATTTCACTTTCTTCATTTAATACTATCGCCTGCAATGTGCAATATTCTTAAGACTTTTGGCGGTATTTTAATTTATAGTTAGATGAAATTTTTTTAACAGAAAAACGTGATTTTGAATGTTTGATAAAGTATGGGGAATTCCAAAGACCTAATGTTTCCGATATTAAAAAAGGTCACAGTCATGCCTGGAAAGTACATTTATATATGGTCCCTTAACTCATGAAAATAACACATTTTATTTAATATAAATTAAACTACTGAACGTAAAAATTTGAAATTTTGCACAGCCATGTAATATTAATTTCTGCACCTATTTCCATCGAAATTTGGCTAGGTCGCTATTCATATTTTTTTAATATTAATTTAATAATTCATAATTCATATTAATAATTTATTAAAAATCATAATAACATTAAATTATGTTTGGGTCGTTAAGTTCTAATAGTACGAATAAAAATCAGCTTCTTACTACCAATATTATATGAGATATGAATTGAAGTATGAAAAAATATTTTAACATAGGGGGGAGGGGATTTTGGGTGCTCATAACTCACTCATTTTCTGTCCAAATTTATTGAAAATTAGTGTCCGGGGTTAAAATGAGCTAAATTTTTGAAATATGAAGTGAAATCTAGGGGTTGCTATTGAGAAAAAAAAAGTTGGTGCGAATTTTAATATGTAGATGGCCTCTTATGCAATTTTTATGCATAGCAAATTAAAGTGTGCGTCAATCGTAAACGATTGGTATCTGTAACTTTGCTGTGCGACGAACGACGGCCGAAATGTGTACAAGTGGGACTTTTTTTTCCGCAGCTGTACATGCGTTAAAAAAGTCAGAGAGATAGATAGATTGCATAAATATTTTAAATATTTATTACATTATATTTTCTAAGAAAATAGAACTTCTAGGTAAAGTTTTATTTCTGGAGTCAATTTTTCAGAAATAAGAAAAACTGAAAAAGTCTGTTTTTTCCACCTCTTCAAAATTCCTGGAAACTTTACATCTCTAGTTATAAATGGTATTATCTTCCATGAATAACTAAATGGAAAATTCATCATGTTGCAATGTAAATTTAAAAAAAATTCCTGTGAAACATTTAGTTTTACACTTGGACTTGATTTCTAGAATGCTTACATGATTTCAAGTGAACATTACAGCAAAGTTTTTCAAATATAGGTAAGAGAGTGAGAGAAAAAAGCACTTCAGATGACGAGGTATTTGTACTTTCTTTATTTTCTAAATTATTTTTCCGTGTTTTTCTATTATATATTAAAATGAATTTTAAAGACTAAACATTTCATTAGAATTTCCTTTAGAATTTCATTTCACCTTGCAAAAATTTTTTGTTTGTCCAAATTGATAGTCAGTCAGTTTTATTGTGTATTTAAAAAAATGTTAAGTTATAGAAATTATTATGCTGTTTGTGTAAGCTGAAAACTTTAATACTTAATGATATGCATACAGCGATGATTTATTAAATGTATCAGAATTGTTTATTAAATAATAAATTTATTATTATATAATAAACTTTAAGTGCCTGTTTATTGTTCTTTTATTCACTAGGATTTGAAAATTATTATAAATATTTAATTTGCAATGTTTTCAAAAGTGGTCATGAAACCCTTATTACTCGTTGAATTCATAAATGGTTAATCTACTTCGTACTCCCCATTAGATCTGTCACTGCTCATGTGAGTTTACACGTAATTCATTACGAAAAACAAATTAAATCTTACAGTTTGACTAGTTTCCAAATTTTTTGCAACAAATTAGAGGTCAAGCATTATTTTTTGCTTTGTTCAACGTACATAAAAATATTAGCAATAAAAGTTTTTTTTTAAAAAAACACAAATATGTTTTTCTCTCAAATAAGAATTTTCTGTCTAAATTGTGTTGATGGCAACAATAGTTTTGCTATTATAGTAATCGTAAAAGTAAGGAAACTGTTTAGGTTGCGTTTTTAAAAATGGGAAGTTTTGATCAAATACAGTGTTTTAGAATCAGCTTATATAAATTATTTCAAACATACAATTATTTCAATTCTGTAAAATTAAAGGCTTAATTCCCATTACTTATGCTTACATTTTATTATTAGAAGGACAAGTAAACGAGTAATATTAGCTAAACTGCTCTCATTTTTAAGAAATTGCTTTTCAGATATTAATGTGCATATTTAAGAGCTGTATATAATTTGTATATTTACATTAAAAAATTAAGAACAGAATTCTCACGCAAAATATGTGTGTATAATTATTTCCTTGAAATTTTAAATTTAGTCAAATCTGTTTATTTGGAGGAAGAACAAGTTTACTCTTATAACTGTTTAAATAAGATCTGTACATCGTTTCTTTGTTACAAAACATTAAGAAGTATTGTACTTTAAAGAAGCTTCAGTGTACCATGTAGATCGGTTATATTATAAATCTTCTTTTGTTTCTTCCCAAAATTACAGTAATTAATTGCAGTCGAGTGAATGTATGCATTGTTTTCAGTCCTGATTTGCTGCAGTTGGCTAAACGTTCTATTGCGACGCTGCGTGCCACGACAAAAAGATCCAAGATGATGTTCGTGCTGTTAAAGCTGTGCTTAAATCTTACACTCCAGCGAATAGGGAACCACCCACAAAATTGCATTAACCACCCACAAAATTGCATTAATATGCAATTTTGTAGGTGGAAGGGTGGCTAGTTGGAATTCATGAAAATTTTATGGAAGTAAAATAGGATCATTTACATGTTTATTTAATTTCTTTTTTCTTGGAAGGGGTGAACGCCCCCTCACTTTAATACTACCTTCCCACGGTATATTTACATCCAATTAAAGAATACTAACTAATCCTATTAATTTCTGCATTGCTTCAATCAAAAGAAACTCTTGCGTTCATCAATATTGATATCAAGTACTGTCATCGCTCAAACGCACGTTCTCCGAAAGAAGAATCCAATATGGTGACTGTGGTTTCAGTTTCCCCCGATAAACTTCATTAATATGCATGAAGTTAATGAATTTCTTTACATTTTTTTATTTGTTTACATTACCAAAAAAGTGATTTAACTGATTATGCATATGTGGAAGACATAAAAGTGGTCTTCAGAGCCATTTTCAACTGTTAAGACAATCTATCTGCAGAGGATTGTTTTTTTTTGTTTGTGAAAATGTCGCAGTATCGTCCTGTTTCTGCCATGGAGGCACTACATGTTATTACACATACATTTGAGTTGAGGTAAAATTATTAGAAAGGATATAATTCCTAATAGGAATGTAACAACAGAAAATTTGGTGGAGGAGGTCCTGAGCAGGGTTCGAAAAAATCGGGGCACCAGTTCGGGCAGACTACTAAAAAGTATCCCTTGGCTACGAGCTTCTTTTTTTAAAAATCAATATCTTAATATATAAAAATCCAGTGTTCGTGTGTATGTTTCGAAATAACTCAAAAACGGGTCAACTGATATTCATGAAAGTTGGCATATATATGTAATTTGGTCCAACTTAGATAACACAGGCCTGCGATGAAAAAAATACAAAGGAACTGAAAGCTGAACTTTTATAAGCATTAGCATTAAGCATTATATTTTTTCATGCTGATTTCAAAAATAGTATTAAAAAATTTCTATCAGGTCACGTTTTTTTAAAAAAATTCGATTTTATTTGGATTTTTATTAACATTTACCATAAAAATGTTTCGGGTTGAATTTCTTCGCTCCCTGCCTGACCATAGATTTATATTGGGCCATTTTATTTATTTGTGATTGACCATGATTCTACCATGGTGAAACTGAAACCTACAGAAAAACCCTATGTGATCCCCCCCACACACACACCTTCGCCATCCCTCCTTTACGTCTCGGTACCTCTATAACCAATAGCGTCGCGCAAATCCTTATCTCAGATCTTCCTATTTTTTCGCTGATCTCTTAGGAGTGTAGTCTTATAGAGTATCACGCATTCTCTGACATAGTGACAAGTGGACATCACAGAAATAATTTTAAAATTTACTTTTCTCTGTGATTTTCGTGAAGTATGGCTTCGAGTTCAAGACGTTGTGAAAA
Organism: Cheiracanthium punctorium; assembly: GCA_038373885.1. NCBI lineage: Eukaryota > Metazoa > Arthropoda > Arachnida > Araneae > Cheiracanthiidae > Cheiracanthium > Cheiracanthium punctorium. The sequence goes on along the minus strand of JAWZYV010004847.1, from coordinate 664,388 downwards.
TTTGCCAGATGACTTTTGTTATATATGCGGTGAATATAGTGTTATCAAAAACCGTATGAGGAGCATTACAGATTATGTTAGACAACTTTATTTTGCGTATTTTGGCATGAAACTCGGGGACCAGGACAAATCGTGGGCTCCTCATAAAGTTTGTGTGAAGTGTCTCAATGATCTGCGAAACTGGTTGAAAGAGAAGAAGCCTGCTTTAAGCTTTGGAATTCCTATGACATGGAGGGAACCAAAAAATCACTATGATGATTGCTATTTTTGTTCCTGCCAAGTTCGTGGGTTTAACCGGAAAAATTACTAGCTAATTTTCTATCCTGATAGCATTCCATCGGCCATTCGACCCGTTCCTCATGGGCCCGGTGTACCAGTGCCTTTGCCTCCGACTGAATTGCCAGTCATCTCTTCAGGGTCTTCAGACCCAGAACACCTAGAAGTTACTGGCTCCGATACTGAATATAAGCCCTCTGGAGGTGATTCTCCTCAGCTTTTTTCTCAGGTTGAACTTAATGATCTCACTCGAGATCTGGGCCTTTCAAAAGAGGACGCTGAATTGTTGGGCTCCAAATTAAAAGAAAAAACTTATCGGAACCTCTTTTTATTGGTACAGGAATAGAGAAAAGGAATTTGTTAGGTACTTTGAAGAAGAAGAAAATATGGTGTATTGTTCTGATGTTCCTGGATTGACGACCAAATTTAATATCACTTACAATAAAGATGAATGGAGGTTGTTTGTTGATAGATTTCTCGTAAAGGAGCCTTAAAGCTGTCCTTCTTCATCGCGGAAACCAGTATGCATTTTTACCAGTTGAACACTCGGTGCATTTAAAAGAATGCTACGAAAACCTGTCTCTCGTCCTCACCAAAATAAAATATGCCGACCATGGTTGGACCATTTGCGGGGATTTGAAAGTATCTCTATGCTACTTGGTCAACAAGGCGGTTATACAAAGTGCCCATGCTTTATTTGCGAGTGGGACAGCCGTGATAAGAGTCAACATTGGGTCAAGAAAGAATGGCCAAAAAAGACAAAAACTTGAACCAGGCATGAAGAATGTTATCAAAAACAGCCTAGTGTATTTAGAAAGGGTATTCTTACCCCCTAACCATATTAAGTTAGGTGTAATGAAGCAGTTGTTAAACCAATTCCAAAAGATGGCGAATGTTTCAAATACCTGTGCAAAAAGTTTCCATATTTATACGAAGGCAAGTTGAAAGAGGGAATCTTTGTTGGTCCAGATATCCGCAAACTTATGAAGATAAAGAATTTGAGACTACCATGTCAACAAAAAAAATAAAAACAGCTTGCGTTGCCTTCAAAGATATCGTTAGCAAATTTCTGGGTAATTACAAGCATCCTGACTACAAAACAATTGTAAGGAATATGCTGGACAAATTTCAAGCATTGGGTTGCTCCATGAGTCTCAAAATGCATTTCCTTCACTCACATGGACTTCTTTCCTGAAAGTTTGGGATCAGTCAGCGAAGAACTGGGTGAGAGGTTCCACCAAGACATCAAATATATGGACCACAAATATCAAGGAAGATGGGACAAGAATATGCTCGCTGACTATTGTTGGATGTTAACACGAGATAGGCCTGATAATAAACATAAACGAAAAGAGTACGTACTTAAATAGAAACATTTTTTTATTTGTTTTGTTCTTTGCTCAGTTTAAAATTTGCTTCAAATTGCAATATTGATATACATACATTTGCTCCTCTTGGTCAATACTTTTAATATTATCAGTAAGATACTTTGATAAAAACAGATTAAAATAGTGTACTGGTGATTCTTTTTCTAGAAGCTGTACCATAATTTGATTTTAAAAGTTTAAAATCGGGGTAACTTTCTATTCTTTCAAACAGAGTCGACTGGTGCGATCAGGCAATAGTGGTTTTCATCCATTTAAACCAATTAAAAACTAATAATAACATCAAATGATGGAAAATCATTTTGCCTCACCAAAAATAGATTATTTTACTTAGATTTAAATGCATAAAAACTAGTGCCGCTTTATAGTACATGCAAAATTGTTCGTGAGAGTTCTCTTTTAAATAGGATTTTACAAAAATATCGATACTGATTTAACAAAAAATCCTGATGTGATGGGAAAAAAATGAAGTCATTTTCGAAATCAGCACACCAAATAATATAAAAATAAGCAAACACATCTTTTGTATTTTTCAAAAACTTCAGTTTCGCAGGCCTGTGTAATAGGATAGTTAGTATTCAAATTAAGGGTCTCAATAATTAATAATTAATAAAAAACTGATCATCAAAGTTGATTGTTGTTATTAATCGTAGGTTCCATAAGTCTGGAACAGATGGCGCCTTAAAAGAATTTCTTTATGTACAACTGTAGTATGTATTTGTGTACTGTATAAATTCAAGAAAAAGTGTTTATCCAAACCGGCCAAAAATATTGGAACATTACTACGAAGAAAATTAATAACATCTGCGATATTGAAATACTCAACTCATAGCTTATCGTCTGCTTCTAAAGGGATAAAAGCGTTTTATTTTATTTTTTCCGAAATTGGCAACCGAAATAACTTTTTTATTGTTTTGAAAAAAAAAAAAGAACAGTTTAACAGTTCTTGCTTTAAACGACATCTTATTATTGGCGTATGTTTTATTTACAGAAAAATACTCATTTTACAGAGGAAGAAACCTAAAAGTACGTATTATATATTTTTCATATATCTTATCTTATCTTATGTTAATATATAAAAATCCAGTGTCCGTGTGTATATTCCGAAATAACTCAAAAACGGGTCAACTGATATTCTGATTACATTGATTGTTGTTATTAATCGTAGGTTCCATAAGTCTGGAACAGATGGCGCCTTAAGAGAATTTCTTTACAGAGAACTGTAAAACATTGTCCTTTGCATCTCATAGATGGCGCCACACCTCAATGTGATATAGTTTCTTAGACTACACACTATACATGTCTTATTTTGCCTGTACCACGCACTATTTTTAGTAATATGCGACCCAAAAAATCTAACCTTACTGCCCGTAGCAAGAAGACTCGATATGCACGTGTTGAAAGAGCTCATGAATCAGTCGAACAGAGAGCAGAAAGAAATGCAGCTCAAAGAATTCGCACAGCTGAAATTCGTGCACGAGAATCACGAGAACAGCGTGATAATCGTCGACAAGAAAATGCATTGCGAACCAGGGTGGCACGTCAACAACACATAGATTCATTTAGAGAACAAAACCGAGAAAATCATTGGACCAACCGCGCAGTAACACGTGGATCATTTGTTCGTCTTGCATTTAATTATGAACCAGACATCAATTACTCGGCTGATTCCAAGGTTACTATTGGTGCGATGGACAAAATATGCAATTATTGTCAGGCGTTAAAATTTCGCAATGAAACACCCGGCATGTGTTGCGTATCAGGAAAAGTTGTATTGTCACCACTGCCTGCTCCACCTGAACCTTTGAAATCCCTTCTTTCTGGCATTTCAAATGAATCAAAATTATTTTTGCGTAAGACACGAAAATTTAATTCTTGCTTCCAAATGACGTCGTTTGGAGCATCCAAAGTTTGTGATTTGTCATCTGATGGTCGTAATTTTGAGACAACATTCAAAATTCAATGCCATGTATACCATAAAATTGGGTCATTGATGCCAATGCCAAATGAAGATCCAAAATTTCTTCAGATCTATTTTATGGGCAATCGTGAAGAACGTGTAACAACTCGATGCCAGTATAATTTCATTGAACAAGCAGAATAGAGAGCAATTGTATTGTCATTAGAATTATTTTTGGAGAACAGTAATCAATTGGTTCAATTGTTTAAAAGAGTGTCACCACAATTAAAAAGTGACAATTATCAAATTGTCATCAAAGCGGACAAAGTACCTTTGAGAGAACACGCCGGCAGCTTCAATGCACCAACCGTTGATGAAGTTGCTATTATTATGGTCGGTGATCCAGTTGACAACAGATCCATAAAAATTACACGCCGAGATAATTCAGTGAGTAGAATTTCAGATTTACACCGTTCGTACGATGCACTCCAGTACCCACTGATATTCTGGCAAGGACAAGATGAATATCATATCAACATTAAACAGTGTGATCCAGTCAATGGTAATGAATTAAATAAAAAGGTTAGTTCAATGAACTACTATGCGTATCGATTAATGATTAGACACAATCAGGACAACTATATCCTTCGATATCGTCAATTGTATCATCAATACGTTGTGGATATGCTTGCTAAGATTTAAAGCGAACGTTTACGATTCATTCGGTTCAACCAAGCTAAACTACGATCAGAGGATTACATTCACTTACGAGATGCTATTGTTGGAAACGTCGATGGAAATTTAAACACCAATGAAATCGGCAGTGCTGTTATTTTACCTTCCAGCTACATAGGTAGCCCACGAAACATGCAAGATCACATACAGGATGCAATGACTTATGTACGTCATTACGGTCGTCCAGATTTGTTTAGAACATTTACGTGTAATCCAAACTGGGAGGAAATCCAATCTTTACTATTACCAGGTCAACAATCAATACATCGTCACGATATTACTGCAGGAGTGTTTAAACAGAAGTTGAAATCTTTGATTGATTTTATAGTAAAATATTCAATTTTTGGCAAAACGTGTTGTTGGTTGTATTCAATTGGGTGGCAAAAACGAGGCTTACCTCATGCTCACATTTTAATTTGGCTTGAAGATAAAATTCATCCAGAGGAAACTGATCAAATTATATCAGCCGAAATTCCAGATTTTTCAATTGATCAAGAATTATTTATTATGTCGTAACGAAAGTTTCCCGCCACCACAATTATCGTCTGCAAACAGTTCATGTTGGTTTGCTCATATTTTGTCAAACGATTTTTGTCATTTGAAAGAAAGAGACTTGCTTTAGAACACTATGTTGTTAAAAAATGTCGTTATCATTAAGACAAGGTGTCTGAAACGGAACTATCACGTTACTGGATTAGAACCACCATTTACTTCCATTTCTGTTGCAAAAAGTCAGCTACAAAATGCCAAACAATTATGTGTGTAATTTAGATTCTACTGTTGTATCATATGGCATTGTGAAGGTTTGGTACTGAAAGTAAAAAAACAGGGTCTATGGCATTCAAGGAGAAGAGCTCTCTGGCCGGCCTACTAATGTTGATGAGGGCCATCTGCGAGAACTTGTGGAAGAAGATCAGTATTTAACCACTTGAGAGCTAGCTAAAGAGTTAGACATTAATGCCATGCCCATTATCCATGCTATCTATGCATCACATAAACTTAACTTACAAATTCAATCGCTGGGTGCCGCATGAGCTGACTCAAGCAGATTTGGCGGAGAACTTTCGTTACAACCTGATAATATTGTTACAAGTCATATGATTCATGGACCGTGTGGAGCGTTTAACATGACATCACCATGCATGGAAAATGGGAAATGTAAGAAACATTTTCCTAAGAAATTCACAAATGATACCATTACTGATATTGATGGTTATCTATTGTATCGCCGCAGAAACGCTGATAATGGTAGTCATACATATAAAATGAGAACTTCAAATTCTAACCAATTAGAATTGAGTGTTTGATTTAATTAAAAATTGACAATCAATGGGTAGTACCATACTCACCACTACTCTCCAAAACGTACAAGGCTCATTAATGTTGAGCTTTGCAGTTCTGTGAAATCCATCAAGTATATTTGCAAGTACGTTAATAAGGGCAGTGATTTGGCCGTATTTGGAGTACAAAATATAAACGAAAATGATGAAATAGCACGCTACCAAATGGGTAGATACATTAGCAGCAATGAAGCTATCTCGCGCATACTTAGCTTCCCCATACACCACAGAGAACCTGCTATACAACATCTTGCAGTGCATCTTGAAAATGGACAACGTGTGTATTTCACTGAAGAAAATATTCTCCAAAGAGCGTGTGAACCACCATAAACGACACTAACCGAATTTTTCACTCTAAGTCAAAAAACTGATGTGTATGGTCAATTCGCAAAAACACTATTATACACTGATATTCCATGCTATTTTACATGGAACACGTCAGCTAAAAAATGGGAACTACGTAAAAAGGGAGAACCACATCCTTCAATTGCAGGCATATTTAAAGCTAAGACACTGGGACGACTTTATACTGTACATCCAAAACAACGTAAATGCTTTTTTCTGCATTTATTGTTGGTGAATGTTCCTAAACCAATCTCTTTTCAATTTTTACGAACAGTTAATGGCCAAGTGTTCAGTACGTATAAAGATGCATGTCACGCGTTGCAACTTTCAGAAGATGACAACCATTGGGATCTGACACTTGCTGATGCTGCTTTAACGTCCTCGCCAAGTAATATTCGTCAACTATTTGCCATTATTTTGACGACATGTTTTCCAACACAGTCATCTACATTGTGGGAAAAATATAAGAACTACATGACTGAAGATATACTCTACCGACATAAACAAATAAACCACTCTCCAAACTTAGACTTTACACAAGATATGTATAACGAAGCTTTAATAATGATTGAAGATTTATGTATTATGATCTCAAACTTACCACTTAGTCATTATGGTATTCCATCTCCTAATCGCCCAGCTACAGACTTAGTAAATGGGGATTTGCAGCGAGAAGAACAATTTAATAATCGTGATTTAAATACATTTGTTACTAACAATGAACCATTATTAACTGACGAGCAGAAGAACATAGGCAATCGAATTATGTTGGCAGTTGATGCCAAACAAGGCGGTTTTTTCTATTTAGATGCACCGCGTGGGACCGGTAAAACATATTTGTTATCTTTCATTTTAAACAATAGTGACAGACTTTTCGGTGGTACTATTTTATTACTATCTAGTGATTTCCGGCAAACGTTGCCAGTTATTCCTCGCTCTACTTTTGCAGATGAAATTAATGCATGTCTAAAACAATCAATTTTATGGAGAAATGTTGAAACACTCAGAGTGACAAAAAACATGCGAGTACAACTCCAAAATGATCCAACAGCACAAGAATTTTCTAAACAATTACTGGCTCTTGGAAACGGTCAAATAGAATTTCATCAAGATACTCAACATATTAGATTGCCAGATAATTTCTGTACTGTTGTTCAAACTAAAAATGAACTGATTGAGAGTGTCTTCCCAGACATACTAAATAACTATTTACACTCATGTCCATAAATTAAGGATAATTCAGAATCACACAGAAATTGATCTCTAAAATAAAAATTTCACCTGTGGAACGATCACACACATCTTGAAGAAGAATATGCAAATTACAGGAAACCACCAGATGGCGTGGATGGTACGTCACAATGACGAGAGTGTAAGAGAGGGGTATATAAGGAATGGTGGCAAAGAAGTAAAATTGTTCACAGGCGCTGTGAAAGCCTTTCAGTGCAAAAACCGCATAGTTATGGCCCAAAGGAGGCATTTGGATGATGTTTTACGTGGCAGAATTATCGGACGACTGGAATGTGGACGTACCCAGCTGGAAGTATCCGAGGAACTTGGAATCGCCCAGAGTGTCATCTCCAGGCTTTGTCAACGATTCCAAGATGATGGTAATGTGAGTAGACGTTACAGCACAGGTCGCCCCCGAGTTACAACGCCGAATGAGAACCGCTATTTGGCAGTTACTGCCAAAAGAAACAGACGGAGTACAGCATCAGACCTGTCTCGTCAGCTCTCTTCAGCTACCGGTACGACAGTTTCAAGGCAGACCGTGTACAGACGCTTAGGGCACATTGGTCTATATGCTCGTAGGCCTGTCAGATGTGTTCCACTTACCGCAACTCACTGTCGCCTGCGATTAACCCGGAGTAGAGAGCATGCATTGTGGACACCGCAACAGTGGTCTTGTGTGATGTTTTCCGACGAGTCCAGGTTTAGTTTGGAGTCTGATTCTCGCCGGACATTCATCTGGAGAGTGCCAGGTACCCGTTACCACCAAGAGAACACCATTGAAAGACACCGTTACGGTGGTGCAGGATGGCTCGTTTGGGGAGGAATTATTCTTGTTTCCAGAACTGACCTGCATGTTCAGAGTGTAACGATGACAGGCCACATCTGTCGGGATGTCATTCTGGAACAACATGTACGTTTGTTTCGGGGCGCCATGGGTGCTGAATTTGTGTTTATGGATGACAACGCCCGTCCTCACCGTGCAAACATTGTAGACGAATGCCTTCAATCGGAGGATATCAACCGTATGCATTGGCCAGCATACTCACCGGACTTGAATCCAATAGAGCATGTGTGGGATATGCTTGGCCGACGAATTGCAGCCCGTCAACCCCCTCCCACCTGTCTACCGGAACTTCGGAGTGCATTGCTTGATGAGTGGTGTAATATTCCCCAAGATCAGATTGATCATTTGATACTCAGCATGCCTAGGCGTTGTCAGGCCTGTATTGCATCGTCCGGGAGACATACTCCGTATTAACCATCCTACTAACCATGTTATACTGTTTTTTGTAAATAGGTTCGTTTTTGAAATTTGGTCAAGGGAGTAAAACTTGCAATTTTTATTAATTATGTCAAACATATAGCATCTTTTTGTCTCTTTACTTTTTGTTTAATAAATAGACTTTACAAATAAGTCAAATTTGTTTTGCTTCTTTCTCTTTCTTTGCCTGAACTTCATTATCCTTAATTTATGGACATGAGTGTAAATCATGACTGGCTTAGTAATCGTGCAATTTTGGCAGCGAAAAATGTTGATGTTGATCTGATTAACTACCAGATACAACAATTATTACCAGGTGATTTAATGTCATTTAAGTCTATTGATGCTACTGTAGAAGAAAACGAGGCAGTGAATTTCCCAATTGAATTTTTAGGTTCTTTAGACATATCAGGAATGCCACCACACAATCTTCGATTGAAAATTGGATCACCGATTATTCTACTGCGTAATTTAAACCCTCCTAAACTATGCAACGGTACACGTTTGGTGATCAAAAGAATCACTGGAAACGTTCTTGAAGCAACTATTTTGACAGGAAAGTTTAAAGGAGAAATTGCTTTGTTACCACGTATTCCGATGATACCATCCAATTCTCCCATACCATTTAAAAGACTACATTCGCTTAGCTTTCGCGATGACTATAAATAAATCTCAAGGCCAAACAATGTCTATTTGCGGCTTAGACTTGGAAAATCCATGTTTCTCCCATGGGCAATTATACGTGGCGTGTTCACGAGTAGGAAGACCATCAAGTTTATTTGTATTAACAAAGAACCGTTTACCAAAAATATTGTACATCGATTGGCGCTTCATTGAACATCAACTGTGATTTATTAAAGATATTTAGAGTATATATATCAAATTAAAATATTTAAAGTATTTATTAAATAAATGTTATTAAAATGTTATGTTAATTTGTGTTAAATTTTGTCTTTCAAATCCTGCTTAAATCACTCAGCCACAGCAACGCGAGGCCAAGTCTGTTAGTATTTTAATATAATATGTGACTATTAAAAATTTTTCCTGGCGTCTAAGATTTTACGAATTTTTTTTATCCCTGATCCTGAGTATGTTACAATTGATCGTGGTAACAGAGAAAGACACCGTGTGAAGCTAATGTATGGCTACCCTCGTCCCCAATAATTGGTATAGACTACAGAGGGGACTCAAGCTCTCTTAACTGCTTGATTTCCTTCATCACTGAACTCCATCATGGCTGAGCGTATAAGATATTGAACATAATAGGTGGCTCAAGTGTAAAGGTCCAAGGTTCTGGCTTACCGCACAGGTGTTGATCTAATGGTCTGGAGTTTAGGGCGGTTTTCTCCAGATGTAACATGAATATGTTAGAACACCTTTAAATGTTGTCTGCCCTAGGTACACCCTCCCAGAAAATATCTGTCGTTGTAGGTTTGCTTTAACAGAATGCATACCTACATCATCTGATCACTGAATGCAGAGAGAACTTTTCATTCAACACTAGAATGATGTAGGATGAGAATCCAATGTAGGAGAAATTAAGCTATTTTGCCAATTAATTATCCTTTTACTATAATGGATCCTAAATATGTAGAAAAAAGCTTATTTTCTGATCAAGAAAATCATGCTGTGTCTAGCTTGATAAGCTATAATGCATGCCTTATACAGTTTTTAGCTTTAAAATTAAACAGAATATTCACTATCTATGTTTATAGATGATGTAATAAAGAACTCCAGCTCTTAAGAGTGTTAGTGTATTTTGTAAAAATATTCAACAAATGAGAACATCAAAAGCTTTCTGCATTTTTTAAGTAGACCAATTAGTTGCCTATATCATTCAGCATCAATAGTTAGTGTTCTCAACCTATGGACTAGTATGGTTGAAATTGCGAAGCAGATTGGGTTGTGAAAAGATTCAAAAAACTAGTAGAATTACACAGATATCTTAAGAATAAGGAAAAATTAAAAGAACAGGTAGAAGAGTGATTCTGATTTTGAAACTTTAGTAAAAAAAGTTGTTTATATATTTACTCATTAGTGACAACACGACATTCAGAAAGAAAGTGGTAGACCAAAATTCCTCTGGGTCAAGGCCCAAGTTGGTACAAAAGGGAACGAGTTGGCTGACCTAACAGCAAAAGAGGGAGCCTGTAAACAGGCTGTGGACATTGAAGTCAGGACTTCTTATGAGAGAATTAAAAACCTTTTAAAGATGGAAGCAGTGGCATTTTGGCAAGCTCGTTGAGAAACAGAGGACCTGGGAAGAAAAGTAGCTAAAGTCCTGCCTAAGGTCAGTGAGAAGAGAGCCTGGACCGATGCTAGGTTGAATTGGCTAGGAAAAGATCAGGGTCCTTTCCCGGCGTACTGCAAGCAGTTCAAATTAAGAAGAATGGTGAATTGTGAACATTGCAACAGGCCAACAGCGGCTGACAGCTTGCACCTAGTAGTCCTACGTCTAGGTCAACAACAAGAGAAAAAGGCTCTGACCGAAACTTGACAGTACAACATACAAAAACTTCATTATTGTTTTATATTGTTGCACAGCCAAGTGTGCCTATTGCATAATTTTGTAAGGCCAAGTGTGCTGTTCTGCTCTTTTTTATTTTGTGTTTAAGAAATAAAGGGTTTTTGAACCATGGCAGTGTTTTCACTACAGCACAAGAACGCGAGAATCGTGCATTTTTTACTTTTTCTCGCGTTAAAAAATTACGACTGCGAGAAATTCGCGCACCTTACAAATAGGTTTCATTCTGCTTAGAATTCTCGCTTTTCCAAAAATTGGGGCACTTTTTTCAAAAAAAGTCTACACGCTTCCATGTTTCAGTTGCAAGTTTAACACAGAGTGTTAAAGTGGATTTTCAAGAATTCCTAAAGTCTATAGAAGGAAAACAAAAGGGGGGGGGGGGTAACGAGGACGTGGTTGTTCCTTAACAGGGTTACTTTTATTGCATGCAACTGGGTCTGACTTACAGACTTGGAGGCCCAGTAACGTGCACTAAGAATAACTAAAAATCAGAAATACCCTGATTTTGGCTGTTTACTTGAGGTAAATACCCAGTGGGTAAATACCATACCCACAGGGTATTTACCCAAACCACATCTATAGTAAGAAATTCTCACCCATCTTTTTAAAATCTCACTCAGTTTTGAGTAAAGGGTGAAATATTCTCACCCATTTATTTTCCCGTAATGAAAACCCTGCCTGGCGCTTTCGCAGACTGGAATGTCAATAGGATGAGTAATGTCCGAACCCCGGGCAGGGCTCTGGGTGGCCTGTCAGTGATATGTGTGTGGTGCACGCGCCCCACACTTAGAGGCGTCTTGTTCATGCGGACCACTCATTGTTGGTCCGCTTGGACCTAGTCTTGGCCCGTTTGATCACACGGCCAGTCAGGGTCTACAAAAGAGCATCCTGTTATGCCTCTAAGAGGGCAGGTGCAGGTTTTGCCATTAGATAACTTACTCATTGGTGTAAACTGACATAAAACATTGGGGGGGGGGCGGCAACATGTATAATTGAGGGCGCAAAAATATTTCCTATTCTAGAAAAATCATTTACTAATGGGTTATGCCTGAATGTTCTTGAATTTTAGGGGGGCAATTGCCCTCTCTTACCCGTAGTAAATTATGCCTATTTACTTAATATATAATTTCATTAGACTCCTTTTCTTTACCTAACTTTTTTAAGTGGATGGGCAGGTAGTTAAGTAACCTTGAGATTATACGAGGATCTAGAAAAATTTTTAGTTGTGTACCCTTAACTCTCATAGAATATTATAGACGTGAAACTTTTTTTTTCTCTTAAGGGTTTGCCTGGCAAAATTTGCTCAGCTATTCTTATCGGTGGGCGGAAAAAAACGCACCCGGAAAAAAGCGCAAAATATTGAAGGAGTTTATTTTTTTGCATGAGTGTGTGTGTGTGGGGAGGGCGCTTGAAATAAAAAATGTAAGGAAGGAGTTTTATCCGAAAAGGCGCTTTTTGGCGAAGTGAATTACTTTTTTAGTATTTTAATTTTTGAATTTTTTTTGTATCATTTTTACACTAACATGCTTCACACTATGAATGTCCCCCATCCTCTCAATAGAAACACTTGTATTTTCATTTAGCCTTCAGTTAAATACTGGGTTCAAATTTGTAGAAGAGGGAGGTGAAGACATTCAATTGACTACTGGGCTCAAATTTGTTTTGTAGTAAAAGTGCAGATGTGTAGTAATTTCTTTTCTTTGTCAAAAAAAAAAATAAAAATAAAAAAATCAATTAATGACGTTCGTAATAAGCTAAGACTTAACTGAAATCACGAGGATTGTGGATTACGGCTTATTTTATATACGTTTTAATTAATTTTCTATACGTTTGTGTAGAATCACAGAATTCAACTTCTATGAATAAGGAAGGAAGGAGATCTTCAAGGTCAAGTTCACGTTTTTCCAAGTAGCACAAACAACTGAGCGGGATGAGAAATAGCCCTGGGAGTAGACAATGTGGAGGAGTACACTCTCTTTCTCCGTCGCGGGTTGATGAATGACGGATTACACATTCGGTCACTAAAACTCGGGATTAAAAAGGCTGTTGCGATGGGTGGAGGGGTTCTTCCGAAATATCTGAGTACATCTGCAGAATGGATAAAATGAATTTTATCAAAACAAATAGAGGAAAATCTATGGTAGTGCTGAAATGATTGGGGGGGCACGTATGCTCCCTCCCCAATTTCGTACCATAATCAGTTAAACAATGATTTGTTTTAAAATTTAAAATAAACAGAGTAACAATCTGGGGGGGATGTTACGGAGGCGGGGAGGGGGGGGGCACGTGTCCCTTCTCCAAACTTCATTTCAAAATCTTTTTATTTAAAACATTTGTTTAACGGGTCATTTTAACTGTTCCATTTAAAATGCGAAAAGGACCTCAAATTTGTGTCTTGACAAAATATTTTTTTAAAAGTTCACTGTCAGGGTTGCTTAATTTAAACTAGGTTATTTTTTAAGCGCTAGGTTTAAACAATTTTTCTCATTCCAAATCAGTTGAACTGGTTTTAAATTATTTCTAAATATTAGGGTTTCTTTAAAATATTTTTATTTATGTTTTATTTTCCAATGCAATACCAGATATTTTATGCAAAAAAAGTTTTATTTGGTGAACAAAAGTTAATACATTTTCCTTTTTCTTAATTAAGTTGTTCTCACAGTTTTACACCAAGTTATAATAACTGTTTTAACAGATATTTTTTTCTTGTATTTTTTTCATATAGGAAGTTCAATGTTCGATAATTTATCCATCTAATTTTCTATATATCCTCATTCTTGCTTATTTCAGCAAGTTTTTTTTTTAAGTTTATCTTAAAAGTTTAATAAGTTTTGTAAAGTAGAAAAAGAGCTTTAGAAGATATAAATTTAACTTATAAAGCTTAAAAAAGTGTTTTGAACTTTTGCATTATTATATAAAAACTTTTTACCAATTTCATGGCAATTTGGTGAAGTGTGTAGCTCTAGGGTTCCTGCCTACACGCGGCTGTTTTCTCTAGACGCGTGAGAACCCCTCTAAAAGTCCTCCGCCCAAGTCATACCTTAATTAAACAGACAGCTTTCGTGTAGATCTGCCTTAAAAAAATAACTTTCATTATAATTTACACTGGAAGTAAAAATTTTAATATTTTTAATATTAAATACAAATCTTAATCACTTCCAATCCCTATTATACAGGGTGCCTAAAAAGCACTGACCTGGGATTTTCTTTTTTATATATTGACTTTATACATATAGAATTAATTATAAAGTTATTTTATTGTGCCGAATTAAAACATTCAGGAGATTAAATGTAAACAAATACAAACTTTAAATTTTTATAAAGCCCTCTTACAAAAATTCCCAATAACTAAAATATGCCTCTATACATGAATGAGGTGATATATAAAGTTTTCTCATAAAAAGGCTTGTAGATATATTTAATCAAATTTGGCGGGGGGAATAAGCTTTGCAAAACTAATTAAAAAATTAATTTTAATTACAGTAATATATAGCCGATATTTTACATTTTAAGAAATGAGTTTTAAATAATTTTTAGCCAGTTTCCTTTAAAAAGGTTTTATTTTAGCATTTAGAAACGAAAATTTGTTTAAAAACATTACACGTATACTAACATTTGATTTAAAAAGTTTTTGTAAGGAAGTTTTTTTTTAATTGACTTATTAATACCATAATTTATTTCTGAAAAAAAGCATGTCTAAAATAAAAGTAGTAATATTTAAATTAAATACTTTGAAACATAAAATATTTATATGTAAATATATATACTTATAAATCATTCATTCTAAGAATTATTATTTAAAGCCAAAGAGTTAGCAAGATAAATTATCATGAATCAGAATAAACTCTTGCACTTATAAAAAGAAAACCTGTAATAATAAGCCACAGCTGATTACAAATCAGACTGAATGTGATAACACATTAAAGAGAACGTGCATGTTAAATCTGTGGAGTCTTAGATTCTTTTTTAGGGTTGCCTGTTAGGTGAGAGATGGTATATAAAATTTTCGAAACTGCTTTAATGTGTTACTGAATGAATAGTTCTGGATTTTGTCCTAAGAATATAAACAAATTGAACAATCAGTTTATTAAAAAAATGCTGAAATTAGTATTATTGTTATTATTACTCCTTTGTTTATTTTCTATTTATTTTTTAATCTGGGACAAGGAGTTTCTGTAGAGTCTGAATGGGAAAAAAATCGCACTGGAAACGCTTCTGGTAAAAGCATCCACTAGTATAGTAACTTGCATAACCAGCTGAAGTAGCCGTTCTTCGCACGGGAACGAATGGACTTTTTGTAAGAAGATTTGCTGTGATTACTATTTATTGTAATAAAGAGATATAGCAAAATGGTATCGCGTTATATTGTGTTCCATAATCATGCATAACGAATTTCAAGGCAATCGTTTGTACGGTGCAGAAGGCCATGCGCCGTAGTGCAATCTAGTGGCGAGTTTTAGCAAAACGGATACGGCGAAAATATTCTTCGCATTCAGATATCGATGTATACGAATTTTCATGACGATCGGCTGGACAGTCCTGAAGTTCATGTGTTGACGACATCTGGTGGCAAGTTATACATCTAGTGGCAAGTTATAGGAAAATGGATAGTGCCAAACTCTTCCCCGTGTTCAAATATCTATGTATACCTATTTTCATAGCTATCAGTTGCACTGTCAAGAAGTGATATACTGCAGCGCCAACTAGTGGTTAATTAAAGTAATGATTTGCTACAGCGCCGGCAAGTGGCGAGTTATAGAAAATGGATAACGCCAAAATATTCTCATTGTTCAAATAGCTAAGTATACTGAGTTTCATAGCGACCGTTTGAATGGTCAAAAATTTGGCATGCTGCAGCGTCATCTAGTGCCGAGTTAAAATAATAATGCATTGCAGTGCCATCTAGTGGTGAGTAACATCAAAAGGAACACAGTTAGAATATATTCTTCGTGCTCAAATGTGTAAGTATAAAAAATTTTATGCCGATTAGTCGAACGGTATAGAAGTTGATCCGTTGTAGCGCCATTTAGCGGCAAGTTACAGCAAAATGGATAGTGAAAAATATTCTCCGTGTTCTAATATTCGCGTGTACCAAATTTCATCGAAATCGGTTGGACGATATTCCCATAGCAAACGGCTAAACGGAATAGAATTCGACGTTGTGCTGCGGCACCAAGTGGCAAGTTAGAGGAAAACGGATAGCATAAAAACCTTCTCCATGATAAAAGACTTAGATGAACCAAATTTCGTGGTGATCGGTCAAACGGTGCTGGAGTTTTTCAACCTCATACACACATACCAACATTCATTTTTATCTATAACCAGTGTTATTATATATACCAGTCCAAATAAAATCCAGTTTCAAATCCACGCCTTGCCAATGTGCCAACATACGCCATTTTGCAAGAGTTTTTTCAGGGAATCATTCGGAGCATTGACTTAGCAGCAATCAAAATGAGAAATGGTTCGACCGTCAAAAAGTAAAGCAGGCATTTATTTGATAAGTGGAATCCCTTAATACAGCCACATTTTTTAAATTATCAACTATAACGAGTTTTATTCATCGTTACTCCGATGCACTAAATACGAACATTTCCATTTTCTGAAATTTGGCGGAATTCCCCCAACTTAAATCAATGTACTGAATTGGCGAAAATTCTGAAGATAGATCGCTTGAAATCCCTTAATAACTGCATTATTTCTGCACGGATTATTAAAATTTAACGCTGTATTCTAATAAAACCTGTGCACTTGTTTTCAAAAATCTATTTCCTTAAGCTCTCAGTAAATTGCGCCAAGCCGAACACTGTGCAAACCGCTAGAAATCACTTTCTCAAAATCGGCATATCAGCCATTTTATTTTTCGCGAAACTAAAAAAATTTAGATATTATCCTCGGAAATCTTCAATTCTTATTATTTTGCGTATAAAACATTTCATTCCTGCTCTGATTTCCCATGCACACGATATTATAATTTTAAAGAATAACCTTACAAATATAAACTAACAAAAAAAAATCATCATTATTCTTTTTTTTTACTTTAAGAATTTAAAACATTTTATTCGCCACACATGGCAACCCCGCGATGCTTATTTCACACTTTTTTCACTACAGGGGCACGATGCTTATTTCACACTTTTTTCACTACAGGGGTTACAATTACGGAAAGCTTTCTGCGTGGAGAACATAAAAAATCTCTTAAATTCCGGGAACGGGTGGACTTTCAAAGTTTTAAAGTGGACTATCATTTATTCTATATTATTTTACATATCTGTGCAACATTTCAGGCTGATAGGTCCATTTTTTGTGGATTTGTATACTATTTAAATCCACAAACTGGCAAACAAACTGACAAATAGAATTACATTTTTATTTATAAGATGGACATAAATTTCTTTGTAATGAATATGAAGATGGTATATAAACTAAATGTTAAGAGCTTTTTTTTTACATTATGCATCGTATTATACATCTTATCAAACACAAAAAATTGCACACCAAATGTTATTTTTCTGCGAGGTTAGTCAAGTAGGCTTTTTAAATTTTGAAAGGGCTTATACAAGGGCGCACATACAAGTGCTTCTATTGGGAGGGGGAGAGGGTTATTCAGAGTATGAAAAATTTAGTATAAAACTGATACAAAAAATTCACACTATTAAAGAAAATCATAAAAGGGTAAAGGGCAATAAGGCGTTTCGGACGGCCATAGGCTACTCTGCATACTGTATACTAATACAAATAAGTTCACTGTTCTCGGAAAAGTAGTCTGAATGGCAATTTTCAATAGAGATAAATACAAATTACACTAATGTACCTCTGTTTTCGCCCTTTTGGACGCCTACTTGTTCCTCACATTTTTTTAATTCATGCTCCCCCCCCCCCTCCTCTTATCTTCTCAAAATACAAACCCATTCAATATTGTGCGTTTTATTCCGGGTGCTCACCGGAAAAAAGCCTATAAAAAGAATTCATCATTTATTTTTTTTAAAAGAATACTGGGAACTTGAAGAAAAAGGGATATGGCCTTGCATGTATATTGGGAGATTTTTTCTAAATTACTTCAATGTAAACTTGAACATAATTTTTGAAAAATCCAGTATATCAATTACATATTTAAAAAAAGGCAAAAGGCATTTATGTATATGAACAGAAACAACTAGAGATGGACGCGAGACCACGAGACGAGACGAGACTTCTCGCGATCTCGCACTTTGACGAGACGAGCCTTCAAGACGAGACCTCCAGGTACGAGACGAGACGACGGGGTGCGAGACGAGACCATGGGGTAGGAGACGAGACCACGAGACGATACCACGTGTCAGGTATCGCGCAAATAGGCAAAGATGGTTATGGTCGGTACTTCAAAACCTTTCTAAAAGCGGCAAGACCGAATTTTGCAAAAAACTTCGCCCCACAGCAATTAGCACAGATTAATAATTAGCTTACAGCATGAGGAGTACGCTAAATTACGGAAAATTACTTTTGTAGTATTTTCACATTTTGAAATATTCATGAAACTATATGTTTATATGATTATTGTCAGAAAAGCGCACCGGAATAAAGCGCACCAGGAGAAAAGCGCAGAATATTTAAAGGGTTCATTTTTTTAGATGAGTGGGGGTTGGATGTAAAATAAAAATTTGTAAGGAAGGAGTGGGCATCCGTAAGAGCGCAATCAGAGGTACATTCAAGTACACCCCCCAAAAAAAAAATTTCGAGTAAGAGAGAAATTTCCTTTTGTAGATTTGCAAATAATAATTGAGTTTTTGAAAAACGCACAACTTAACAAACATATGGATAGTCATATTTATAGCTAGCCTAATTCATATTCTATGATAAATAATTTAGTGCACAGAATGCACAGTAGTCCCGTTGCTCCCAAGCTTTTGGTGAAGTGAAATTTTTTTAAGTATTTGATTTTTTAAAATCATTTTTACACTAAAATGTTTCGCACTCTGAATGCCAAATAGAAACACCTCTATTTTCACTTAGCATTTAATTAAGTACTGGGTTCAAATTTGTAGAAGAGGGGGGATAGCAGATTTCGTGTAATAGTAATCGATTGTAATCAATTACATTTTCTTATGTAATCGTAGTCTAATCATAATCTGGGAATCGAATTTTTGATATAATCGTAGTCTAATCGCAATCTGGAAATTTATTTTTTTTTCGTGTAATCGCAGTCTAATCGTAATCTAGAAATTTACTTTGCCAGATAGTCTTAATCTAAGAGCCTGTAATCGTAATCGCTTTGATTATGAGACGATTAGGAAGAGCCCATAGAACTTTGCTTTGGGTGGGGGGAGGGGGAAATTGTTTGGACGTCGGACGTTCGGAGGAAGGTAAGATGTGAGCTAAATTGTTTTTTGTTTTTTTTTTTTTTTTCTGGGAAAATATTTAGATGACCATTCTTTCTTTATGTTGTGTGTCGTCTTCCCTACATTCGAATCCGGAATGGTCTTTGACTAAAATGGACCTCCTAGAAGGAGGTGGGGTGGGCGGATAGTTTTATCTATTTCCAGCTATTTCAGATCTCAGACTCATTTCCTTATTTCGATTTGGGATTGGAACTGTGAAACAGAACATAGACACGAAAAAAAGTGAAAGATGTTTTTTTTTTCATTTTCAGGAAAGTAAAAAAAAAAATATGTAAAAGCATATGAATTAAAAAATTTTAAATGTGTTATTTGGATAACTAGATAATGTATAAACTTGTTGCTTGTGTTGTATCTTTGGATAAGCTGGTAAAAGCGCATATGTTTGCTTTTTAATTATTACATATTTGTGTTACTATTTTTAATGTGTTATGTGGTAATGTAATAATTTTATAGTATATACATGTTTACAGTATATACAGTACTATAGTACAGTAATTATAGTATATACAGTACTACCAATTTTGTTTAGTGATCAATAAATTTTTAGATAAATGAGTAAAGACTAGGGACGTAGACAACGATCTAACCCCCCCCCCCGTCCCCTTTAATAGAATTAACCTTTTTGTAAATTTTCCTTTCAATAGAATTTTATGGTGTGTAAAAATGCTTGAGAATCCTTACGGACATAGACGCACCCACGTTGTGGGCTATAGGGGCTAAAGCCTCCCCCCCCCAAAGGTTAAGAAATCCAATTGAAAATCTATGAAAAATAGACATTTCCACTTAATGAATTAAAATATTTTATTTTTAAAAATTGCCTTAAATATTTTGAAAGTATTTTTTACAAAATAATTGGTTAATTAAATTATTACTTTCAAACAGTACATTATATACAGTTGAACTAGGTTATAACGTCAATGAAAAGACCAGCAGATAATCATTTTTGACACCATAATCGAGTTACCTTAATAGTGAGCTAGTATTCAATGGCCAGTCAAACAGAATATTTTTATTTTATAAAATTTTTATTTAATAACGAAGTTCCTATAACCGAGTTCAACAATATTTGTAGCCCCCCCCCCCCAATAATTAAAATCTTGGATGCGTCACTGCTTACTGAAGTATCAGAGTCCAGTTTTATCTTTTTTCGACTTGATTGGTCGCCTTGACATAGTTGTAAGATTTTAACGGATAAAAATAATGTATTTCCATTTATGCCAGTTCTAGTGATTAGTCTGCTTTTTTTTGTTTGTTTGTGTAACATGTATTCCAGATTTGTGTGCTTCGCCCCAAGAACCGCTTATAAATTCACGTCAAATAGATAACACAAGGGAGGGGTGCCCTCCGTAGCGGTCTTTCTAAGGGGTCCTATCCCGTATTTACGTTAAGTTTCGGAGAAAACCACGGAAATCCCGAACGGCTAGGTCGGTGGACGCGACCTGGTTTTGAACCAGACATTGGCGGATCCAGAAGGGGGGCACAGAGGCACATGCCCTCCCCCCCACGAATAAAGATTACAATATAAAAGAATTGACTTGTTTTGTAAATTTAAGTCATTTTATAAGAAAATGTGACAAAAAATGTCTTTTGTCCCCTCCAGAATTTTTTTCTGGATCCGCCACTGGAACCAGGCACCTTCCGTCTCCCAGCTCAGAGCGTTATGCGCTCCGCAGTGATTAGTCTCAGAAAACAATTCATTATAAATATTGTCATTTTTCATTAACCAAGCGTTTATATTTTGTTTTTCGGATTATTTAACATATTTTCTTATCTAATTTATAATGCATTCGTATTATATTACTTATTTAAAAAATTTTGGTTTTGAATTTGAATTGTTGACAGTTATGTAGAGTTATGTATAGGCAGTTATGTAGAGGCAGATTCGAAGAAATAAGTCGTAAATATTTTTTAATAGCTTTAAAAACAAACCACTTATGTTAGCCAATCGAAAAAATTATTATGACTTCTTCATATAAACTGTAGTATGAACTGATATTAACCGTAAACTTATATGTCTTAGTAATCAGAAAAAAATTCTATAGCAGAAAAATCGCCTCCCAAAATGAGCCGATTCGCTTCCGTGTAGAGAAATATTGCAAAATATCGTATGTTTATTTTATTTTTTTTTTCAGAATGTTTAAAAGCTTTTATTGGGTGAACGTTTATATGAATTCAATAGCGCCTGTGAAGAGTCTCAATTTTTTCTGGGTCTCTAGCATGAGCAATTCTTTAAAAAGCTGTTCAAAAGTTGAATGATTTCTTAAAAGAACAACCTTAAAAAATTTTTCAAGCAGATTCCATCGCATGAAATTACTTTTTAATGCTTCATACACGGAAGTAAATATGAAAACATTAGATAATATGCGATTATGCCAGACCACGATAAATGTGAAACGACTGTACATTTTTAAATTTGAACAAAGATGTAAAAAGACATTTTGGCTGAGACAATATGCGAGACCGGTCTCACGGTCTCGCACGAGACGAGACCTCGAGACGAGACCACGAGACGATACTTTGATATGAAAGGAGGACACGAGGCGAGATTTGAGCCATTTCTCGTCTCGCATGGTCTCGCGTCCATCCCTAACAACAACCAAAAAAAAAAACATGATTTTTCACAAAAAGTTTTCCTTATGACAATTTTTTGACAGAAGTTTTGGAAAAGGGTCAGATACGTGTCCCTTTTACTCTGGTTATATAAAGAAGTTTATTACTTTTTTTTAAACACACTTTTATTATACTTTCACATTGTTACGAATTTTCGGGGCAACCGCTGTTCTGGGGCTTAAAATAGTTCAAAATTAATATTCTATGCTTCAAATAGATAAATTTTGCTTTTTGTTGCATTAAAATCGGTCAACTAGAACCGGAGAAACGGAGGTTTCGGTTTCCCCATTGTTTTACTATGGGTTTCTAGAAATCTCGAGAAATATTAGTCCTAGGGCTTCGACCCCTTCACATTTGGGGACTTATTTTTGGCGCCAAATTTAGCGATATTTCGCCAAAAGTCTCCAAGCTTGGCGACATTTTGGTCATTTGGCGCGATTTTCTCAATAGGGATTGTAAGTTGGTTTTCCTGCATTAAAAACACATAAAACCTAACATTTCTCTTCTATGACGTAATCAAAATTCCCGCTTTATGTAGAATTCTCGAGAAATAGACTCTTCGGGAAATTTCTCGTAGCTTCTGCGCCACCTATAAATATGAGTGTGAGCTGAGCCCCAGTTCATTGTGGATTAAGCTTTGAGTGAGTATGCTTGCTTTGCTCTGTGATAGAAGCGGTGTTTTCCACGTACGTTTTAGAAGCCGTTTTTAAAGTGCTGTGTGTAAATTCTTCATTGTTGAGTCTTGAGGGAGTGTTAGTGTTATCCCTCGTATATTTCCACAAATTTTACCTGTGGAAGTGTTTTATTTTGTGCGAGAATTACAGCATTTGTGAGAGCTTCAGATCTAAGCGGACTGTTAAAAGCACATTACTGTTGGATTGTACTTGTGAATCTTGTACAGATAATTGTTCGACGAGTTCTAGAAGCAACAAAGTTTGTGTTCCATCCTGACAAGTGACTTTTTACTAGAACTTTCTAGACCAACTGGACTTTAGAACGACGAACCCAGGAAACAAGTAGAGTGTTCTGCAACAACATGTATGTATAATGCATGTACCAATGTAATGAAATCGTTTTATTAAATTGTCACCCACTTCCAGACATTCAAGTAATTTGAAATTTTGCAGGTCTATAAAGAATCCATGACAATACAATAGTATTGAAAAAGGTGTCCTTAGCACTTAAAGCTTTTTATAGGAGCTTACAAAAGAATTCCAATGTCTTTTGTTTAAAATGTATTTTTAACATTCATCTATTTCAAACAAAGTTAAATTCATATAGATTGTTAAGGAGTACAATATAAGGCCTTTCACTGAAAATAGTGTATGTAGCATTCATAGTCTTCTCAGGAGCATTCAAAAGAATTCCGATACATAAGCAAAAACAATTGGATACATTAATCTATTTCAAGTACAAGTATTAGTACACAAACGTTCATACAGTTTATTCTTCAGTTAAAAAATGTTAATAACATTTAAAGTTCCTTTACATGATCTCCAAAATCATCCTAAACTTAATATGATTTTTCTGCAATGTCTCATGTGAATTTCCTTTAATAGGTTTGTCAAAAAAATTTTTTTTTGAAAAAATAAATTTAGATGGTTTCAGTATCAAATACAAGATTTAAATAATTATATTGATCAGCCTATTAAACAAAGGATAAATCTGCTAATATTATTATTTAAATCCCGTGTAAGAAAGTAAAAAAGTAATTTTTTCTATTAAAATTGCTTGAATAGTTAAAAACATTTTTTCTATTTCATAAATTCTCGTTTAGTAAAAAATGAACTTATATTAAAACTGATATTCAGCTAGATGAGTTTTTTAATTTAGGTTAAACTGGTTTGATTATTCGAACTTATATAAATATCAGTTTAAGTTCCTTTTGCAGTAGACAAAAGTTTTTAAATTAAAAAGATGGTTTGAATTTAATTATTTCAAGCAGTTTTAATTAAAAGAATTAAGTTACTTTTTTATTTTGTTTACATGTGGCTTAACTAAAATTAATATTGGCAGATTTATCCTCTTCTTAATAGAAGGCCGGAACCCCTCCCCTTTATTGCTACTGCCTCGTATTTTAATTACGGCAGCATTGCTGTAAATATGCACTAAGCCAGCACAGTGCCATTATATTACAGTCACTGTTAAGATACCAGGCCAGTGCCTTCTTTTTTAATAATAGCTGTCACCCCTCTGATTCATTTTAGGCATTGTAAACTTAATGGCCCAGTGCCTTTATTGTGAATGATGGCCGGCATATGTACTAGTGCTAGCACAGTGCAATTGAGTTCCCGGGCTTCTGGCAAGGTGCTTCTCTGGCGACCACTTTTGGTACAATTTAGTTACTTTTTGCAGTGCCGTGCCGGTGCTGGACGTAAAGGCAGAAAGGCACTGGTAAGGTATTCCGTCAGCAGGTGTGTGTTTGCTGGGTATAGCGGCTAGGCGCAACTCGCGAGGCCTTTTATCTTTTGTCCACCGCACGCTCATTTGAATTTATTCTGCTGGCTACTCAGTCGCAAAAGCGGTATGCAGCTCTTATTGCTTGAGCACTTCCTCGAGGCCGGTCCTTCCGTTGCCGTCGAACCTTCAGAAAGAAAAAAGGTGCGCGTCCCAAGAGGCGGCGCCTGCAGTATGTAAGGGAAATTTCCTTTTCTTTCATAAATAGTTTATCAACGTCAGATAACTTTTCGTACTTATTTCATATTGCACGACTTTCAAAAGCGTACCTATTCGTATAATAATTAACTTATTCGTATATTCGTATCAGACAGGAAACTCAGTTTACACTCGAACAGGGCCGCTTTTCCGCTTAGGCATGCTAGGCACGAGCCGGGCGCAAAAGATTTGGGAACGCAAAAAATTGTTGAAAAAGATGATTAACAAGTTCAAAACAGGTCATACAATAAATGTAATGATTGCAAACGATTTCATTAATTTACGGTACTAATTTACAAAAGGGTGGGTGGGTGATCCGTGATGCTGTAAGGTAAAAAATGAACAAGAATGGCCAAACCATGCCACTATCCTTTCCATAATACTACCGGTTGCCAGCCCGGGACTATGCGTGCTCGTCGGTGGTGGTTAATGGAAAGATTTTCCAAAGAGAGAACATAGAAAGGGAGAAAGAAAAACAAAGAAAGGGAAAAGAGTAAGAGAGTTAAGGGAAAATCCCTCCCTAACCAAAACTGGCAAGGTAAGAACTGAAGAACGGAGGTGTTCTGGAAATAATGTGATGGGGGCGTAATAATTTGAAGTTGCCCTGCACTGGAATACAGTGAAACTGCTCGGGAGCGACCACTCTCTTCCTCGAAAAATCGATCGGTAAGAAAGGAAGTTTTTCAAAGAAGCATAAACGTTTGATAGAAAAGAAAAAAAGTAATACTAAGAATTATTAATTGTTTTGTTATTTATGAAACTGTATACTAATGCATAAGTAATTATACAAACATGTTTCTAAAATTTCAATTTCAATTAAATATTTAGAAAATTAGGATTGTCTCTTCTTTTTTCTCTATTTCTTAGATCTTACAAAAGAGCAATGATTCTGGTATTCTTCATGCTTTCTGAATTTGCCATAATAAAATCTATTTTCTTTAAAATTTGCGTTTTGGGCTTGCTTACAGCGAAAAATAACAGTCAGCTCCAAATTTATTTTACCGCGTGACTCGATCACATGAATGCGCTGCTCCAACGGCAAAATCATTCGTTTCTTAGACATATCTCTCTAACCTACAAGATTTGTAGTGATGTGTATCTGTACTTACACCTCCTGTTGATTTTCAGCAGAACTGGTTTGGAATGCGTTTTTTTTAGCTTTTTAACTTTACTTTCGGAAAAAGGCAAGACATTTTTCGGTCAGGGAAATGGCTTTGGTCGCTTATAAAGGGTTGAGTGGTCTCTTCTGGAGGATTTTTTAATATTAAGTAGATAGGTTAAAAAATTGGTGCCTTAATTATAGTGGTGGCCAAAATTGTGGACACTTGGAAATTTTTATGTTTTCTAAATTTGTATGCTTATAGAAAATGATACGTTTCACAAAATGCAAACTATTATGTATCTTTTTAAAGGGAATTTAATACACATTTCAATACAAAAAACAAAAATCAAATATTTGTAATACAAAAAAATATATTTCCTTTAATCTGAAAAATAAACGCAGTGATGAAGTGGTTTGAAGTTTCTAACTTTCCAATCAAATCACACCCCAACAGTGGTATAACGCTTGCGCTTTGAACTGGGAGGCGGAAGGTGCCTCGTTCAGAACCAGGTCACGTCCGGCGACATAACAGTTCGGAGTTTTCCGTGGTTTACTCCGAAACTACGTGTAAATACGGGTTAGAACCCCTTAGAAAGTCCCCCACAGAGGGCAATCCCGCCCCCGGCCTAGATCCCTAGCTTAGATAATTGGCCGTAACACACATTTCCATCTACAATCCAATCCCTTATCTTGTTCTGGGAACCTATGAAAGGTTAATAACTGCCAGAAGAATCTGACGTCATGTTTAAAGTTGGAACAAGTCGTTATTTAACTTTGTAGAAGGAAGACAGTCTGTAATGTAATCAACTTAATAGTATGAATTTTCGTACAATTTTTTAATATATAGCAGGGATTTTTAAAATATTTTTAATATTTTGTCAAAAAAGAATGGCATCAAACAAAAGAGTAGATTGAACACTTAAAAAAAGAAGTAAGACTATTGTGTTTCAAGAATGTTTTCTTCCTTGTGCCGAAATTGCAAGGCAGACGAGTGGTGCAGTAACTACATCAGGAGACCGAAAGTTTTGTTTACGATATCAGAAGACACATTCAATAAAAAAACAATACAGGAAAAGGCCGAAAAATGTGAACGATGTATTTAGATGACAGAGGAACAAAAAGAGTGTATCTCTAAGATAGAAGAGTGTCATTGTCAAAAAAGGGCTCGTTTTTTATTCTTATTTCCCTTTTTTATTAACAAATAAGTAAGTGAAAGGACACTTACCTTCTCTGAGGATAGATTTGCTATGCCTTCATTGCCTGTAAACTCATCGTGTGAACAGATTCCTTGCATTCTATTTTTGAATTATTTTTATTGAATCTTGATTACTAAATAAAGAATATTTAC
Organism: Cheiracanthium punctorium; assembly: GCA_038373885.1. Lineage (NCBI taxonomy): Eukaryota > Metazoa > Arthropoda > Arachnida > Araneae > Cheiracanthiidae > Cheiracanthium > Cheiracanthium punctorium. The sequence goes on along the minus strand of JAWZYV010004847.1, from coordinate 637,296 downwards.
AAATTATTATTTACAAATTTCACAATTAACGAGGTTCCTTTTTCAATTACGCTGACGAACTGTCCAGATACTCGTTAGATCGTTCAGCGTTCTACTTCTCCTCTCCTGTTCGTGAGAGTCGACAAAAAGGGTTTCAGTTCGGGTTGTCGTGTGCAAAAAAATTTTGGTTTCGGTTGGCGCAGGGAGCGCCAGCAGTGCTGTTGCCATTCCGGACATTCTCCCGCCTTTGAGTTTCGGGACATGTCTCGGAACTCAAATTGCGAGTAGGAGAACGTCACAAGTTCAATTTGCCACAAGTTCTTTAGAGCACTTTCCGTATCTCGAATCTCTAGAGGGTGAAGTTTTTGAACAGGGCGTAATAAAGTCCCGTTCTTTGTTTTCAACGCCACCACGCGTGTTCTTCCATCTTTTCCAGAGAATGTTTTCACAACTTTCGCCAATGGCCAGCTGATTCTCTTGTCGTTGGTGCCACCGATCAAAACAGTTTCTCCTTCTTTAATAGGGTGCTCCTTTTTAACCTTAGAAAAGTCTTTCAACTGGCCTAATATTCACTAAATATTCACTTCTGAATCGAAGTTGCAAATCTTGGCGTAATTATCGTTTATACGTTAATCTCTTGTTAAATTTCTTCTCATGAATTAGGTCTAAATCAGGAACTACTATCGCTTTGATCTCCTGCAGGAACATGGACGGAGAGAGCTACGAGGTCGTCGGGCAGTACTGAAAAGTACGTCAGAGGCCTGGAGTTGATGGGCTCTCTGCATCACAGAGGAGGGTGTACGAGGAACTGTACACTGTACAGTTCCTCGTATTTCAGTCTCGCCTTGCCGATGACTTTTCGGAGTGTTCTCTTTAGTAGGCCAATAAAAAGCTCCCAAAATCGCCCCCCACACACACACACACCATGGAGAGGAAGGAGGCCTTAAGCCGTTATCAGACGACGCATTTTCGCCCTTCAAAATGCTCGTACAACTCTTTCGGCTTTCATTTTTCTTGTCAAAAGCAAGGTATAGGGTTGTATTGCAAGGCAAGAAAACGATCTGGTTGATTGGCACGGGGTTGCCGATTTGGCGACGTTATCGCTCGTTTTGTGACAAAACAGTTATTACGTCATCGCTGTTTTTGTCACAAAAATTACTCGTCCTGTCGCGCCCCGTGCATTCGAACATTGACATTGACGGTGGAATTCGAAGGTTCATTTTTAAGTAAATACAGTAAAAAATTTTATAATGGTTTTTGATTTGCACTTCGGAAATAAAATCGGCTTCTATTTCCGCCGTCCACATTGCAGGCATGGAGGTCGCCATCTTGAATGAAGGTATGGACAGTGTCTGGAGCTCTGATTGGCTGATTTCGCCATTCATACCAAACATTTTTCAATATTGTTCGAAACAGTCCGGTGTCAAGGGAAATACTATCACACAACGGTTTTCGCCTGACTGAAGGGCAAAACTGCAGTACAAAAGTGTTGTACGTGCATTTTGCAGTGCGAAGAGCTCTCGTGTGATAGCACCTTTAGCTTCCAGCAGATCCTTTTCACATTGGCAAACTCATCAGTTTGTGGATAATCAATATATCTTAATTCGTTGACCGCACCCACTAAGTTAGTTCCGTTATCCGAGTAGATTATGGAAGGTCTATCCCTTCTTGCGATAAATCGCCTCAAGGATAATAAATAATTTTCTGTTGACAGGGAACTTACAAGTTTAAGATGTATCGCATGGTAAACTGAACATGTGAATATGACAACCCATAATTTAGAGTGATATTTTAAATGCAAGGGTCCACACAAGTCTGTTCCCGCCGCTTTAAAGACGAGAGCATCTCGAACACTATTTCTGTATGTGGTAGTGGGACACTGATAGTCTCGATTTCATGGTTTTCAAATTTCTTGTATTTCACGCATTTTCTAATGACCTGCCAAATCGTTTTGTGCATTTAATAATCCAGAATTTTTCGCGCAAGATTGATATCAAAACGTACAGTCCAGCGTGACAAAGTTCGATGTGTTTTTCAAGAATTAAATTTCTCAACAAGATGGTGTTTGGATGGTAATAAAACGAGGATTCTAAATGGTTCTAAATCTTTTCTATATGTGATTTTAGTTTCAACTCGTAAAAGACCTTCGCTGTATTTCACAGTTCGCAAGTTTAACTTTGCAGTAAAGGATTCTCTTTGTATTTCTTTGAGAATTACATTTTCGGATGTTCCAATTTCTTCTACCTTTAGTTTTCCCATTTTTCTATGATTAACATTACTTTTCTCATTATTGCAAAATCGAATTACATAAGCCATTATTCTTACGATTTTTTCAAAAGAAAATACCTTTTGAAAGAACTTAAATCTGTTTACAGCCAAATTCGTCACTGAAATTACAGTCTTTTTCCTTTCAGAATTGACTACTTCAATAGCTGGGTTTATATCAATGGGTGGCCATTTTTCAAGCGGGAGTTTTAACCATTCGGATCCCTCCCACAAGCGGGATTTCAATAAATCCCTCGGAGAGCATCCGCGCGAAGGAAAATCCGCTGGATTAAATTTTCCTTGAATATGTTGCCAAACTTCTGGATCAGTCAGTTTACGAATTTCCTGAACTCTGTTGGCTACAAACGTGGCCCAGTGTTAAAACAACATCCAGAAATTTTAATAACTGCCCGTTTCGACTGCAGGTTCTCTTACATTACTTTTAATAACTGCTGATCACAACTCTTTTCGCTGCACAGATGAAAGAATCCGAATGAAATGAAAGAAAACAGTAAGGTACATGCCTACCACATGAACGTCCACATGTAAATTAGCAGCATTCCAGCAGTGCCGGATTAACAATATAGCAGATGTAGCAAATGCTACGGGCCCCGCACTTTTGGGGGCCCCTCGCCTTTACATTGAAAGTTTTCGTCTTTCCCCTCAAGATCTAGCTTTTTTGACATTTTCCAACAAGGTAGAAAAGTGTTAAAGATTTCGGTTTGTCTGTCTGTCCGTCCTTGATATAACTCGCGTCAATAGGCATAGATTTCTATGAAATTTATATATGCTATTCTTATCTGCAGTACCATGTACCCTATTGTAAAGGATATATGTAGCATTTATAGATTTTTTCTACACGAGTACTCAAAATAGTCGCAATACATTGCGCTCTATGGGAAGTTAGTCTTTAAAGCGTATCATCTTACTAACTACGAGGGGTGATCAAATGAAAAGGTACGAAACGACACGGTGGGTACAAATGTAGACTTTATTCAAAATATACACCTTAGGCCTGAGCATAACAATCCCACTGACGAACAAGCCGCAGGATTCCTTGTTCCCAGAATTCCTGTGGCCGTGACGAGACACAGTCTGTCACAGCGTCCTTGAATACGTCGTCCGAGTGGAAGCACTTCCCTTTCAGGTGGTTTCTTCAGTGGACCCAACACATAGAAATCGCAGGGCGACATGTTCGGACTGTAGGGCGGATGGTCCAACGTCTCCCACTTGAACTTCGCCAGTTCCTTGGCGAAAACGGACATTCCATTTTCTCATTGATTGTGGGACACACAGCCTTCCCAGTATACGGTCATCATCCTGCGATGAATAGTGGCCGGTTTAACACCTTCCACTGTCGAAATCGAATAACGCCTCGCTGCCCCTAAATCGTCGAATTTTGCAATGTGAACGCCATCCTGTCCTCACACGCACTGCCGCGTCAATTGGACGTAGGAGGGTGCTTTTTACAAGAGCTTCTGCTCTCTCCTGCGGGCCCCCGCATGTTCCTATCCACACAAAAGGCTCCAGTCGCATTCCTAGATGTCTCGCTACGTGCTCTCATAGCTGCATGGACAATATGATAACGGTTAGGTTGTTGCGACGTTTCGTACCTTTTCATTTTATCACCCCTTGTAGTTGCGCTGAACCCTGACTTCAAGATAAAACGTTTTCCTCCATGACTGCAAAAAGATTACAAAGTCAAGGGCAAAAAGCCTAACAACTTCTAAATCGCTTGTACGATCCGCTTGAAATTTTTCACAACTTTCTAAAAAAATATGGAAAACAATCTGTCAATTTTAAAAATCTGAAAATCCACCCGTTCCCTCATTTTTAAGCGATTTTTCGCTATTTTCAGCACTATTTCGTTTCCGAGAGTCAAAAAAAGTGAATCATTTGAGTGACAAAATGACCTATTTTAAGTTCGTCATACAATTGGGGGATTCCAATAAGTTTAAAATAATTTCTCCCGATTACACAGTTTATTATTATTTTTTTCCCCACAAATAAATCGTCTGCTGGATATTCGAATGTTTACGTTTACAAAACGAAAGCTTTCGACTGCGAAAAGATTCCGCCAAAAGATGAGCATGAAATTCGATTTGGGTCTGTAATAAAAATTGAATATGAACTTATTTATTTTAGGTGGATGAAAATTAAATACATTGAATGAAAGGCAAATTTCTTTAAAATGTTTTTTCTCGCGCCGGTTGTAATTGCCTCCACGAAAGGCTTATGACTTCTAGTTTTAGAGATATTCTGCTCTTTGAAATGAAACAAAATTGCGTGTTATTAAGGATTACAATATGAAGCTTTGCATCGAAAATAGTGTCTGTATAGTTAAAAGTTTTTCTATACGGGAGCACTCAAAATAATTTCAATACAATACGATCAATGGCAGTTCAGAGACAGGCACCTATTTTAAGCATATAATACTATCCTACAATATGATTAGCTAATAATCCGACTACGATCGTGTTCCTCCTTCAAAATTTGCGCCAAAATGTTGGCGAGTTTTGCGATAAATTGCCAAATAGGGTGCGAAAAAAATGCTTTGAAAAATGAACCGAACTTGGCGATATTTTTATTATTTTACGATAAATCGAAAAAGGTATTTACGTATTATCCCGGCGGTCATTAACGCCAAACTATTTTTTCCTCAAATTTCCTGGCAAACTGTTGGCAATCGTATTCCGAACCATAAATAATTTCATGTGTCCGGCATTTATCTTGGGGAAAAAGTTGCTCGTCTTGGCAGATCGCCTGGATAATAATGTAGTACCTCGAAAAATGTCTAATGTAATTATATTAAGCCGTGTCGATTTCTTTCGGAATTTTGAAAATTCGTTACTCGCACTGTAATTAACTGATTTATTGTACTGTTCTTTGTTAAGGACTATCTGCCTAGGAGTAGGAGGGGGTCTCTGACCGACGAAAATCTGTTAATGCATTAGAACCCAAAACGGATTAAAGGAATTACATGGAACAAAATTGCAAACTTTGATTCTTTAGCTCGTGGAAAATTAATTTGAGACTGTTAACCCTTAAAAGAATAAATTTATGGCTCTCTGTGTTCGTCCGATGCCATTATGATGTATATAAGGATTATTTATACATTTTTAACTTACCAGCAAGTTTAAAAGGTCCTTATGATTTCGGTTATTTGTCTGATTTGATGTCCACCCATCCAGAGTTCTAACTGCTATGGATATACATAGATTTGTGCGAAATTTGTGTTTTTTCTATGTACAGCTAAGGAAAAAAAAAGTCCCACTCGTACATTTTTCGGCATTCGTTCGTCGCACAGCAAAGTTACAGATACCAATCGTTTACGATTGACGCACACTTTAATTTGCTATGCATAAAAATTTCATAAGGGGCCATCTACATATTAAAATTCGCACCAACTTTTTTTTTCTATATAGCAACCCCTAGATTTCACTTCATATTTCAAAAATTTAGCTCATTTTAACCCCGGACACCAATTTTCAATAAATTTGGACAGAAAATAAGTGAGTTATGAGCACCCAAAATCCCCCTCCCCCTATGTTAAAATATTTTTTCATACTTCAATTCATATCTCATTGGTAGTAAGAAGCTGATTTTTATTCGTACTATTAGAACAAAACGACCCAAACATAATTTAATGTTATTGTGATTTTTAATAAATTATGAATATGAATTCTGAAATATTAAATTAGTATTCAAAAAAATTATGAATAGCGACCTAGCCAAATTTCGATGGAAATAGATGCAGAAATTAATATTACATGGCTGTGCAAAATTTCAAATTTTTACGTTCAGTAGTTTAATTTATATTAAATAAAATGTGTTATTTTCATGAGTTAAGGGACCATATATAAATTTACTACGTGAAAAGTTTTTGAAAATTGCATAAAATAAACGTAAATTAGATATATTTTGTGCAAAAACACAGTAAAAGATACCAGTATTAAAAATATCAAATTTTGAAGCAAATAAATTAGAGGTTTTTACAGTTTGTTGGGGATTCTATAAAGCGTGTATTGTTGCGTCCGCTACCATATTCCCCCAAATAAAATATTTTCCAGCTATAGAATTAGATGCAGTAGGTGTATGTCTTCAAATACAACGTCCTATTTCTGAAAAACATCTTCAACTTTCCAGGCATGAATGTGACCTTTTTTAATATCGGAAACATTAGGTCTTTGGAATTCCCCATACTTTATAAACATTCAAAATCACGTTTTTCTGTAAAAAAAAAATTCATCTAACTATAAATTAAAATACCGCCAAAAGTCTTAAGAATATTGCACATTGCAGGTGATAGTATTAAATGAAGAAAGTGAAATAACAAACACAGTGATAATATTGGGTCAGCAAAAAAGTAATTGCGTTTCTTACATGAAATTCAAACAAATAAATTTTCAATCATGAAACCATTCTTTAAGTTCGACCATAGCTGAGTCGAGCAATATTCATGCTTGTAGTCAGAAGAGCAGGGAGCAGCCTCTAACTCCTGCCAACATTTCAGCTGTCAAAGAGAAACATATTCAAGGGAAACACTGAATAACAATTTCAAAATTACAAAGATTTTCAAAATCCTTAGCAGTCATTTTGCATTTTTCCCTTAAATCATGTGTACGAACCGAGGAAGTTATGAACTCACGGGTCATTTGGACCACAGACTAAATATTATATTCTACCCTTGATATTCTCAGTACAAAAAACTTTAAGAGATATGGGAACAATATTTTCCTTGACAATAATATTAATTTCTTTTAATTCTCGCGAGCGAACTAAATGAAATCCGAAAAGTTCGGAACCTACAAATAGCGTTTTTCAATTTGCAGAAAGTCCCTTAAAAACGCGCAAAAATGAATACGCAATATCTCCAGAAATTATTGTGGAAAATTGATGAATATTTATATTTAGGGTAATTTGGAGGTTTTCTTTCGTTTAATAAAGTCAAAATATGAGGTTGCCATTGAGAAAAACGAAGTTGATGGAGAATTAAATATGAAGACGGTCAAATTAAATTAATAGTAAATTAAAGTACGCGTTATTTGCAAACGAATGGTATATATAACTTTGCTATACGACGAGCGATGGCGAAATAAAGAGGAAGTGGGACTTTTTTTGCCGCAGCTGTACAGTACCATGTACCATATTGAAAATGGTGTATGTAGCATTTATAGTTCTTTTACAGGAGAAAAAAAACCCAATGTATAGCACAGTCTAAGAAACAGAACTAAAAAATTAGTGGGGGTTCAGGGGGGTCTCCACCTGTATCTGTTGATACAGGAATGACTGAATCAACGGCCATTCTTGAAAACATATTTTAGAGATATTCGAGTTTTGAAAGAAAACAAAGTTGGCATATATATTATTAAGGCTCTCAAAATGATGCTCTCCATTGAAAACAACGTCCGTATTATTAATAGTTCTACAGGAGCACTCAAACGAATTCCCATACATTGCAGTCTGTGGCATTTGAGAGACACTTATACATTTCTAGCACAAGACAATGAGTATAAAATTTTTATATTCTTCAGTTAAACGCTAAAAAAATTAAAGGTATTTTACAGGGTCTCATAAAATTGCATTTATAGTGATAAAACAAAATTTTTTTTTATCTACGAAATCTCGCCAGTTTTAACTGAAATACGACGCAGATTTCTCTCAAAAATATTTTTGTATTGGAAAGTGTTTTATAATCTATGAGCTTGGCATGATTTACCTTTCTTGATTTTTTAAGGCGACAGATAAATCTTGTAATTCTTTTTTTCTTTTGTTCTTTCTTTCTTCCTTTTTTTTTCTTTTTTGATAAGACAATTTCTGAAGCTCTATATAGAGGAACTGTAAATCAGTTGTAGACAAGTCATTGAAAGAATATATGTATTAACTCCGCTGTTCGAGCCTCGTCAATGGGAGACCCCCTGAACCCCCCTAATTTTTTAGTTTCATGATTGCCATATTAAAACGATATTAAGGGACTATGTCATTTTATCTCTCATCTATCGTGTATTTCACCTGGTAACCCTATGTTGAAATTTTTAGGATTGTAACCTATTTATAGAAAAATACATGTGATGCACATTCTACAGCTTAGTAAATATTGTAACAATAGATTAAAGCTGTTGTGAACTAATAGTATTTAAATATGTATGTAAAATATATATGTGATGTATATTCTACAGCTTACGAAATAGTGCAACAATAGATTAAAGCTGTTGTGAACTAATAGTATTTAAATAAACGGATGAAATTTTTAAACAATAATTTTATCAAATAAATGCAACCTTACTGAGATTATAGAAATCGGTGGTTTACGTAACACATACTAACATTTTCAGCGGACATTTATTCCTATACTTTTATGTCGCGTTTTCATAACGCATTTTCGTGTCTCATTTTTATGTCACATTTTCAAAGGGGGTGAGAGATAAAATGACATAGTCATTAATACATTTAATGTGGCTGTTGCATGCCTGCATTATTTAGTCAACTCATTACCTAGGCGAAACTGAATGAGTATTCTAAAGTCAGCAATAAGGACACACACAAGAGTATATTTAACAATGCTGTGGAACAAAAACACAGTTCTCAGAAAAATATTTCAGGGAGCATCCAAAAGGGGGGAAATAAAAGAAAGGCAGAAAGAAAGGCTGTATCATTATCTTTTTGTTGACTTAAAGCGAAACTCAGACAAACGAAGGAGGGGGTATCCAGATCCTTGCACCACCCAACTATGGCCTTTAGAAAATGGAATCCTTACCAATAATGTTACATTTTTGTCTTTATTTGAAGAATGAATCCAGAAATAAACAAAATATAGAAAGAAAACTAAGTGCCGAAAAAAAACAGACTCAGGGTCTGATCAAGGGCGGATTAAAGGGAGGGGGTCGGAGGAGGAAGATGAAATTAATGTAAACAATCCCAACTTACTTCCATAAAAATTATATATATGTATGTGAATCTTCCATCCAAGCCTCCACCACAAAATTTTATTAATCCGTCAGTGAGCCGGATTATTCATTAGGCTGTAGTCTATCTGTCCCGATCATTCCAGGGACTTTTCAGTAACAAGTCGAATGAATTTTTTAATGAATAATCAATAAGTTGTAATCAAACTTTTCAAAATGACTCAATAGAACGGAAATATTTCTGGCTATTTCTGAAGATGTTCTCTAGAACGCGAGTTGACCTTCTGCATTTCCCCGAGAGCTGAGATCCACAGGATTAAGATTGTAGGAAAAACGCGCCCCATATTCTATAATAATCCCCCACGAAACAATAATTTTTATTTAAATATTGGACAGAAAGTTTTTTTGTTTTGCAGTAAATATGAGGATGGTATTTTAAACGGATGATGGGCAGCCCCAAAGTTCTTTCGTTTCAGAGTAAAAGCGGGTGGCTTTGGCGAAATGCGAAGGTGCACTAGGGTGTAAACCATCTTAGAAGGCTTTTGGTAGTTGGCTTGCTTTGTTTTTACTTAATTATTTTACATTTTACAATATTTAAACAAAGGTGAATTATTTTTTGAAACAAACATATAACATAATATATAGAATGTAAGTCATTTTTTTTATAGTTGGGGAATCCACTATTACGATAAATTATCTTAGTAATCTTTGAAATTAACCACTTTAAATATAAAAGAATTGATTTTTGACCGGTCGAAACCACAGGTCAAGAGCGCGAATGCCAGAACATTCGTTCAAATAAAATATTTAGAACCGAGAGGATCTTCGCACAAAGACAAGACGGTCTAGGTATCCGAGAAGCCATAACCCCAGACAAACTGAAAACAAAAAGGATACTCTTGATCCACAAAGAAACTCACAAATTACTTGTCACATTTAAGATTATTATGTCTTGCAAAAACATTTGAACGTAATTCGATAATGAATGTTTTATCCGAATTTTTTATTATTTATTATATAGATTATTCTATTTAGAAAAGATACAATCCTCTTATAAAGATATTTTAAACAAAATATTTAACATCATTTTAACGAGGATAAGTTGAAAAGTAGTGCACATATGCTTGTAGAACACTAACGAAATGGCCTTTAGAAGTGTTCCAAGCGGTATGTGGAAGTAACAGTCCCCCTGTACAAGCATGTACAGTTTAAATGCCCTCCGTGCATGCAGTATATTTTGAATGGCGGAGGTATTATTGTGCTAGATCTATCTATCCCCAGTTCGATTTCTTATGAATTAACCCATTAAATAAATTAAGAGGAGTTAAAAATATGTAACCTATTATTAGTAAAGACCGTGCAGATAATGAAATAATTTTACAAGCATGTATTTTAGATGGTTCTAAAAATTTTACAAAAACAATTATTGTATTATGTGTGTAAACTTGTCTAGTTATACGTTTGCATATGGAAAAGGTGGGAAGTGTTAGAAATTCCAAATATATATCCATGAACATTAACATTCATTAAAAAAAACCTGAGTTGTACGAATAAATAACTTTAAACATCGCCAGTCTCACTATCTATTTAGCCCCCCCCCCCACTTTATTTTGACGGTCATTTTTTCCACACACCATATTACTTGGAGAAATTGATTTCTCTAGTGTTAACTCAAATTTGTTCATTTTGAATCAAGAAAATTCGTAAAAGTTGTGTTTTATTTTATTATCGCACAAAACCTACAGATTAGCTCACCCAAGGTGGAGGAAGGGCTGGGATAAACCTCTCGCGAATATAACACGTGGGACCTTTTAGTTTTGTTTACATCTAATTAGCATTAGTAATACCATTAATTAGCACTAAGCATAAATTTAATATAATTAGCACTATTTATTTTCTCATTTGATATAGCTCTACTACTTTAATGTGAGGGTGAACTCCTCCCCATAAATATTTATATATATATATGGGTGCGTCACTGAGCAGGGGCCCCTTGGTAACATTTGCTACGGGCCCCACGCTGTCTTAATCCGGCACTGCATTCCAGTGATCTGTATCAAAAAAGTAAGCTTCAAACTGTAAAAAAAGAGAAGGCCAGCGCTTTTCCTTTTTATTCAACATTATATCAGCTTAAGGAACTTAACAAATCACAATAAAACAGAAAAACTTTTTAAAAAGTAACAATTAAAACAGTTGCCAACTGGCGCCAGCTAAAAGACAAGAAAAACATTTAAACATCACGTTGCCATTCATTACAGGAAAAGAAAAAGAAATCAAGTATCTGCAAAAAACAGCTTTCCATGAAACAGAGCTGCCACGCCATCTGTGGACAGTGATTAACACAGTGATTATTTCGCATAGTAAATAGACAAAATAAGTAACTATCAAACATTAAACGGCTTTTCTCAGTAAAACAGGTGCTGAATTCATGGAAACAATCCCAAAAGGATTTCTGATCTTTGAATTAAAATATTTGAAACTAATGAGAAAATTTAAAGAAAAAAGTAATAAAGAAAACTAGTGAAAATAAAACAGAAAAGAAGAAAACATAATGTTACCGGATATCCGGCAGATAATTTGGCCGGATAATCGGTATCCGGCCAAATTGATATCCATTGCGTCACTAATTTAAAATATTCACTTTTCTCAATTTTCTTGCAGTAAAATATTTTAGAATGTCTTGAAAGTCTACATTTTGCAATATATCATATTCAGTGGACATGACTGCAAGCGAATTTAGACGATCTTGGGTCATAGTAGATTGATGAAAATTTTTTTACAATTTTTATTTTAAAAAATTTGTTCAGCAGTGGCATTTGTTATCATTAAACACCTGTACATTTTTAGTGACAGTCAAAACATTTGGAAACGTTGATTTAACCATGTCTTCATATATGTTGTTGTTGTTGTTGTGGGATTAAGGCCGATTAGCTACGCATGGGCTCTAGGCCTATGGGTGGGGTGCCCTCCGTGGGGATCTTTCTAAGGGGTCCTAACCCGTATTTACGCTAAGTTTCGGAGAAAACCACGGAAAACTTCGAACGGTTAGGTCGACGGACGCGCGATGGGACCCGAAGCCGGGACCTTCACAATTCGCCCGTCTACCATTTCTAGTGGCATAACCACTACGCCATGGTGAGGCCCGTCTTCATATATGAATGTACTAGATCGCGATGCTGCAATTGTTTTTGACCCCTAACCACTGCTCCCTTCGTTACGCCCCTGATTTAAACTAATGTGTAATCCTGATAATTAATATCGTTTGCCTTCCGAAAGAGTCTAAGCAGTCTAAAAATGTCAAAAATCTAAAAAGCCATCGTCTGCATCTGGGTGGTTATGACTTTGAACATGATTTAAAATAATTGATTTAAATCAGAAATGCACAACTTAAGCCTTATGGGCCATCATTAATTCATGACAAAGTTTCATTACCCGACAACCCAGTCGCACGTTGAAAAAACGTATTGGAATCCATTAATTCAATTTTTAAGAAAAGGGATTGTGACTATTTAATTATTTCTGATTTGTTTTCAATAGTCATAAACATTTTTACAGAAAATGTTGCGTTATAATTTAATTGAAAATACTCTACTGCTATCCCTTTGAGAGAACCACCCACAAAAAAAAAAAAAAATCACTTGGTTCGCCCATCGCTGTAGGGGGGCCCCTCCTAAATACTGTTGCAGAACACCCTGCTTGTTTTCTGGGTTCGTCGCATTAAAGTCCAGTTGGTGTAGAAAGATCTAGAAAAAAGTCCATTTGTTAGGATGGAACACAAATTTTATTGCTTCTAGAACTTAGTTGAACAATCAGCTGTAAAAAATTCACAAGCACAATCAATTAGTAATGTGCTTTTAACAGTCCGCTTTTATCAGAAGCTCTCACAAATGCTGTAATTCTCACACAAAATAAAACACTTCCACAGGTAAAATTCAGTGGAAATATACGAGGGATAACACTAACAGTCCCTCAAGACTCAGCAGTGAAGAATTTACACACAGCACTTTAAAAACAGCTTCGAAATCAAGAGCGACACCCCGCTTCTATCACAGAGCGAAGCAAGCGTACTGAGAGAGCTCCATTCACACATTCTCGATGGGAGTAAACTCACACTGACCTGGGGCTTCTATTTATAACCGACGCACAAGGTACAAGAAGCTTCCAGAAAGTCTATACGAAGATTCCACATAAAGCGGGAATTTTGATTACGTCATAGAAGAGAAATGCTAGGTTAGTATGTGATTTTAATACAACAAAAGCAGCTTTACAGGCTCCATAGGGAAAATCGTGCCAAATGGCCAAAATGTCGCCAAGCTCGGCGACTTTTGGCGAAATATCGCCAAATTTGGTGCGAAAAATAACTTCCCAAAAGTGAAGCGATCGAAGCCCTAGGACGCATATTTCTCGAGATTTCTATAAACCCCATATATTGAAATGAGAAACCGAAACCGGATCTCCGGTTCTAGTTGACCAATTTTGATGCAACAAAAAAAGAAAATTAACTATTTGAAACGTAGAATACGAATTTTGAACTATTTTAAGCCCCAGAGCAGCGGGTTGCCCTGAAAATTCGTAACATTGCCCCCTTTCTAAGGACTGCACGTCCCGGGCTGTACAATCCCCAGTTAGGAGGTCATACAAATATCTACAGTGTATAACCATGAACACGATCGTAACAACATAATTCAGGCAAGTAATCAATATCACAATTAGCAAATACACATTTATAAATAAATAATGAACACAATAAATAATTACACACTAATAACTAAGAAACATAATAAACAAATACACATTAATGAAAACCAATATATTACTAATATGTACAGTAAACATGGCGTAAGTGCTGAGTAAAAGAGGTTTGAAGAAAGAGGAAGAGAAGAGAAGGACAGGAAAGAAATGAAATATAAAATAACGGAGGAAATACGCCATAGTGACTGTGGTCTAATATTCAGATAACTAATTACCACCGCAGTAAACGGCTAGCCGATCGTAATGAACAACTCTTGGTTTCGAGTTAGGTGACTTATGAATCTGTACGATGACGTCATTCAGTCTAGTTAGGACTGTGTAAGGACCGTTCCATGGCGATTGCAGCTTGGTTGACACGCCTTTCCGTCGAGTAGGATTCCATAGCCAAACTTTGTCACTTACGTTGAACTCGTATTCCCTAGCTTTCGTGTCGTAGCGAATCTTCATCGTCTCCGTGTTCAGGTGTATCCGCTCCCGAGCAAAATTATGCACGTCTTCAAACCGTGCCCGGAGATTTTCCATGTACTCCTCTGGCGATGAAGGCGTATCTGGAGGGAGCACCCACCGGGGGAGCCTACCGCGAAAGCGGTTTTCAACTAATAATCCCCCGGAGGAGACCTAAAACCGTACCGCCATGGCCACTGACAAGAGGAGGAGGAACTGGCAGCGGGAAATTAAAGCCAAGCGCGACACTACAACACATTGAATTTTTTAAACAAATATTTGTGCATCATAAATTATTAAACGCCTATATACATACATATACAAATATACACATCCATTTTTCCAATACTATTATAATGCTGTGTGAGGATACAAATTGCAAGCTAAACATACAACTTAAAATAAATATAAAACAAATACATTAAAAACAAAAACAACAATATATATACATATATACACATACACATGAACACAAATTACACATATTCACATATATACAAATATATTCATCATGTAATATAGGCACCTTCATATAAACATTGAAGCCTTCATATAAGCATAAAATACCAACATCCCATAAATATAAGTAAGTTCATTCACATATTACGTATCACTCTAGTACTGTTACGGTAAATTTTTCATCTAAGATATTCTAAATATAGCTTCTGCAATTCAGCGTAAATAAGACATATCTGCCGTAAGTAGTTTTTACATTGCGTTAAAAATAAAAATTGTTAATATACAGGGTGTACAAAAAGTCCCTGACACATTTCAAAATTAAATATAAAATCAGCAGATTGGGTTACGAGATTGAGGTTTGTACCAAAATACTTCCTATAATGAAAAGTTTAGTTTAAGCAAATAAAAATAGTTCCAAATTTCACCCATAGATGGCGCTGCTTGACATTGCATTAAGTTGAAATGTGTATTTCATTTGAGACTTAATCCCTTTTGATTTCTTCCTATGGGGGTATGTGGAGGATAAATTTTACTACTCCCCTGTGAATGATGTCGAAGAAACGAAGAGGCGAATCACACAGGTAATTAATTCAATCAAAACCACAAGCAATGCTACCAAAGCGTGTAGTGAAATTGAGTACCGTTTGGATGTGGTTAGAGCTACATCAGGTGCACATATTGGCATAACATATTTGGTAGCTGGTTATGTTTGTATCTGCTTCACAAAATAAAAATGCTGAATATTTTATGGTGAGTTTTGTTTATACTGTTTCTACAGCGCCATCTATGGGTGAAATTTGGAACTATTTTTTTATTTGAATAAACAAAACTTTTCAACATAGGAAGCGTTTTGGCACAAACCGCAATCTCGAAACCCAATTAGTTGATTTCATATTTAATTTTGAAATGTGTCAGGGACTTTTTGTACACTCTGTATATCCATACTATTATTAGATCTGAAGTGATGTGGCATTATGGGACAGTTTTCAAAAATGTAGTGCAATGGGTGACCCTGATGGCCGCATATACATATATAATTATTTCAGTTTTTCAATTCCAAGGATGGCAAAACATGTGTAATTATGTAATGTTATTGGTGTATAACTAGTATTGCGATTGTAAAAAATTTATTAAAACCATTGTGATTATGTAGAAAAGGTATGCTTGCTTCTACTGCAATAAGCTTTTACGGACTTATGAATGCTTAGTTATAGAATACTTATTGAAAAGTTATTATTTTCTTAATTGTGTAAATAGTTTGTGTAATTTAAAATATATTTTTGTAAATAAATAAGTTTAAATACGAAAACTTTTCTGTGTTTTCTTCATGTGTATGTGTGTGTTGATTACTTGCAAAATAAAACGAAGTTTTACTGCATGAAGTTTTACTGCAGCAAAACTGCTATGAAGTTTTACTGCAGCAAAAAGTGGTAAAGTTAACATACTTGGTCAACATTTCAGGTTCTCGTTTTATACTTATCTTTTATACACTACAAGGTAAAAAGTTACAAATTTAGCAAAATTTATTGAAGCATGTACTATGGAAACATTAATCTAACTATATAGAAATAAAATGTTCTAATTAAAATAATAAACAAGTGCGATAGGTAAAACTGCGTTGCATGTGAATTCGCAACGTTACTATTTTTTTATAAAATGAACTTAGCTAGAAAAGTCAGTTTCCGTAATTTCAATTTAAATTTGGTACAGAAATAATCAGTTATTTTAGCATAGATGTATAAACTTATCTTTATGTAAACCTTAACTAATTAAAAGTAATATAATTTATGTCTGTACAAAGTGAGGGACATAGACTATTTTTCAGAATTATCAAGTAAAGGATTTTACAAAATACTTAGTAAACAGCATTAATAGATTGTAAGTTGTAATTTTTTTCTTTTAGAAGTTTTGCACATTGGTATAATTTATGTTCTGAAAGTCGTTGAATATGTTCTTGAAATAAACTAACAGATCTGCACATCTGCAGAAAATTTTATAGAAGTGACGAACTTTGGTATTTTTCAAATGTTACGAACTTGATACATTTTATCTGTGCTAGATATATGCAATTTCTTTTTAGAAACATTGTATTGTTCAACTTAGTGCATTTCAGTTACTCTTTCAAGATAACGGACTTAGAATTTTTTACAAATAGCAAGCTAGTAACTTGCTAAAGATGCTTCTTACAAATAGTTTTAAATATCGATCTTAAAAATTATCAAAGTTGTAACTATTAAAAAGAAATAAACAAATTAAAATATAATAAATTAAGTAGACACTGTGATTTTTAAGAACGGCATTTAAAAATATTTGCAAGAAGCATGTTTAGCAAGTTACTAGCTTGCTATTTGTAAAAAATTCTAAGTCCGTTATCTTGAAAGAGTAACTGAAATACACTAAGTTGAACAATCCAATGTTTCTAAAAAGACAATTTCACATATCTACACTTCAGAAAAAATGTATCAAGTTCGTAACATTCGAAAAATACCAAAGTTCGTCACTTCTATAAAATTTTCAAAGTACAGATCTGTTAGTTTATTTCAAGAACATATTAAACGACTTATCAGAACATAAAATGTACCAATGTGCAAAACTTCTAAAAGAAAAAAAATTGCAACTTACAATCTGTTAATGCTGTTTACTAAGTATTTTGTAAAATCCTTTACTTGATAATTCTGAAAAATAGTCTAAGTCCCTCACTTTGTACAGACATAAATTATATTACTTTTAATTATTTAAGAATTAAATAAAGATAAGTTTATACATCTATGCTAAAATAACTGATTATTTCTGTACCAAATTTAAACCCATTTTATCAAAAACATGTTAAGCATACTAATTCTACGAAATTTACAAAGTTCTAATAGCTAAGTTCCTTTCGAGAAATAATTTCATAACTTATGAGAACCCATAAACGTATACAAATGACTTAGTTTGAACAAGTACCATGTATAAAAGTAAAAGCATATTTATTTAATTGTAAGTTTAACCACCTTAATCAGTAAAATGCGTAACACGTGCACTTAGTTGATATTTCTCATAAAAATATTCAAGCCCATTACTTAATAAAAATTACAAAAATATGCTAAGTTAATACTCTGATGTTTTAAAAACATAGTGTCTAATTTAAAATATTCTGTTACTTCAAGTAAAATGTGGTAGGATCTTTACATTAAAGAACACCTAAAAATTCTTTATTTAAAAATACTAAGTTTCTTTATCTTAGTGTTAATCGATAGTAAATGTTAATCGATTTAACATTTTTTTGAAAAACATGTAAAATCGATTAAGTTATAAAATCCTGCAAACAAACTTTTTTAGCTAAGTTCATTTTATAAAAAAATAGTAATGTTGCGAATTCACATGCAACGCAGTTTTACCTATCGCACTTGTTTATTATTATTTTAATTAGAACATTTTATTTCTATATAGTTAGATTAATGTTTCCATAGTACATGCTTCAATAAATTTTGCTAAATTTGCAACTTTCTACCTTGTAGTGTATAAAAGATAAGTATAAAACAAGAATCTTCAATCTTGACTAACTTTACCACTTTTTGCTGCAGTAAAATTTCATAGATTTTTATTTTGCAAGTAATAAACACACACATACACATAAAGAAAACACAAAAAAGTTTTCGTATTTAAACTTATTTATTTTCAAAAATGCATATTAAATTGTACAAACTATTTACACAATTAAGAAAATAACAACTTTTCAATGAGTATTCTATAACTAAGCACGCATAAGTCCGTAAAAACTTATTGCAGTAGAAAACTTACAGCTCTACATAATTATGCACAACAGATATACATCATGTGATAGCACATTGGGTGTCATTTACAATAAAATAATCAGGAGGTTTTAATTGAAAAAATGAATTAAATAGCACATTTTGAAGATACTCTCTATAGTCTTCTAAGAAAATGTTTGTAAAAAAGTTTCCATCATAAATGCATGTACATTTTTTCTCACATATTTCTCTTGCTATGTAAGGTATGTCGATCACGAACCATACTTTGTTATATACAGAAAGATACTTTTCAGCAGCCGTAGCAATTAAACAAGCATGTCTTTGTGAAGGATGATCTTCAATACATCCTATGCATTTAAATAATATTTTTTACGTTTTTAAGAATTTCATAAGATACTATATCCATTAATAGAACTTTAGCCATTTCATATTCACAATGCGGTTTACGGTTGCATTTTTGCGGCTTTGATTTTAATATTAAATGTTGTAATGTTGTCTCAAATTGCATTTTTAGAATACGTTCTGATATTTCACTTCTTATTTCACAAAGTATTTTTACTTGATCATTTAAAAGTATCAAGGAAATTTTAAAAGTATCAATCGATTTAACGTAAATGCATCTCCGGTTTTGTAAATTTTTTGTAAGATACATTTTCCGTCGTCATAAAATACAGATAGTTGATTATTACAAATAAACGAGCTATCATTATAACACAGATTAAAACTCAAAAAATTTTCGCAAAGTTCTATCCATGTAGAAGGGTACATCATCACTCCCTGACTGGTTGGTCTAATTGGTCGTTCTGCATAAATTGTCTAATATGAATCTTCAACTCAGTTTTTTCATCGTGAAGTGAAACGTAGATAAGTCTTTCCAAGTGCCATGTGTCATTTACAGAAGCATGTAAGCTATGGTAAAGATGATCCGTCCAATCGTCCAACTTTGCCCTTTTCGGGGAAGGCTCATAAATGCACATTTTGGCAAACGTTAGGTTAATGTGCGGGTCTGTCACATAAGGTTCAGAAGGAATACCATGCGTTAAAAGTTTGTTGGTTGGGGGATATATCTTACACATTGAACCATGTTCTAATTTAATGGTAGTGGTTTCACTGTTCGCTGGCTTAAAATCCAAAGTTCGTTTAGATCCAAAACTTAGAATGCATACACCTGATGATAGGTCCAGAGAAAAATCTTCGTAGTTACCGTCTTCAATTGAAGGTTGCCCGTCAGAGGATAAGTTCACTTGTACCAAATTAAATTCATAATTTGTTGCTTTCTGTAGATCACCACGTAGTTTTTGCAAAATGGGTAGCCAAGAGGAAACAAAGACCTTCTTTCCCGAAAAACTATAATTTATTCCTTCTTCTGCAAAAGTAATTACTTTCCGGGTCGGAGTAATTTTATTTTCACTGCTTTGCAGAGGCTTTACGTCTAAAGGCAATTGCATCAATTCTTGCAACAACGCATCTGCATCACTTTGAGTATAAAACTCGGGAGTGTATTCAATGTTAAAGTTATTTTTAATCAATTCAAGCAAAGACAATTTTGAAACTCGGCGAAAAATCAATTAAAACACACGTCTGATGTATAGGCGCACACAGTGTAAAGGTAGTCTCGCAACACACACACCTGGCCACTTTATCTAACTGAAATGTATTCATACTGGTTCTTTAAAAAATCACGTGATTACCCAAGCGCCCTCTACCTTAAAACTTTCTCAACCCTGTAGATATTGCATCATCTAACTCTTCTTAGCCTGATACAGAAAGTTGCCACTAAATGTAAATAGTACATCCTGCCATCAAACCTACCGGATATTGAATCATCACAGATTTGCACACGTCACTATCAGGTGTCTTCTGCGCACGTCACTTCCTTATCTCTTATCTGATCTGTGATACCTGATAAGAGAAAACCCGTTTTTAGTTGCCGTTAAATTTGTAGATTTTGTAGGTTGGATGTAAGGTAAACTGTCCTGCAACGGATACCTAAGAATTCTTTAGCCGAGCAAACAGATGTTTTGTCCGCATGTAACAAGAGTGTTGTCCGGTATTTTTCAGGTATTATAATTGCTTATATTCTTCTCCGATGTATGTTGTGATTAGCTATCATTTAGAGTAATAAGTTTAGTTTATTAACAGGTTTTCATTAATAATTTCAGTTTATGACTTTATTAAATAAAAAAAAATTTAGTTTATTATTGTAAAAATTGTTTTAAACAATAATTTTAGTTTTTGAATTTATTAAAAGGATCTCTATGTAAAATGTAAGTATATAAAAAAACTGAGTGTAAAAATTTTGATATGTTTAATTTATTAGCAAGTTTGAATTAATAATTTTAGTTTATGACTTTATTAAATAAAAATTTTAGTTTATGAATTTATTAAAAGGTTGTCTACATCTTTGTAAAAATTTAAGTATATAAAAAAATTGAGTGTAAACATTTTGATATGTTTAATTTATTAGCAAGTTTTCATTAATAATTTTTGTTTATGATTTTATTAAATAAAAATTTTAGTTTATCATAGTAAAAATTGTTTTAAACAATACGTTTAATACCTATTTTATAAATGATTACTCCTTCATCTGCAATGCCTATAATTTCTAACTACACTGTTCATCAAAACTTAACAAAAATAATTTGTTTTAATGCTTTAGTATAATGATCTTTGCTAATTGTTTCACAGAAATTAATTAATGATTCATTATTTTCCTAAACTATGTAAAATACATTAATCGTTGAAGCTTAACTTTGATATTTTAATGTAGGATATAATGCCGATGTTTACTAAAAGGAAAGGTTTCTATTGAAATGTTTTTAATCTAACATGCAATCATCTTAATCCATAAGTCCCCTTTTTTGAACTTAGAATGAAACAGGTGACCCCCAAATTCTGTACTGTATTCCCCTATCACCCTCTCTGGGTTTATCGGTAAACTAGCCCACTGTTATTGTACCAGCTCTGTAGGGTCTCAACGCCCTTCTTATCTCAATTTCTGATCAGTAATGTGTTGAATGAGTTTGCAATATCGCACGCACGTGGTTGTTTTTTTCCTGCAGTGGATATGTTGTATTTGTGCGTTGTTTAAGTATTTTTATTATTATTATTATTATTATTTCATCTCTCGCTTGTACAAGTCCAAGGTAAGTGTAACATTATCTATGTATTATTTTTGTTACATAAAAGATGATACCGTAATTCTAATTTGATTTGCCTGATTAGCTTTAATTGAAAATAATTATGTGGTTCTTATAGTTTGGTAATTATATTTTCCACTTTTAAGTGTGATTTTTTTGTTACTGTTAAAAGATTTTTGCATGTTTCTCTGTATTTTGATGTTTTGCAAAATTTTAAGTTGGTAATCCAAAGAGTGTAATTAATATTAATAGCACTATCAGCCGAAATACTTTAAGCATACATGCACTTTGTATACAAAAACTGGGGTTTGAGGGATTTCTCCTAATAGAAAATAAAGTCTGTATGGTATCTGTATTTCAGTAAATTCTAAGATTAAATTTTCGCTTGCAAACTAATTTCATCCTACATAAAATTGTATTCGTTTAATGTGAATCAGTTAAATTCATCCTTTCTTATAAGAAAAAAGTACTCTTAAAGCGTTAAATGTATGAGGAAATTGCTATTTTATTAGTATTTAGTTTCTAAATGATATGTCTATTTTCAGCCAAGATTAAGAATTTATCAAGATGATGCCATGAAATAGGTAGCTGAGAGGGGGAGTAGGGTTAAAGTATTTTAAATCATTACTCTATTTTCCTGATCTGCTAGCTTGCTTTGCATCAGTCAAGAAATTTATCGGTTTTTTTTTTAAGCGTAAGAAGTACTTTACCGTAAAGAAGATTTAGCAAGACGTGGCTTCAAGTGAGTAAAAACCTTGTATTTTTTTAGTTCAAGTAATGATAACTCTTTGCGATTAAAACTATCATTTTATCTAAGTAGATGAAAGATATTTTATGTACATGCGATATCAAACTGTGCATGCAATTGTGGTAAAATGCATCTTCAATTTTTATCTTCAATAATTCAACTTTCTAACAATAGTACTATCCAGAAAACTCTTAATTAAAAAATTTTTCTTGATAAATTAAAAACATTTTATTAAAAAATATCTGTTGTAAAACTAATTATTAACTTAAAATTAAAACTTGGTTAAAAAAATAAAAATAATTTAACTCTTGATTCAAAAAATATTTGCGGTAAAATTAATTAATTAAAACTCTTGGTTAAAAGAAAATATTTGTTGTAAAATTAATTATTAACTTAAAATTAAAACTTGGTTAAAAATAAATTTAGAAAAATATTTGTTGTAAAATTATTTAACTTAAAATTAAAAGTTGGTTAAAAAAAATAAAATAAAAATAAATTAACTCTTGATTAAAAAAGCATTAAGTTGGGTATAAATCTCTGAAGAAAAAATGTTTAGATAAAACGTCGATTATTGGTTCATACATTATCTAAATCATTATTTGTAAAAACTATAGGTACTAAAATCTTTCTATGGTATAATTTTCTCTTTAAAGTGTCCTAACAGTAGAAGAAATGTTTAAAAAACCCTACTTTAATATTCTAGTAAACTGTTACTTATTAAATATATGCTATAACCTTAAACAGTATTTACAGAAATCCAAAATTGCATAAACCCGATCAAAGTGTCTGCGAAAAATTTTCTAAGACCACATTCCTAAACTACGTTACACTACCATCTTTAGCATTATCCGTTACAGTCCCGACCCGTCAGGGTGGTATAGCAGTGGACTTCCGATCAAAAGGTCTGGAGTTCGAACCTCACGGCCGGGCGATTCCGAAAAATAATTTTTAAAAATAATTCCAAGTCTACAAGTTAGTTCCTAAATTAAGTAATAGGTGGCAGTAGTGTTAAAATTAAAAGCAGTTGAGAATTCCGAAATACATCAGAGTCTGAAAAATTTTCTAAGTCTCCTTATTTGAAAAAAAGGAAAAAAATTCTTATCAACCCTTCCAGCATCCGGTCTACTTCAGCTCCTCATCCGGTCTACTTCCTCCCTCAACATAGGGAAAGCATCCGCTCGGAGGCTCCGACAAATTAACATGGCTTCGGCGAGGGTGAAATGTCCTTTTATATCTACTCATATCAAGCCATTTTTTGATTATAAAGGTGGGTCGATTATTGGTTCTGCTTTTAATACTGATAAAGCTGCTTCTAGTGCATTTGTTTTCATGATTTCTAGCATTCTTTCTCCATTTGAAGAAGTAGTACATATTTTGCCCGAAAATTGCATAAATTATCAAATATTGCATATCATCAAAAAGGTAATATTTGGTTTAGAAAAGATTGGTTTTCAAGTTGTTTCTATTGTTACCGACAATAACTCAATTAATGCAAAAGCAATGAGCACTTTTGTTACACCAGCGAAGAGATCATTGGTTTAACCACATCCTGTAAATCAAATCAGACCGTTGTTCTTTTTAATAGATTCTTTACATATTTTTAAAAATATAAGAAACAACTGGTTAAACCAAAAGAACCACTACAAATGTTTTTTCTTCCCAGACTTCGATAATCCTCAAAATTTACCATTTAAAACAGCATCCTTTACAGCTCTTAAAAAGTTATATGAAGCGTAAAGTAATGAAATCGTAACTTATACTAACGGGCTAACTTTTAAGAGTCTTTGTCCGTCAAATCTAGAAAGGCAAAATTTTAAGTTAGTTTTAAAAATTTTTAACAAATTTGTTATTCAGGCATTATCAACCCTAGGACCTAAACATAATATTCCACATTTTAAGGACACCGCATTATTCATTGACATTATTTGTAAATGGTGGGACATTTTTAACGTAAAAACTGTCAAAAAGGGGATTCATCAAAGTCATGTGTACATGTATCCACTTAATGGGGATGAAAAGTACGTATTTTTAAATAAATTTTTAATATGGCTCGATTCGTGGGAAAGTTTGAATTGTGACACAGGGGCTTTGTCTAAAGAGACACATACAGCACTCTCACAGACTACTCATGGTATGTTGAAATTAACAGGTTATTGTATCGATGAATGTAAAATGAAATACATATTGCCAGGAAAAATTCAGACAGATTCTTTAGAGGCTAGGTTTGGGAAGTATAGACAAATGGCTGGATCCCAATACCACATTTCGATTAGATAGCTTTTAGAAACTGAAAAAAAAATTAAGATTGCAGTCATGCGTAAAATTAGAATTATTTTTTAATTCAACTGTGGTTCCACTTACACAATTTGATGGCGAAAATCTAGAGATTACTTTGGAAATACTGGATGAGTTTAAAGATCTGCCTGCCATAAACATTGATGATAGCAAAATTAAAAATGCTGAACAAATTTTGTCTATTTTAACATATTTATGGGGATACTGCAGTCATAATTTAATAAAAAAAACTGAGATGCAATTATTGTAAAGAAATTTTAACTATCGATTCAGATTTAAACCTCGATGAAAACTATAATTTAATTAAAAATCTTGATTATGGAGGACTTAAATGCCCCACACAGTTTGTGGTGTCCTGTATTATTATAAATTACATAGTAGTAAACACGTTATTTTCAGATACTGAACGATTTTTAAGAATAAAAAATCAACGAGGAGCATGTGTAAAGTTATCTCATGATGAGCTAAAGAATAAGGAGCTAGTTTTAGAGTCTGAATGTCCTAATGGTCATAACAGTGATGATATCTGTAGAAAGATATTGTTTATATCTACAAATATAATGCTAAAAAATCTTTGTAATAAAGAAAACGATAATCTAATTAAAATTAAAGAGCAGAAAAAAGATTGTAAGCGTAAGTTACAAACGTTACAAAAATAAAATTTTATGACATTTATGTTACATGAGTAAAAAAAAAAAGACCTAGAAAATAATAAAAGTCTTTATGATCATCTGTTGTTTGTATTTTATTATTGAATTTTTTATTCCCACATTTCATATTGGTATGCATTGCTGTTGTAATTGGAAAATTACTTCCACTAACAGTGTCAGTTATTTTTGATTTTTTTAAAAACAAAAGTGTTTACGATCTTTTTATGGTGCGAATTCAATTATGGAAATAGATTATCATAGAATAAAATAAGAAATTTTTAAATTTTATTTTCTTTCTAAGTTTTAAGCAACTGAATTCTAGTTTTATAAAGTTCTAATGTGTTCAGAAAATATAGTAATAGAAGTAATATATAGTAATGAAATTAGTAAAACTGGCAGATTTTGAAAAAGAGACCAATAATTTAGGATATAATATCATGATCCTGCTTGGATTGGATCAAGCTTATTTGACAAATTTGATTTCTTTCTATTTATTATTATATTAATATAGCACACGATATTTTATTAACCATTTATTTATATTACAGATAACAGAGTAAAACTTTCGGTGCAAAATATTTTATTCTTTAAAAAATCACGTAATATTTTTCTCAATTTTATTTAATCACTTTTTAAATGCAACCCGCTCATGGAACAAGGAATTTCAACAATAATTAGATAAAGCTGAATCGCCCAATCGAACTCTAAAAATATTTCAAAATCTATTTTCTTGATTTGATATAAAGTACCAGTATATGCTTTTTCATATTTTATTTTTTTTGAATAATAATTTAACAACAACAATCTCATATATTATTTTAGAAAACGAAAATAAAAATAGCTGCAGATTATAAGCACTTTGTTTCTGCATAAATATAAAATAGAATTTTTAATAGTAAGTAAAAGTTTGCCTCTATCCTGAGCGAAAACTATATTTTAAATGTTGTTAAAAATCTTAATGGCTTGATAAACATTAGAAGAATAGTTTTAAAAATGAGTTTGCTTAAAAGGGACCTAACTTTTTACAAAGCTTCAATTCTATGATCCACATCTCAGTCACCGCATGACCGAGTCTCGTGACGTCACTCACAGTGCGCCTTGGCTTTCTCTTCGAGTCGGTGTTGCCCGAATCCGCCACTGGCTCGTATTTTAATTATGGCAGCATTACTGTAAATATGCACTAATCGGGTACCGTGCCATTATATTGTAGTCACTGTTAAGATACCAGGCCAGTGCCTATATTTTTAATAATAGCCGGCATCCGGCCGTTCCATTTTGGGCATTATAAACTTAATGGTCCAGTGCCTTTATTGTGAGTAACGGCCGGCACATGCAGTATGCCAGCAGAGTACCGTTGCCTTCCCGGGCTTCTGGCAAGGTACTTCTCAGGCGACCACTTTTGGTACGATTCAGTTACTTTTTGCAGTGCCGGGCCGGTGCTCGACGTAAAGGCAGAAAGGCACTAGCAAGGTACTCCGCCAGCAGGTGTGTGTTTGCTGGGTAGGAAGAGGCCATACCGCGGGGCGAAGGTTGCCAGATATTCAAAAGTTCCATCTGAAAGTCCTACAGATTTTCTCAGTGAATGGCAGCAGAAATGGACATTTTTTACTGGGATGCGTAAATGGTTCGCCGTGTTACATGGTAATTAGATACTGGCGCGAATGTAACCATCGTGCGAACAGATCTGGTTAAAAAATAAAAGATTATATTTTAATCCGCCCTCACTGATCCTCCAGACTGTGACAGGTGACAAGATCGATGTCCGGGTGGAAAGACAAGTAGAAATCACATTTGGAAATGCCAGACAAGATCACGTCATATATGCAACAATATTGAGGACGCATTCATTCTCGGACTGGACTTTCTAAAATCACATAAATTTAGTTTGGACTTTAAAAAAAAGTGTGTTCGTGTAATCTTTACGCGCGTTTGAAGTAAAACTTCTTTGACGTTTACGACACATATCACTGAAATGATTAAACTTCAAATAAATATTAGCGACTATGTCATTTTATCTCTCAACACCCTTTATTGAAAAATGTGTCCCAAAAATGCGAAATAAAACAGCGACATAAAAGTATGTGACATAATTTTACATGTATTTAAATACCCCACTAAAAATAATCTTAAGATTTACTTCAGAAAATGCCATATTCTTCAGATAGTCTGCAGAAATTTTATGATAATTTAAGATTGAACCTTATCTTCAAAATATCTGCAGATTGTTTACAGTCATTTTGAATATCTTAAAACGAGGGACATTTTTCTTAAGATTTTCTTAAGAATCTAACGACAAATTCGCAGATTCAACTTTATCTTCAAAATATCTGTAGATTATTTTTGCAGTTGTCAAAATTTGTTAACAGACATTATACAAAAACATTACAGGTTAAAAAAATTGCAAATAGTTAATTTTTGGTTTAAAAAATTCTGCAGAAAAATGTTATACATTATTTTGCTTTTTTTGGTGTAATTCTGCAATAACATTTTAATCAATGTTTTCATCTAACGTAACTTGTGTTTTTTTATCAAAAAGATGTTTTTACTACATTAAATATTTTAATGGATGTATAATTTTATATCAGTTATAATAGCTTGAGATTGAAAAAATAAATAATGCAAATTAGGATTTATTTATTTAATTTTTTTTCATATCGTGTATACATGGGCGCCGGCAGAATATTTCCCAGGGGGGGGGGAAAAGACTACTCCAAGGGGGGAGGGGCAAAGACTACTCAAGGGAGGGTGGGCAAAGACTACTTTAACGTATGGTTACCATGTTGGAAAGAGCAAAAAAGCAAGGGAAAACACTGCATACAAAAATCCAGGGCCCCCCTTGCCCTATGCTGCCGGTGCCCATGCGTGTATACAATACAGAAATTTATAGAATGCAATTTTATATGCAATTTTATAGAATGCAATATCTTTTATAAGTATAAAGATATAAAGTCATAGTTAATGAAGCGAGCTGAATAGTTGCTTTTTTATGAATAAAGTAGCTGCGTGCCCGTTCTTCGCACGGTAGGAAACGAAAATTTTCCTTACATGTATAATTCGAATTTCTTCGTGATGTGGAATTTAAAGAAAAAGAGCAAAATTATTTGACTCTTGATGTAAAGTTTGCGTCACGTGTATTAACCTGGCATCATTGCAGTATAATGACTCAAAAAACTACGTCAGTGTCATTCACTATCAAAAGAGTGGAAAGCTTAATGGTTTGCAGAGAACTCCTGGCTTTCAAAATGTCTTATTTCTACATCATACTGTTTTTTAGGCTCAAGTTGTAGCATTAAATACCTAAGACACTACATGGAATGGACAACCATTTATTTCTTTCCGAACATGTACCATATAAGGAAAGTATTGTAATCATGAAAAAATTCGACTTCGAGATTTTGGTGTATTTACACGTTTTGAGGTCTTCTGAATTCATTTATGCTATTTTCAAGAGATGTTTTTAAGATAACTGCGCACCCGCTCTTCATACGGGAATAAGCGAATATTTTACTACTAAAATCATATCTGCATGTGACAAAACAGAATTTCATTTTTAAAAAAGTTCAAGTAATCTCCTCTGTTGAAATTACTGCAGGATATATTAACGCAAATTAGAATTACTTTTCGTTTAGTTGGTTGTAAGACAACCGTTGAAAAAGGAGAAACACTTTTAATTTCATGAAATATTTATTAACGTGGTATATTATGATTTATTCATATTATCCTTACGAATCTAATGATACTACCTATTAGCAACATTAATACTATCTATCTTCGCTTCTCCCTCTTCAAGGCTCCCTTAAAAGAAACAGCTTAGATTATTTGGCCCCAATGGAATATTTTGATTCTATGGCGATTCTTTGCAATTTACGCATTAGCATAAATAATAATCATTTCACATAATGGTTGCCATTAAGGAAACTCTCCATATATATTTAATTTATACATAGTTTTATAAGATTTGCGTATTTAGCGCCGCAAACCATTTCATCTTATTGTGGGGAGAAAATATCCAAGGGAGGCCATTTTAAATATCCATGTATCTAATATAGCGATATCTTTTATATCCTCCATAGTCCTGTCTCCTGAAAAACATCAAACTGTGTAATCTCGAGGAGCTACTTATTCCCACTTTAATTGTCACAGGGTGTTAGAGTTGCAGAGTTTACAAATTTCACGCATTTTTTTATTTATGACGTCACTGTTTGACTGCCGTAAAGGATACCCCGGTAGGTTGAGGGAGTTAATTTCGATATTTCGCATAATTGTTTTCAAACGGTATCATTAAAACTTTGCGTTATGTAACC
The DNA here is from genome assembly GCA_038373885.1 of Cheiracanthium punctorium. Taxonomy (NCBI): domain Eukaryota; kingdom Metazoa; phylum Arthropoda; class Arachnida; order Araneae; family Cheiracanthiidae; genus Cheiracanthium; species Cheiracanthium punctorium. Next base: position 607,600 of record JAWZYV010004847.1, on the reverse strand, counting down.
TTTATGGAGGAACGTAATTCAACGTTAAAATAAAATTATACTCGCAACCTGCATGCGTATGTTAGGCAACGTCTGAGCCATAATTAAATGTCAAAAATAAAAATAGTAAATAGAAAAATTTTAATATATCGCGCTTTGAAACGAACTTTGTAATTTTTAAAATGAACATTTTCAGCACCGTGAAGGCATTTCAATTTTTAAATAAGCACCGGATTAAAATACCCCTTCTAATAATAATAATCGTGAATTTCTCAGTTTATTTCTAAAGTAAGTTTTAATCAAAATATCGCCTCCTTGTTTTAAAAAAAGAGCAGGGATAAATGTTTTAAAATTATTGCGTAATTTTTACGTATCTTAAAGCATTTGGCGTCATAGATCCTCACTTGCGAATTGAAATTTCGATATCCCATTTAAAAACTGGATTGGTTGAGAAAACCCTTTTTTCTAATCCTTTCTGTGGCAACAACCGAAGATAAATTCTCGTGCCGTGATCGCAATGTAATGAATGGCGTAAGATCGCGTTGATGCTATTAAATTCTAAACATTGGGCTGCATTAAAATTCATAAAAAATCATCTAATTTACATAATTTTTTCGTTTTTATTTGAAAAGAGGGAGAAAAGAATGTTTCACGATTTGTCAAAATATCAAAAAGTTATGACGGATAGAATTCAAGATGCGACAGTTTTAAAATTATTTTACGAAACAATTCGCCGAAGCAAATGCTTAGTAAAAAAATTCCTAAAAATCGGTAAATCATGTTACGTATTCAGAACAAACTGTTTTTAAAAGAAAATTTCCTCCTCTATCCGATGATACAAATGCCGTTTTGCTGCGAGCGTAATTTCCGCCGTCATTACGAATTAGGTGAGAAAAAATGCCAAAAATCGCATAAAACATAAAATTAAAAAAAATCTAGGTCGAATTTTGAAAAAATCGCTTCGAGGTGCACAACTACATATTTACATCTTCCCGAGTACCAAATTTGGTGTTTCTAGGTGTAGCCGTTTGTCCGTAACGCTGCCGACAGACACACACACACACAGACACACAGACACCTTCTTTTATAATAAGTAGAGATAAGAGAAAGATAAATAAAAGGAATTAATGCTAACATTAAAAGCTTATCACAAAATGCTAGTGCATCAATTTACATTCAAAATGAAAACCTATAAAAATTGTCATGATGCTATATTCTCGATTCATTTGTTCCTTTTTATTATTTATCCCTGGAAATATTTTTTCTAAAGTCCAACCCTATGCTTTCTTATTGAATTACACTTATGTATATGCTTGGGTACTCTGTTCAATGAATGCGACAATGGACTTTATTTCCCCCAAATATAAGTCAACAAAACATTTTTTTGCTCTTTTTTAGTTAAATATGAATCTTTAAATCATTAGCTTTAAAATAAAACAAAAATCATGTCAATACGATAGTTATAAAGCGCTTTTATAACAGTTTAAAAATGTAAATATGCTCGACTAATGACACAGGAGATCGGCGGCGAATCGACCAAATCGAATGCAGTCGAAAAAAATCGAACTTCCTTCGTTTGTCATCCGTTTGTGTGTTTACATCGTTCTCACAACGTGGTGTGGTTAATGCGATTAATGCTTTTGAGTTAGCGTGGTTTTTCCCCCCCCCTCCCTTTTATTTTAATTTATTATTTATTTATGAGTTTATTATTTAATCTTATCATTTTATTTCCATAATAAAGTACAGTTTTTAAGTTACAGCACCTGATCAAACTTATGTATCAGGCTGGACCATCGAAAATGATCAATATCTAGCGAGAGCGAGGCCTAATTTCATTTTGATCACGAGTGCCACTAATCCACAATTGTTTGGCCTGTTCTGTTGTGTATATCGAAATTGTTTAGTTAATAATGTACTCAAGATGCATTTAAAATTGTATTTATATTTTGATCTTCATACTTCAAATATTAAGTTTTTTCCAAAGCATTAAATTTCAGTGCTTCAATTAAAGTTTTTTTATTTTAACTTTTAAAATTTTGCCTTTATCTCGTTTTGAAACTTTTCGGACTTGCTTAATATAGACCAACTTTTTGGCCTTTAGCGTCAAGTAATGATTTCCGTAATGTCTTTTCACTTTTCACCCACGTAAATAATATTGTATAAGTATGTATTTTAAACCACAGCCAGTATAATGGAAATGCCTTATGGGCTGCTAGGCACACCTAGATAAAAGGCAAAACTATTGGAACTGCAATACTTACTTAAAAATCTTCTGCGAAAAAAAATGCTGTGACCCTCAATAATAATTATTTTAAACTAACAAAAGCTTAAAGTTGTGACCCAGCACCGCAGTGGTAGCAATCTCTCCAAAGCGTTTTAATAACATTTAATTTTACTTACACTTAATAGGTACATTGTATATATTGGGTTGGCAACAAAGTAATTGCGTTTTCTGGTATAAAATTCAAGCAAATAAGTTTTCAACAAGTTTTTAATTACAGGTAAGCTGTGCCTGAACATACGATTCATATTTGTTACATTTTAAAGAAAGAATTTCACTGGCAGTATTTTTTTTCGTCCATAAAAGATGGCCACCCTCCCCCTTTTTTCGCTTCTATCCTCCTTAGAGGACAATATTAAAAATGTCCTGAAGTTAATTTTTAGGTATTCGTGACTGCTGTATTTTACAGAAAGAATTTCACAGATATCTCTATTTTTATTTGAGATCACGCGGGATATGTGAAAAGAAATTTTTGGCCCCTTACCCCCCCCCTAAGATTACGAATTTTGGAAAATGCTCTCTGATCTAGCACCTATGTTGAAGAACTCACGTACGTGCCAAATTTCGCATAATTAACTTCAATAGTTTGGGCCAGGCGAAATATTGACATACGGAAAAACGCAATTACTTTGTTGCCAACCCAATACAAATAATTTTCTGAACATCTCCGTCTAGAAGTATTACTTCTAAGACGGAGCAGAAGAACCTGCACCGTCAGTGGCCCTGGTTGCAGAAAACATGCGAAGCCTGTCTCAGATTCTTGAAAAGGACTGCAGACTATTTCCAAGTTCATATTGGCCGCTCCACTGCTTATTATTCCACAATGATGTTATGCGCCATGTCTGAAGACTGCTCGTATGTAAAGCTCCTTCTACACAACGCTGTTGGAGCATGTAACACACTCCACCAAGATAAACATACACACACTAGCCAGTTAATCGAATTTGAATAGAGACCCTCAGTAACGCTGGCAGTAAATGTGCTGGCTTCCATATACTTGTGGATCGCCTGCTTGGATCATGTCAGTCACCTAAACAGTTCTGGCAACGCTTAGTATTTCAACCCGTTGCCCTTGATGACATTCCATAGTTGCAATCTGTGCTCGTGTATCTAACTTTTTGAATATGGAACACCCCAAACACTGCATATGATGTGGACGTCCAGTGCTATGGCCACCATGACAGCCAGATCTCATATCGTTGTATATTCTAACGGAGCTGTCTGAAGGAATTGATGTATCGAGATTTTGTGACTACACAAACAGACTTTTGCTCGGCATACTGCCTATACTTCGTTTTAGACTGTGTACTGTTAACTGAAAATTGTGAAATTGTAATTGTAAAATTATTTTCTACTCTTCCTAAAAGAAACAGAAACTTCAGGCATTAAGGAAGATGTGAAATATATGTAATATTTTGCTACATTTTTATATGATAAATAAAAAATATGCATTTTAAAGTTATGGATACTTATGCTTTTTCACAAGGTAAGTGCGAAAAGTTTTTCTTTTCTATTTTGTACCCCTATTTAACAAACAAAATTATCGATCCCAATGAATTCGTTAAATCGGTGTCCAACTGTGTCTTCCAAATATTTTAAAATAATTATGAAAAGTACCCAAACCCACAGTTAAATTATAATGTCATTAAAATGCAAATTTTCTGATAATTCTGTATTTAGTTGTTATTTCAATTTTTTGAACTCTCAAAATAGATTTTTGAACTGTTTTTAGAAATTCAAAATGTTCCATGTGCTTGAAATTTTGTTGAAACTTACTATAATTGAATTAAAAGATCATTCATAAATGTTCAGATTGTTTGCATTTTCGAGATAATTAAGGCTTCCCAATTTTCCTATTATCTAAAATTATATATTCATCTGAGGTTCTATAAGAAAATGAACTTTTTAAAAGTAAATATTCTTATTTAAATGTGATGATAGTAATGTATACAACTTTAAATAATAATCAAAACACAATTTCATTGATAATTTTTTACCGAGTTCCAGAATTTTGTCATGCTTTCTGCGGCAAGCTGCAGCACCATATTTATTCATGCATGTACACCAAAGATGTGGGTACATTTAAACATGGTTAATTAAAAATTGCAAATACATGAAAGTGATTTTCAGCGCATTTTTCAACACTTTTAAAGACAAGTTGTCTGCAGAGGATTGTTCTGTTTCTGCGACAGTGTCACCCTGTTTCTCCCAAGGGGATTTTTTATTTAGTTATTTTTACAAGACTTAAAATGGTTTTTCAGTACTTATGTTCTATCCTGTTGGTCCGTCAAGACGAGCGATTTTTCTATTGTCTTGGCGCTGGATAAACCACCTAAGATAAATACTAGATACATGAAATTATTGATGGTTTGTAATAGGATTGGCAACAGTTTCCTAGCACATTTTCGAAAAAATAGTTTGGTGGGAATGACCTCCGGAATAATACATTACCAGTTTTTCAAAATCACTTGGGAAACTCAAAGCTCAATGCACATTATATTTTTTGGATCTTACTGACCTTTGATAAAAATAATCATTCATGAATGTTTGAGTATAATATAGAATTAGATTTATTTGTGTTTTTTTTATGTTTTTATATTTTAAGTTTGTATTTTGCTGAAAGTCATACATGTATACCAAATAACTTTTCTTTAGTAAATTTTCAATTGTAAAAATAGAAAACTAACTTCAGTTGTAGCTACAAAAAGCTGGCTTTAAAAAGAAATTATGTGTCAGAGGCAGAAATTGATTTTTTCTATAATATCATTAATTAGCGCATATTTTAATCCTTTTCTTAACCCAGCAGTACTCCTGCAGGGTATAATATAACCTACTACACTCTTGTTTTAGATGTGCCTTCCTAACTTCTTTTTGAAAATGGATTAAACTTCCATGTAGCTGACTCTGTGGTCATAACCTTGAAGGGGAAAAGTTTGTTTTGAAGTTCAGGTTTTTGAGATATCGCCACGTCGGGTGTGTCATACCCTGCACGAGTACGTATGCTGTTGTTTTAAAATACCTTCAGTTTTCAATGTACCTTCCTAACTTTTTTTTTAACTGATGAGTTCTGGTGTAATTAACTTTAAGGTTATAAGCTTCAAGGGGAAAAAAACTAGTTAAATTTTTCAAATAGGTTTTTGAATATCGCCACACCAGGTATGCCACATCCTGCAGTATTTCTGCTATTATTCAGAGAGAGGCCGTGGTTCTGAGTAATAAAGACGTTTTTATATTGTTCCTTGAGTAGTACTTATAAATGTAGGGTTACATTTAAATTTATTTATTAATTTTTTTACCCCTTTGTGTATCGGTTTTATGGCAAAAAATACTATTAGGTATGATATACCTTCACGAACAATCCCAGGTTAATTAAACCAATAAATTAACTTTGATTTAGTATTTTTCGTAATCATTGACACTATGTCAATGTACAAAGTTTTATAGCAGTTGGCTTACAGAAATTTTTTTTATGTTCCATTGTTGCCTTAAAGAACAAAAAAAAACTAAAATAACTGGAAGTATATACAAATACATATATGTATTACAGAAAATGGGCTCTCTGAAATTACATGGTTTACATATAAATTGTCCATTGTAAGAGTTATGTTTAGTGTTAACTGGAGTATTTTTATCAACTATTCCAAAGAATTGCAATTATACCCTTATACCCTTTCCCCTTCTTTATACTCATAGTGTGATCTCATAACTTTAGCTATATTTTCAGCGGTCAGTTTTAATAACTGACTTACTTTTATAATCAAAAGCTAGGTGTGGTTTTTCGGCTTAACAAATAATTAAAATTATGTGATAAAATATGTATTCAAAGTAAAAAAACAAGGATTGTTTTGTCCACTGGTATACTAAGTATTTCATGTTTCAAGAATAATACTAAAATAAAAGTATAGATTTTTAAAAATATAAATGTGTATGAGTGAAATATGAAGTTTTAAAACATCTAAATGTTGGAATGAAATATAAGAATGGACCCAACGTCTGTGTAAAAGTAAGCTCCCATTACGGGAGCGGTTTCAAGATGCATTCCGCATGTTATACATGGTTGCCACAAACCTTGAAAGTCAGATAAAATGATATTGGTCAGGGAATGTCAAGGAAAATTTAAATTTACAGAGGAAAGTCAGGTAAAACTCCAGTTCGGTCAGGGAAAATATATTGAAACTTAACCGCTTGAGTCCAAAGCAGTGCGATCGCGTTGTTGAGATTTTATGTCGAGAAAACCCAGTACATTTCGAACATTGCGGACAACTGATGATGTGTTACCAATTGTTGAATTCATGCGCTCAGATTTACTGAAGGAAGTACATCACAGAGCTCCTTTTTAATGTAAATAGTACATTTTACAATATGTAGGTTTACAATTGGGATTCATCGATGTAAAATAAACAAAGCGCTATCGCGCTGCTTGGTATTTCTCGGCAGGAAATAAAACAAGCGCCATTGTGCTGCTTAGGTCTTTTCATACTCATTTAGAGAAAGCACCGTTGCGTTGTTTGAGTTTCTTAGACAGTGTTTTTTCAATACCCCCTGGGACTTCAACGGTCAAGAAAGTAAAATTTACTTATTTATTTATGTATTTTCATTAAGACGGTAAATGTTGTAACATAGTAGAGGTAATTTCCGATGGTGGTAGCATAAATGTGGCCAAAGTACACTATGTACAGCTCCTTTATTTACATAAATTACACAATATTTACATCTCGCATAACTGGAACACGGTATGAACGGAGCAACAACTTGCGTCCGTCTCAACAACTTGCGTCCGTCTCAACGCTTCTCCACACTTGTTCTCTTTCTCACTTCATTCTTCGATTCGACCCCCCTTTACACCGAGGGAGAAAAAAAAACATCATAACAAAAAAATCTCTCTTCCCACGGAAAAGAGTGAGTCATCATCCGATTCCCGGAGGTCGAAAAAGTTGACCGTGGGTCAGTCCAATGACGGAATTAGTGAAAACATACGTGGGTGGGAGATCGTATAACTCCTCCCCCCTTCAAGGAAACTTTTCACACAGTGGAAAGTTTATAAGCACAAATTTCACACAGTCAAAACTGTCACCTTTAAGCACAAAATGTCACACAGTTTAAACTCTCACTTTCACACAACTTTTTCTTATTTTGAGTTGGATTTACCTCTTGAGTTGCTTTATACAAGTTAAACTTCTCAAACTCAAAAATATTTTACTAAAAATATATTCCAAAATAGTTAAAGAAATTACCCTTGCAGTATCTTGCAAAGGAATGCATGAACACAAAATTTAAAACATAATACAACAACACTAGAATTTATACATAATAATATTTTCAAAAACACTTATAAAAAACATGTACTCATTTTAACCTTCCTTAACAAACGCTCTACTAAGACCGTCTGAGTTTTTATTTTTCTTTCCAGAGCGGTGAATTATTTCGAAATTGTAAGGTTGTAAGGAAAGTGCCCAACGCAACAGCCTATGACTGGAGCCTGCGTTAGCTTTTAACCAGACTAATGCGTTGTGGTCCGTTACAATCTTGAAATTTCTCCCGTCTAAATAATAGTGTAATATTTTTACAGCAAATATTATGCTGCCACATTCTTTTTCAGAGGTGCAGTAGCGCCTTTCGGTGTCCGAAAACTTTTTACTTAAAGAATAAGGTGCTCTTCCGCTTCCTCATTTACCTGCGCCTATACTACCCCCATTCCCACATTACTGGCATCACTCTGCACTATAAATTCCTGTGTGGCGGATATCAGTCCGAACGATTTATATTTTCGTGGTGGTTCAGTGGTTAAAATTCTATTTTTCAATAATAATCAAATCAGGTCTAATACAATTTATTTACATAATTCCTATATAAATTTACACGTTCAAAATAATTAACAGATTCAATCTAATGCCTTTTTTGGGCCCTCTAGCAGAAATCGGTCTGCTCATCTACGAATCTGTTCTCGAAGTTCTCGAAGTTTTTCACGGTCACCCAAGGGGGAAAGAACCGCGTGACGTCATCCAGCGCACGTGGCTCTGTATGGGAAGCAAATTGCGTCACACTCCCCACCTGAACTCCTTCAGGAGTTCACATCAATTAAACAAAATTAGCAAAGCTAATTCTAAAATTATATCAAAAATCTACAAAATTGTCAAATTCCAATCACAAATTCTCTCAACACAATACAAGATACAAATTAAGCTTAAGAATGCACAAGAATAATACAACTAAAATTTAAGAAAAAGTAAATATAAATGGCAAGAAAATATGAGATTTTAGAGTTCTAGGTTATCAATTTTGCAAAAATTAGCTTTCAGAGTTCAAAAGGATACAAATACTGTATAGTCCGTTTCATTAGTCCACTGCTAGTTTTCAGTTCATAGCAGCGAATTTTGTTGTCGCGTCCAGGTAGGGCCTTTTCTATCTTGCCAAGCTTCCACAGAAGTTTGTTTTTGGCATCGCCTTCGATCAGTACGACATCATCTACTTTGAATTCAGTGTGATATTAGATTCTTCACAGAATGTGCTGTTCTGAGGTCTAACAGATATTGTTGTTTCCATCGCTGCCACATTTGCATCAAAAGCTACATCTGATATTTTCTCCTCTTCAGGAGAGAAGACTTATCGGCTCCACTTTCGATGATCTGGGGAAATGTAACTGGATAGGTCGGTTGGTTTTGACCGAAATTCAAAAAGTGCATGGGCGTGAGAGGGACTGGCTCATCATTCTCACCATACACCTAACTCAATGGACGAAGATTGAGCATCGCTTCTACCTCAGCAAGCACAGTCGACATTTCCTCAAAGTTCAGGAGTGCTTTCCCGAGAACCTTGCGTAGACACTCTTTGACAGATTTAACTAAACGCTCATAAAATCCTCCCCACCATGGAGATCTTTCTACTATATTCTTCCATAAAATTCTTTCCGTAGAGACATAGTCTTGAACTGAGCTGTTGGATAAGATAATCGTCAAAGTTTCAATTTCCTTTTACCCTTTTTTGAATGTCTTGGCATTGTCGCTATATATTATTCTGCAGTTTCCTCTTCTTGCTAGGAATCTCCGAAAGGCAAGCAGGAAGGAATCGATTGTAATATCAGAAACTAATTCTAAGTGCAGCACTCTCGAGACATCGCATGTAAACAAAACAATGTACGATTTTTTCAATTCTGAAGAATGTTTCACATAAAGGAGACCCGCGAAGTCAAGTCCACAAACAGAGAATACAGGAGTCTGGTGGATTCGATCACCTGGTAATGGAGCTGTAAGTTGATCACCAGGTTTGGAGAGATATTTTTGACAGACAATGCAACTCTTGATAATCTTTTTGACAAACTGTCGTCCTTTGGGTATCCAGTAATTTGATCGAACTTTTGCTAGAGTACTGGCTACTCCTCCATGCATGACTTTATCGTGTTCTTGACGCACTATCAAAGTTGTCAACCAAGAATTTCTGGGCAAAATGATTGGATGTTTTTCATCAATGGACAAATCACAAAATTCAAGCCTGCCTCCTAATCGAAGCAGTTCATTTTCGTCTAGATAAGGCATGTAATTAAATATAGAGGAACTTCTTTTTATGGAATTTTTGCTCTTAAGTGTTTCATACTCTTCTTTGAAAAAGTGTCTCTGTTCATTTTGGATCCAAAATTTTTCCGCATCAATAATTTCCTCAGCAGCTAAAGGATCACGATTTTTCATAGGACATTTAAGGTTCATAACGAATCTTCTCACCCACGCTGTAATTCTTATTATTTTCATGAGACTGCTATATTTGGAAATATCGAATAATTCGTCTTTTTCTTTTACGACACATTCATATTGTTTAAAATGAGCAAATTTCTTTCTGTATTTCAAATTTTCTTCTTTTATAACGTCGACTTTGCCAGAGGGCCAAAATTCAGAAGACTGCAAAAGCCAAGGTGGTCCGTGCCACCAAAGTTGGCAATTCCTCAAATTACTAACTGTAGTTCCTCGTGATGTAAGGTCAGCGGGGTTATCTTTCCCAGGGCAATAACGCCAGTTGCTGCTTTCAGTTAGTTTCTGTACTTCCTCAACTCTATTTTTGACAAAAAGCTTGAATCTTTCGGGGTTTCCACTAACCCAAAAATAGGTTATTTGTGAATCCGTCCAATAAAAGGGCGTTACTTTATATTTCAAACATTTTACGATCTTGATACTCAATCTAGCGGCCAAGAGTGCTTCTAAAAGCTCCAATCTTGGAAGAGTAAGAGATTTTAGAGCGGCAACTCTACTCTTGGAGGCAACAAATACTGTTTGGAAAGTGTCATTCTTCAAAATAATTCTCAAATATACTACACAGCCGTAAGCTTTTAAGCTAGAATCTGAAAAGCTATGAAGCTCTATTTCTTTTACATCAACTTCTGTGATTCTTTCTAAATAATAACGGGGGATCCTGAGATGATTCAGTTCATCAATTTCTTCATACCAAGCTTTCCATTTAAAACTAAGATCAGACGGTAGCTCATCATCCCAGTCGATTTTAGAAGACCAAATCTCTTGCATTATACATTTTGTTCTCAAAATGAAAGGTCCCAAGAAACCCACGGGATCGAAAATTCTGCCAATAACTTGTAGAAGAAAACGCTTGGTGTTTTTCCTTTTAGACAGAAATGTCACCAAGTTGTCAATGTCAAAGTACAAAACGTCTTCTGCACTATCCCAAGCGATTCCTAACACCTTGAAGGGAGGCTTCACTTCCTCAAAATCCTTCGGAGTTTCATTCGTAGTGATACCTTCCTTAACCCATAAATTTCCAAGTGTTTTCGAATTTGTTTGCCATTTATGCAAAGTCATTCCCGCGTCTTTGAAAATGCTAATGCAATCAAGTGATGTTTTGAACGCGCGTTCTACGTCCGGTTGACCACTATTGACGTCGTCTACATAAACACTGTTGCTCTGTATTTCGGATGTTTCTGAATGGGTTTCTGTGTACCTCTTAAGGTGGTGTTTAATAGTAGCGGCGAGTAAAAATGGACTTGATTTTACCCCGAATAAAACTCTTGTGAATCTGAACATTTTTAAATTTTCATCATTATCAAAGGGATTATCTTTCCAATAGAATCGTGTAACGTCCCTGTCTTCTTCATTTAGTTCGATCTGTAAAAATGCTTGCTTATTGTCAGCCGTAAAGGCTATTAAATTTTGCCTAAATTTTATCAGTAATTCAAATATATCTGGATATAAGTTTGGACCTGTGTACAAACAATCGTTAAGAGAAAGCGTATTTCGTTTATGAGCCGAGGCATCAAAAACTATTCTCAATTTTCTAGTTGTTCTGTCGCTTCTAATTACGGCCCTGTGAGGCAAATAAAATGTGGTCTTATTATTTTGTTCATTTTCTGGAACAGGCTCTATAACAGGGATGGTCAAACTTTTTCAGTCGCGGCCCAAAAATCGAAAAACGAAAAGTTTGGCGGGCCGAGATAAATTTTTCTAAAATTTTAAAAACAATATACAAGTATTACAATTTAAATATGTTAATGAGATGAATGAAATTGCGATTTCATTTTTAAAAGTTCCTTATATTGAGGTTCGAAGTGAGATGTACCGATTCTAAGGAATGAGGATAAATGCTCATCCGTCTGTCTACTTCTGAAAGAATTCTTTCTAAGGTTCATACACTACTGGCCACCCAAATTGCAACACCAAGAAAAACAAGAGATATCACAACAAAATTTATTGTGTAGATAACATGTTGACCAAGTAACAAATGATTAAATTTACAGCATTCTATGAAGCGTGGTTCCTGCCAAAATCAGTACCCAGAGTAGCCGCCGTTGTTGGAGATCACAGCTGCCACACGCCTCGGCATTGATTCAAAGAGACTTTGAATGTGTTCTTGGGGTACAGCAGACCAAGCAGCTTCCACACGTTGCCAAAGTTGATCTGGTGTGACAGCTGGGGATGAACTCTGGGTCAGTCGTTGAGCAACCATGGACCACATGTTTTCTATTGGCGAAAGATCCGGAGAGCGCGCCGGCCAGGGAAGCAATTCAATCTGGTGATTGACGAAGAACCCTTGGACAATGCGTGCCACGTGTGGCCGTGCATTATCCTGCTGAAATATGGCTGTTGGCAAGCCCTGAAGGTAAGAAAGGACAACTGGCTCCAACACCTCGGAGATGTAGCGCTGGCTGGTTAAAGTACCGGCAATGCGTACTAGAGGAGTGCGAGAGAGATATCCGATACCGCCCCATACCATAATACCCGGTGCAGGACCAGTGTGACGGTGCATAATGCAGCTGTTCAGCATCCTCTCTCCACGGTGTCTCCAGACTCGAATCCGACCGTCGTGGTGTTGCATACAGAAGCGTGACTCGTCAGTAAAGAGAATTTCATTCCATTCTGTCGTCCACATCCTTCTTTCATCGCACCATTGGCGGCGGAGACGTCTGTGGTTCCGCGTCAGAGGTAGACAAAGCAACGGACGTCTTGCGGACAGACCATTCTGCTGTAAACGACGTCGAATGGTACGCGCAGACACTGGATGATGCGTTACAGACTGAATCTGCTGTGATATGGTTCGTGATGTGACTGAGCGGTCCGTCACTGCCATGCGTACAATCTGCCTGTCATCACGTGACGTGGTGCACTGAGGTCGATGCGGTCGATCACGTCTGTCCGTCGTACCCTCCTGCACCCAACGATCACATATCCGCATCACAGTTGTTTGGTTTCGTCCAATACGACGACCGATTTCCCTGAAAGATAACCCACAATCTCGGTATGCCACTATCCTTCCTCTGTCAAACTCGGATACTTGATCAAAAGATGATCGTTGTTTCCTACGAGGCATAATTTATCGTTTTTTTGAAAAAAAAGCAAGAAAAACACAATTGCTGTACTTGAAACCGTCGAAATCTCCAAGCCTTAAATAGCGCTTTGAGGTGGCGCCACAGGCGCGCTTGATGTGCGTCTGCGCTGAAATTCTAATCATTTGCATATCTCACCTCAGCTAATGCATGTTGTAAATTTCATATTATTTGCATGCTTCCTGCAGGGTGTTGCATTTACGATGGCCAGCAGTGTAGTTGAAAACACTTGTTCACATATATAAAGTGAAGCAAACATAGCAATGATTTTCAGGGGGTTGGATATTTAATTTGGGAAACTTACTTTCGATCATGATTTGTAAAACTCTGGCATATTTAGAAACAACTGCTTGAGATGATTGTTAGATTGCAACTCAATTCATTCAAGCTGCAAATCTGACCTCACTGCTTCACAATTTACGATGAAACGCATGGTCAAAATATACAATTCTGTTTGATTGGCACTGAAATCTTGAAATCTGCGTTCGAACTCAAATTGCACTTTTTCAATCCATCTTCATAATTCTTAATATGGATATATAATATATAAAGATATATATTCTTTCAATTTCCGTCGGACCGGCAAATTAAAATTCCATCCGCGGGCCGGATAAAATCTTCCGGCGGGCCGGATTTGGCCCGTGGGCCGTAGTTTGCCCACCCTGCTCTATAATATTCTTCAGCTCATACTCTTTTAAAACTTCTTTATACTGGTCAAATAGTGTGTTATCAATCCTAAATATGTTGTTTAATTTCTGAAATCTTTTTAGAGCACCATCTTTGTTACTTTCTAAAAGATGCTTTGTGTTTGGTTTCCAGGGTAATTTGACCTTATATCGAGAATTTTCACATTTAATTTCCGATTCAAATTTGTGTAAAACATTATCGTCCGAAGAATCAACGATATCGTTTTCTGGATGGATCCCCAACCCTCCAAGAGTCCAAAATTTTTGTATCTGGTCCGAAATAAATTTTTCTTCAACCATTACGTTTAACGCTACCGTAGATCCTGGAGTGTTATCAGTTTTTCCCTGTATACACCAGCCAAACATTGTTTCTGTCGCTACGAGACTTTCGTTTATTCTTTTCAAATTTCCAGTGACTATGTTGTAATAATAATCACTGCCTATCAAGAGGTCAATACCCCCTTCAGATTCAAAGGAATCGGCCAGTTTTAGGTTTTTTAATTTCGACAGTATAATTTCCGATTTCAAGTCAGCGGGTGGAATTTCCGTACCCGTTACACGGTCTGTTACGAGGGCTTCAATTTCGATTCGATTCATTATCTCGCCTATTTTTTAATTTTACCTTTACAACATCAAACGTGTTTTGAATGGGCTGTTCATTGCCGAAACTGTAGACTGATAAAGTCTCTTTTCTAATTACTGGAGGATTTAATTTGCGCGAAATTTCTCTGTTTACAAAGGATCTCATTGAGTAAAATTCTTCGAGTAAATCGTTAAGTTCTTCGAGTAAAATTCTTCCCTGCATTGAACGACGTTTTCCCTTAATTACAACACTGCACGTCTAATGCAAAATAGATGGCGAACTAGTGTGTGAAACACCCGTAAAGATTTGCGTATTTTTATTCCCGCTTGAACTCTCAGCAACTGCATTCCCCTTACTCGCTTCTTCGCACGAGTTTGCATTATTATTTTTCTCTCTACCTTTTTTCTCTAAGTCAAAACAGATCTCTAAATTATGTCTTTTTTTGCAACGAGGACAGGATTGTTGTTTTGATCTGCAGTCATATTCTCTATGTTTTTGCTTTAAACAGAGAATACATCTACCTTCTCTAAATATAATATTTCGTTTTTCCTGAACCGAGAGAGATTCGCAAATTACAGTATGTTTTGATTTTTTACAGAACACGCAAAGATTATCGTTAGCGGGTTGCGAATTGTATCCATTTGAAGGTGTCAAAAGCTGCAGCGCAGAACTTAAATTATGACTTTGTTTAGACGCCAGTCGCCCGTGATTTTCTCTCTGGACTGAAGAAGGGGAACGAGTAAGGCGTTCATTTCTCTATACAGAACTTCAGTATGAAGGAATTTTAACAGTGCTTCCACACTATACATCGTAGAAAAGTTAGGGTTTTGTCTGTTAAATTCAAGCGTTTAATCTGATGGAAGTATTTTAAATAGAACTGGTATAAACATATTACTGTATGATTCTGGTTTTACATTTAAAGAATTTAAGCTGCGTACATGTGTTTCAATAGCGTCGTATAATTTTCTAAGTTTCGATACATCACTCGATTTGTAAACTGGACTCAAATTCAATAATTTATTCATATGCGAGTTGATGATTATTTCTCGCTTACCAAATCTGTTTTCTAACAATTTAATCACTTCATCGTAGTTGTTGTCTAAAATATCGAATCCTTCAATTGTGTTTATAGCCGCTCCTCCAAGGAACGAACGCAAATATTGAAATTTTTCAGTTTCACTTAAAGAGTCATTGTCATCAATTAATACTTTAAATGAATTATAAAATTCATTCCATTTTAAGTAATCACCATAAAATTTTGGAATGGTTAATTCTGGCAGACGAACTCGTTTCTGTTAAGATTTTCTTTCTGAAACGTCATTTTTAGTTACGTTAACCTCAAATTTTTTGCTTTTCTTCAACTTTCTATTTAATTTAAATTTACATAATAAAACCTTTTCATTGTATTCTACACTAGCTGTAATTTCAGCTTCAAAATCTTTTGATTCTAAAAGCGGTTCAATTGCCACATCGATAACTTTTAACTCATCCGATTTACTAGTTAATAGTTCTAAATATTCTTCAAGAAGTGAAGAATTGGCAACCTGTTTTTAAAATTCAGTTTCAATATTCTTAAGTGTTTCGAAACTACCGTTCTTAATACTTTTCGTTTCGCTTTTAGTTTCAATAGTTCGTCAGCCATTTTTCATAAAAATAAAGGAAAAATCCTACCTTGAGCAGTTTTCGCACACTGGATTGTGCTAATTCCAAAATATTAAGTACTTCAATATTCACCTTATCCATTCAAGGCCCGTTGCACACTTTTTCGGCCTCGTGCACCATTGTGGGGGATATCAGTCCGAACGATTTATATTTTCGTGGTGGTTCAGTGGTTAAAATTCTATTTTTCAATAATAATCAAATCAGGTCTAATACAATTATACAATTTATTTACATAATTCCTATACACAATTTTTACGTTCAAAATAATTAACAGATTCAATCTAATGCCCTTTTTGGGCCCTCTAGCAGAAATCGGTCTGCTCATCTACGAATCTGTTCTCGAAGTGCTCGAAGTTTTTCACGGTCACCCAGGGGGAAAAGAACCGCGTGATGTCATCCAGCGCACGTGGCGCTGTATGGGAAGCAAATTGCGTCACCTGATCTAAATTTGGGGCACGAAGGAAAGGCTTCGAAGCTAATTTTTCTTTTAACTTCTGAAAAGCATCTTCGCAGTCAGCCGTCCAAGTTACCTCTCCCTTACGGTCAGGTAACTTGGACGGCTGACTGTAGGGGCTGATGCTTTCCCCTAAGAGCATCTGTTAAAGCAGCGGAGATAAGGGAGTAGTTTTTAATATACCTACTGCAATACCCTGCTAAGCCGAGAACAGCTCGAATTCGTGTTTTCGTCCTAGGTGTGGGAAATTCTAAAACACTCCAAACCTTAGCTTACGATGCGGATCGCAAACCTTGTCCGACCCTATATCCCAAATACACCACGTGGTCCTGAGCAAATTTGCATTTTGATGGTTTTAATGTAAGCTTCGCTTCTTTAATTTTGCCCAAAACCATGTCTATGTGCTTTAAATGCGAATCCCAGGTAGTGGAAAAAATGGCAAAATCGTCTAAGTAGGGAACGCCGAATTCTTCAAAACCCTTTGACAACGCACACATGAGCTTACTGAAAAAATACCTGGCAATTTTCAAACCGAAACTCATCCTCAAGGGTCTTATCTTTATGCCGAATCTACCAAAAAGTACCCTAGTCAAATTGCTCGTAAAGGAAGATCCCTGATCACACTGCATTTCACAAGGGAAACCAACTCTACTAAATATTTGCCATAAAGCGTCTGTAACTGAAATAGAGCTAATGTCAGCCAGAGGGACAGCACCTGGAATTTTAGAGGCCATACAAAAAGTTTTTAGATACACTATCTGGCCAAAAGTATCCGGACACTCAGTGGTATGGACTAGGAGCGTCCTGAGGCACATATTTAATATGATGAGGATCCCCCTTTTGCATCGATGACAGCCTGCACACCTCTGGGAAGACTTTGCACCAGTTTTTGACAGGTGACCGTAGGAATTGACTTCCACGCTTCCATCACGCCTGAAGTGAGTGCTTGCAGTGAGGAAGGTCGATTTGGCTGGTTACGTAATATGCGCTCTAATTCGTCCCAGAGGTGTTCTGTGGGATTAAGATCGGAGATCTGAGAAGGCGAGACCAGTTTTTGAACGCTCATTTCGTCAAACCACGTCTGTGCAAGCTAGAACAATAACGGGAAAACCGTTATTGTTCGAAAATAACGGGAAAACCGTTATTGTTCGAAAATAACGGGAAAACCGTTATTTTCGAAGAACAGTTGTTCACCGTTCCCGTTCTTTTTAAAAGAACAGTTCTTTTTCCTGTTCTTTTGAGAACAGGTTCTTTGATTTATGGTAGCTTTATTATGACAATTTTATTCAATTTAAAAATGAAAATATACGTCTTTTTAACATGTACTATACTTTAGTACAATTGTAAAACCCGCAGTGGTCTGGGCACTAAACTCCGTTCCCATAAGAACACGATAAGTGAAGCAGCCTCCGGATTGGCCAGTGCTTGGGAGGGTCAACTTCCTCTCTGCTCGACTGCTGTGGGACCGTGTGCCCTAATGGGAGCTGGTGCACGTAAAATCCGTCGTGGGTTCAATGTCCTCCAAATTGTTAAACGATACCTCTGGGGGTGCCGATTTCAGGGGGTGGGTCCCTCCTCTGGAATTGGTTCAAAATTAGGGGACCCCAAGCTGAGTCGGAATTCCTCCCTCTGGGGCTCATTAAAATGGAAGCAGCCCCTTCCGCCCATCGCCTGCCTATTTGAGGGATCTGTCAACGCCCCGCGGGCTGCCAGAGGGCATTAGCAACAACAACAAGAATTGTAAAATGTTTAAAAAAACTTTGCAATCAACATTCTGGCTTTCTTCAATCAAGTATGTTAACAGTAATTTTTTGTAAAAATATTTTAATTATATTAACGCTCTATAATATACTGTTAAATATGCACATCTTTTTAAAATCAATATTTTTTTCGATGCTTTTTATTTACTTTTGTTATCCTTACTCACAGCACGTATGTAAAAATAAATGAAAAAACTGAAATTCAAGGGAGAATTATTTAGGCCAGGCTTAATTTTCGATTACTCACCTGAGTTATACAATATTGCTTACATTAGTAAACAATATTTGATTCTGAAAGCTCCTAAAATGACATAATATTCATAAATGTTTGATTAGACTTGTCGGTATTTTAATTAAATGTAATGAAATACTATAGAAGAGCTAAAGAACTGGTATACTTCTGTGTCGCTTTTATTAATTTAAAATCCGTATTTAGTAAAAGACAATATTACAAAATCTTCACTTTTTAAACATTAATTTACTTGAACTGAATATAAATTTAAGTACAGTAATGACTGATTCAATATACACGATATAGATATATGATTGTATATACTTCATACACAGCATGATAAACAATATTAGATTCACTTAAAAAATATAAATTACAAATTTTTGTTCATTTTTGACTGGATTAATTTATTTAGATAATTGTTATCATTATTTACAAGACATAAAAATGATCCAACCACAGAAGTGTTTATTCAACGATTCGATGAACAATATTCCAAGATGCTAATGCAATAGCTAAATCTTAACTAAGAGAAAATCAATTCCAACGAAACACCAGTTTTGTTTTTGTTTTTTCTGCTTCAGCACTACTACAGCAGACAGCCGAAGCTGATAATCTGTGATGAATTTTTTCCCCTCCCCCCTTTCCAGTCCATACCATAAATTTCATGATAAAGCGAACGGAAGATGCAATTTTCAACCCCCCCACTTGGAATACATTCGGAAAAGCTTCCACCCTATAGTCAAAGTCGTAACTCTTGGAGGAGCGAGCGGCGGAAGGGGGGGGGGTGTTGTAGGACCGCTGGAGAGGGAGTACCCCCTTCAAGGCCGTACCCAACGGTCTGGTCCACCACACCCCCGAAATTTAAACTTTTGTTAACAAACTAATAAAGATGAAGTCTTTGTGAAAAATTCAACCTTTCCTTCGTTTGGTCCCCCTGCGAAATTTTTGTCTGGATAAATTTTTTTCAAAATTAACAAAATAATAATGATGAAATCGTTTTATGACCGTTCGGTCGGCCTCTTTACCTTAAAAAAATTTTATTGTTCCAGGTCTAGCTCCAAAAGGTTATGGATCCGGCTCGAATAATAATAATAATAATAAAAAAACATTCATTCTTTGGCTGCGACTACAAATAAAAATATATGTCTCGGGCTCCAGCTTAAAAGATATGGCTTTGGTCCCAACGACAAACATTTTTAGTTCTAAAGTTTAGACTCTAACTCAAAATGTTAAATAAATCCATCTCAAGTTTTAAAAAAATCATTGTGTAGCCTTCAGGTTAAAAACATACGGCATAGACCTGCACACTTCCAATGGGGGAGCCCACAAAAGAGTCGATACACTCTTAGAGCTTAAAAAGAAAAAAAGAGTAAAGTTTCAGCTTAAAAAGTACATGCTCCAGCTTAAAAATTAAAGACTCCGTTTAAAAAGCTTTTAAGTATCAGGCTCCAGATTAAAAATAATACGCGTGTATAAATATGTCGATTGCTTCGACTACGATTTAAGAAAATGAATACGACTTTGGCATATAAAATTACATGGCTCCGAAAATCCAGATTAAATGGCTTCCGACCAGGGCCATACCTAGAAAATAATTTCAGAGTCGGGGAGCCTGGTATATCGGGATAAAATTTTCAGGATATATCCCCCACACCCAATTTCTGTCTAATTTATTAAGATTAACTTTTTTTTATTATTGCGCAAACATTTCGTTCATTTATACATCACTGCATTTCATACCCGTCACCATGGGCGCCGACACAATATTTCCCAGGGGGGGGGGAAGACTACTTCAACGTATAGTTACCATGTTGGAAAGAGGAAAAAAGCAAAGGATAACACTGCATACAAAAATCCAGGGGGAGGGGGCATTGCCCCCCCCTTGCCCTATGCTGCCGGCGCCCATGCCCCTCACCATCCCCACACAGAAAAAATTTTCTGGCTACGTCCCTGTATAAATACACCATGTACATATAATGTAATAACTTCGGGGGAGCGGCGTCCGAACTCATAGAACCCCCCCCCGTCTAAGTACGCCTTGCTTCTGACTCCAAGTCTACAACTTTGACCCTAGCTCGGAACTTAATTAAAGCAAATGAACAGGGAACAGATCAATGAAAGGACACCTTTCACCGAAGAACAGTTCTTTTAACCTGTTCAGCAAGAGAACGCCTTTTACCCCGTTCCCGGATAGAACACCTTTGCTCTCCGTTCCGAAAAGGAACACCAGATCAGGAAAAGAACGCTGAACTAGGTGTTCCCGCTCACTGCTCGGAGAAATCCTCCAGCCGCGATCAAACGAACGTGTTCTTTTTCAGCCAGTAGGAGAGGCTGCTCCGGAGCAGTTTCTTTTTCACCCGATAAGAGATGGCTAAGAGCGTATGAAGCGAAGACGCGTTTTATATGGAGATAGTGTAATGCTTATATTATTGTTTGACGTTGATAAAATATTTTTTTTCGATTTGTTTGTGTTTCAGACTATCGTTTTCTTTATTATTAAATTTTTTACTTTGATTGAAATTGAGTAGTTTGGCTGGAATAATAAAAATTGTCGAATTGTTTTCCTGTGAGTGCATTTCGTATTGAACATATAAGAAAGCTTCTTATTCTTTGCCCGGGTCCACTATAAAATTATGGTAGGTTGGGTTAAAAGTTCTATCCCCCCCCCCCCTCAGATCTTCGTCAAAATAACTAAGATTCCACTATTAGAATTTGATAAAGCTAAAATTGTGAACTTCTGTCCCCACCATCAGATACATAGCCAATGTGGGGGAGGGGGGTCTGGCCCCCCCAGAATTTAAATTTTTCTTAGCAAAAAAATATTAATCGTGCCTTTCAATGAGAAATATCACCTTTAAGGCATTTTCCAAAATTTCTCTTTTCAACACGCTTGCCTGCCATAAAATTTTGAAGCGTCGGACCTTAATGAACTGAGAACATGTTTTTGCCGTGATCACTGAACAGGGTGTTCTCGTTCTTTCTTGAGAACAGGTTCAAAAGAACAGGGTGTTCATTCTTCCCCCATCTCTAGTGCCTCGATGTGTGAATGGAGCAGTTATCCTGCTGGAAGGGAAATGGGCCTTCCCCGTAATATTGCCACAGAGTTGGGAGTGCAGCATTGTCCAGAATGTCCTCCTACATCGCTGAGTTCATGTTTCCAACCACAGGAACTAACGGATCCAGGCTCAACCACAAGAAACGTCCACCACCATTATACTGCCACCACGAAACTTAACAGTCGGCACAATTCAGACACACAAAAAAGGTTCGCCGGGCATCCGCCAAACTCAGACGCGTCCGTTCCGACAGCCAGACTGTGAAGCGAGATTCATCACTCCAAAAAACAGTTTTCCACACGTCCACAGTCCAATGACGGTGATCTCTGCACCATTGCAATCGATGCTTTGCATTCTGTGGAGTGATGTTCGGCTTGTGAGCGGCTGCACGACCACGGAATCCCAAGTTGTTTAACTCTCGACGAAAAGTCCTGCTGCTAACACTAGCATCCGATGAACTTTGGAATTCCTGAGAAATTTCTACCAACGAGGACTTTCGATTGTTTTCCACTACCCTTTTCAGAGTTCTGCGGCTCCGTTCACTAAGTTTTTTCGCTCTACTACTCCGTTTTTTCTACTACTCCGTTTTTCTGCAGTTTCACTGCCTCGACGTTTGCACTTCACAATTACATCACTCACAGTGGATTTGGGCTTCAGTAGAATGACTGCAATTTCACGAACTGATTTCCAACAAAAGTGGCATCCCACTATACTGCGACGATCGAACTCACTAAGCCCCTTTGAATTACTCATTGCTTCACAAACGCATACATACAACCGGACAAACCACTACCAATACTTTAATAGCTTTCGATTACGCATCAAATTTGCGTCACTCGCCAAAACCACTTTTTTGGGGGGTGTCCGGATACTTTTGGCCAGATAGTGTATTTATTCCCATTCTCGCTTGGGGGTAACAGTCCGCAAGTATCAATATTAATTTTTGTAAAAACCTCCCGAATAATTCGGACCAGTTTTAAAGGCGCCCTTTTCTTGTCCCCGGCCTTCACCGCTCTCTGGCACGGGTCACAACTGCGAACATAATTTTCAATTTCTTTGTAGCTATTGGGCCAAAAGAAATTCCTGACAATGCGATCTTTCGTTTTTGTCACACCAAGATTACTGGAAACACCTTCGTGACACATTTTCATAAGGTTGTCCCTAAATTTCTGAGGAATAACAAGTAATTTCCGCGGTTCTCCGCTATGATCTTTATGTCTACGCATAATAAGTTCGTTTCCTATAATATGCAATTTCTGTTCACCACCCTCTACCTTTACAACTATAGGACGGAGACTTTCCCACTCTTGCGCCTTACTAAATTCTTCGGTACTACAAAGTATCAGTGAGCTGTCACTATTATCCTGCAATTCCGCAGTAACCGGTCTGCCTCCTGGTACGGGCTCGATCTCTCCCTACTTTCAAATGCAGGAATATTTTCCCTTATTCCCTTACCTAACCTATCTTCCTTTTCTAATTTAGAACAGCTTTCTCTTGCGCGAGCTTTAGAACGTGTCACAACGCTAACCAGTTCCTGATCCTTGATTTCGGACTTAGAATGTTTTATGAGTTGTGCAGTTCTGTTACCTAGTAAATACCTTCCTTGATACAGATCGTCGCCTTTTACACCCGCCTTAGTTGTTATCTGACCGAAATCCCCATTTAACTCCACTTTAGCAACCGGAAGGCACCGAGCTGAAATGTCTAAAGCTCCCTTCAACCAAACACTTTCTCCTGTAAAGTATTCCATTGGAACATACTTTTTACAAATTAAATCGAAACTGGCACCTGTATCACGCAAAACCGCCATTTTGTGCCTATTTACGACCACTTCCATAGTATAAGGTTTAAGATACTCCTCTGCGCTTCCTCGTACCTCATTTACGGTCTCTTTTGCGCTTTCCTGTACCTCATTTACGGTCTCTCGATCTTTATTATGACGCTGGGGACAGTTATAACGTAAATGATCAGGGCTGTTACAAACAAAACATCTAAACTGTCTTCTTTTTTCAAAACTTCGAAATTTCTCACTTTCACCTTTCTTAGGTGAAGCCGGAGTCTTGTCCCCTCGTTTATCATTTCTCTCTTTCGCCTGCAATTTGCTAAAGGGCTCGTCCTGTTTCCTCTCTGTCAATACCTTTGCGGAACGGAAGGTTTTCTTTGAACTATACACTGTTAGAAAAATAGTTCAACGTTTCACCGAAATTCCGGTGCGAATTTAGCTGCAACCGATATTTTGAAAAATGTGGAGCTAGGATTCACCATTTTAGTGGTGCTTCCTCAAGCACCACCCAAGTAGCAAAATATCGTTGGCCAAGAATTGGCCAAACGCCGCACTTCACAGATCACGACGTCGCGCTGGCGTCGACTGCGACGCCGGGAAGTGACCGAAATGTCTCATCGCATTTTTTTGGCCAACCATTGGCGCTACCGCCACGGCGACGTCGCCCGCGATCATTTACCCATGATTTCATCGTCCGGCGACTATATACCCATTATCAACCGAGATTTAGGCGACTACTAGCCGGCATCCATCCGAGCCGGTAAGGAGGCCTATATTGGGGGGAGCGGGGGGGAGTCGAGCACCATTAAACGTCAATATAAGAAATTTAAAAGCATGTTTAAGTTTGGCTAAAATTACTTATATGGCCTCCAGGTTACAGGTTGATATTTTAAAATGAAAATTTCGTTGTTTTTTATCTCATAATAAATTGAAAATTGTCAAAAACCCGCATGCGTATTGAATATCTTTTTTTTTTCGATTATCAGGAAATAATTAATTTGTAAATATTTTGTATGATAATGATAATTGATGTATTTCAGCTTCGCTACATAATTTTTTTTTTTTTTAATATTTATATAAAGTTGTAAATGTGTTCTTAGTGTGAAAGTATAAGTAACTACTGGGCTGGTGCATAATTATCAGGCTTTTCTTTTTTTAACATGCTGTAACTTAATAAAAGTTACAATATTTTTAATTAATTATTTTTTTTAATCGACGTATATTCTCTTACATGAATTAATTTAATTAATAAACTAAATAAAAATTATCAAACTCCAGATGATTATGCACCAACCCAGTAATTTTCAATATGCAAAATCAATATTTTTAGTTTTCAATTTGTGACACAAAAATTCAAATTCACTTTCTTAAAAATAAATTTAATAAGCATAAATATATATGATTTTGCTTAATTTTTATTTGTAACATGTAATTTTGCTTTATTGTAATGCAATTGAAATATTAGTTCAGTACAAAATACACTGCTGGCCATCGTAAATGCAACACCCTGAAGGAAGCATGCAAATAATATGAAATTTACAACATGCATTAGCTGAGGTGAGATATGCAAATGATTAGAATTTCAGCGCAGACGCACATCAAGCGCGCCTGTGGCGCCACCTCAAAGCGCTATTTAAGGCTTGGAGATTTCGACGGTTTCAAGTACAGCAATTGTGTTTTTCTTGCTTTTTTTTCAAAAAAACGATAAATTATGCCTCGTAGGAAACAACGATCATCTTTTGATCAAGTATCCGAGTTTGACAGAGGAAGGATAGTGGCATACCGAGATTGTGGGTTATCTTTCAGGGAAATCGGTCGTCGTATTGGACGAAACCAAACAACTGTGATGCGGATATGTGATCGTTGGGTGCAGGAGGGTACGACGGACAGACGTGATCGACCGCATCGACCTCAGTGCACCACGTCACGTGATGACAGGCAGATTGTACGCATGGCAGTGACGGACCGCTCAGTCACATCACGAACCATATCACAGCAGATTCAGTCTGTAACGCATCATCCAGTGTCTGCGCGTACCATTCGACGTCGTTTACAGCAGAATGGTCTGTCCGCAAGACGTCCGTTGCTTTGTCTACCTCTGACGCGGAACCACAGACGTCTCCGCCGCCAATGGTGCGATGAAAGAAGGATGTGGACGACAGAATGGAATGAAATTCTCTTTACTGACGAGTCACGCTTCTGTATGCAACACCACGACGGTCGGATTCGAGTCTGGAGACACCGTGGAGAGAGGATGCTGAACAGCTGCATTATGCACCGTCACACTGGTCCTGCACCGGGTATTATGGTATGGGGCGGTATCGGATATCTCTCTCGCACTCCTCTAGTACGCATTGCCGGTACTTGAACCAGCCAGCGCTACATCTCCGAGGTGTTGGAGCCAGTTGTCCTTTCTTACCTTCAGGGCTTGCCAACAGCCATATTTCAGCAGGATAATGCACGGCCACACGTGGCACGCATTGTCCAAGGGTTCTTCGTCAATCACCAGATTGAATTGCTTCCCTGGCCGGCGCGCTCTCCGGATCTTTCGCCGATAGAAAACATGTGGTCCATGGTTGCTCAACGACTGACCCAGAGTTCATCCCCAGCTGTCACACCAGATCAACTTTGGCAACGTGTGGAAGCTGCTTGGTCTGCTGTACCCCAAGAACACATTCAAAGTCTCTTTGAATCAATGCCGAGGCGTGTGGCAGCTGTGATCTCCAACAACGGCGGCTACTCTGGGTACTGATTTTGGCAGGAACCACGCTTCATAGAATGCTGTAAATTTAATCATTTGTTACTTGGTCAACATGTTATCTACACAATAAATTTTGTTGTGATATCTCTTGTTTTTCTTGGTGTTGCAATTTGGGTGGCCAGCAGTGTATATATTTTTAGTAAACCACTATTTGCTTATCTGAGTAGTTTCATGAAGTCCCAATTTATTTGTATCCACTGTACTGTAATAACACTGCCCTGGTGTATAATAATGCGAAACTGCTATACTCATGGCCTATTCCCCAGATTGCATATAAAAATAAAAAATATATTACTTAAGATAGGTAGCAAAAGCATGATTTCTCTTCGTATTATTGCTTAGTTTTAAAAATTAAACATTTCAATATAAATGCAGTGAAATAATGTGGTCCACCTCTTGAAGATTTCTTAAATTCCCATTCATAATGAATTTTCAAAAGCATTCAAATTTTATCGTCAACATATCAATTACACTGCCTCCCATTCACACAAAAGATGTATAATTGGTACTTTATTGTTCTTTTTTTGGTGCAGGGGCATAGCCAAGGGGGGGGGGGGTCATAACCCCCCTCATGAGAAATTTTTTGACATACAAAATGCATATTCTTCACTACATTATCACACACACGTATACATGAGTTGTAGTAGCCGTAAGCCCCACCATGAAAAATTTCTGGCTACGCCCCTGTTTTGGTGGTACACCTTAAGTGAAAATGCCTAGAGTATAGTTTGGCTGCCTTAACTTGGCAGTCGACCTTAGGCGATTTCATTCCTAGAGAGGGGTCACTCATTGAAAGGTTACTACATGCTACTGCTTCTTTCGCCAAGTGGGGAGAATTTCTGATGGTCATCCGGTCTCCAACCCCCCTTCCCCCAGAGTGAAAGCGAATAAAAGGGCACACCTGCTCCGCTTGCTCATTCTTCATTGTGCTAGAAATTACCTGTATCCACGATAAGGTGCCAATTACGGCTACCTGATTTTACTCTGAAGGAAAACCTGTTACCGAATTTCCCCAGTGGACTCGACCAAATTCACATGACCGACTGCCAAGTTATCGTAGCAGGACTATATGTTTCTTCAAGCATTTATTACTTCTAAGCTATTTTTTAACTTTCGAATCTTACTCCAGGAATTAAAACTACATATGAACTGGAATCTTAATCACAACAACTCGAGAAATATTTATATTTACAGTAGTTAGTTTGTATGACCTAAATTTTGCATTAGTATCTGCAATTTGGTCTTTCTGAGTTCTCCCTTACTCACCACCCTACCTTATTTAAATATTGGCATTACATTTCTTTAATTAGAAGTGCTTCATGATTTCACATTAACCTAAACTGGAATACAGAATAACATTAGATATCAGACTTTTCTAGACTTAAGTTTTCCCTTTGATTAACGTTACCTTCACTGAAACATGTTAATCTGCCTGTTTTCTATTTTAGTGAATAAACTTACTAGTATATGCTAATATGCAAGTTTTTTTGCATGTTAAATTGTCACTGTATTATCTATCAAAAAAATGTTATTATTTAATATCTTGCATTTTGTTTAAAAAGTTTCATCAATATGTCAAAAATATACCGATCAAGTACTTGGAATTCAACTAAGTGCTTTAAAAGATCTATAGTTAAAATCTTGACATAACAAATATGATTTCTAAAATTCGGAGAAGTGAAATTTCATGAAAGTCTGAATTTGTTCCATAATACTTTCTTTTAATAGAAATTTTATTTGTTAATCTGGCGTATTCATATGAGAAGTTTGTTAAAATGAGATTGTATCACCATGTTCTGAGATTTCTCTAATCAATTACAAGAATCAATATCTATTACAATACAATGTATTGATGAATGCCAATTCCTAAAAAGATTGTAATTCTGATCTTAAATGAATTTACAGAAAAACTGATTACTTCAATTTCAATATATTTTATAAGATATCAGTTTAAAGCACCTTAATAACAGATCCCTACTCCTGTCTGGTCTTTATAACAGTGGGGAGTAGACATTAACATTGATTCTTGTAACCAGCAACATTAAATTTATTTGTTTGCAGTAAACAGTGCCAACTCCAATCATAATAAATATTATTCAATTCTGCCTATTAGCCAACATAGTTTATAAAGTGGCTAGTTTCTTTTTCCCAATAACACTTTACAAAACAAAAAGAACACTTATGAGCATGAAAAACTTTTATTTAACACATAAAAATTATTTTATTAAAAAAATACATATAAAATAAACTATTTTTATATCTGTGGAACTAATCACCTTCTTCATCTGTAACTTCCAGAAACTTAATGTGATCTAACAGATGCTGAAATGAAATCAGATAAAATTTTAATAATTTATATCTTTAAAATAACATAAGCAAGATACTCCTAAAATCTCAACTAAAAAATTTCCCAATTTTGAAAACAATTTTTGATAAGAGAAATTTTCAGTGAGTGATTTTAACTACAGTAAAGCCACAATCATAGTCAGATAATGTAGACGCACATGTGCACGCCAGGCGTGGATACATTCAAAGATCTTGCAAATAGTTTTTCGGTAATTCCAAGTTTTTTTTTTTTTTTTAAATGGATAGTTGCGTAAAAGAAATATCTTTTTCAAGTCAGTATAGCCCAAGCAAGTTGCACAGATGGGTGTGCATATGCATATACACGTGTTCATATACGCACTATGTATTTAGTCATTATGAGTTCGCAGATAGTTTTCTCTTTTATCTGACTATGGCTACAATACAATGAAACTTAAGGGACCCAATAAAATTATCATTCTAGAGGGATGTATCGTTATATCGATGGGAGATTATATTATACAGAAATTCCGCAGGACCCCAAGATTGTATTTTATAGATGACTTACCATTGTATTGAATATCGTTATAGGGAGGTTTTAATTTACTTTGCAATTCCTACTTATCTGATTACTTTTTTCTGCAAATACATAAAATAGACCTTTTGACTGCAACTGTCATAACTGAAAGTCAGCTCCTGACACTGGTTAGTAAGTCTTACTGAAATAACAATTCTGTTCTTTTTATAGTGAATTTTTAAAATGTTTTCATTGAAGTCTGGACTTTCTTGAATAACATCTACAGAAGATGGAGGACAAAATAATACGAACACCTGTGAAAAAGTATGACGTATTTCACACCTGCAGACATGCCAACCTGGGAAAATCAAAATGTGTAAAACAGCGCGCGAACAGAAATTTCAACACTTTTTGCTATGCAACGCGTGACCGTTATTTTTTACCTTTCACTATAGAATGCACGAGTATTATTTTTAATGCATTTTATATCACAATTATTTGTTTTAAGTTTAAGTATTAAATAAAGCTAAGAACAATAAAAGAAAATGAAGTTGTTGAATAACAGGCAAATCAATTAATACACCATCTTCCAGATTTCTGGTAACAATTTATTAATTATAATCACTTAAGTGACTTGAAAAAACTCTCATTTTGACTGTGCTGACTTCAAAGAAGCAGCAGTAGCTTTTTCGCCTTTATTCAGAAAATCTGAAGTAAAAGTTTTCTGGAAGCAAGATTTTTTGCTGTCGGCTTTCCAAAATCTTATTAAACAAGTTGCCCCTGAATTCATTGCTGTTTTTCCGAATAATACTGGGGAGATTAATGTAAAAGATCCTAAATTGCTTCCATT
Source organism: Cheiracanthium punctorium (assembly GCA_038373885.1). NCBI lineage: Eukaryota > Metazoa > Arthropoda > Arachnida > Araneae > Cheiracanthiidae > Cheiracanthium > Cheiracanthium punctorium. Next base: position 577,873 of record JAWZYV010004847.1, on the reverse strand, counting down.
AAATGGATGTATATATCAATCTTCTAACCGCCCCCCCCCCCGCGCGCGCGCGAAATTTGCATTAATCTGCCACTGGACTGTCTGTCCTCTTTGAAATATGTTTGTAGACTTTTGCTGCTGTTAGCGCGTTTCACATTTTCACCGTGTTTAGACGAACTCACATGGCGAGAAATGTCATACTTTTCTCCATGAGAAATAATGCTGAAATCACTCCGGCACACGTTACAATGAGCAAATTTTGCTCCTTTGACATATGATACTATACATGCCCATTTCTTGCTATAACTTTTTTTATATAAGTTATACTGTTTTAGTGGCCATTACAGGCCATTTATTGAAAATAATCCTCAGAAAATCAATTGAAGTATGCTCATACTACCGTCTACCAATGTCTCTTTACTGCAAAGCGAGCGCGCACTGATAACAAAGAACACCACGCAAGATGCACAAGTCACAGGAGAAAGACCTACTCCCAAGTAAGTGATTCTCCCATTCGCTCTATTCTATGACGTCATGACTGGGTAAACCAATTAATAAGTACTGGGCGTCACATCTGGAAAGATTTTTTTTTCTTTGCCTCAGTGGCAACTCAGAAAAATATTTTGATGCGCATTGTATCAACATGGATGTGCAATGTCGATCATGGTGCCGATGATGTGCACTTAGATCCATATTGAAAAGGGAAAAAGGCCCAAACATAGAACATCATTTCAATTAAAAACCTAATACATTTCTTTTTAATATCAATTTCAGTTTTAAAGAAATAAACACAAGTTAGGAAGAAAGTATCCGTGAAAAAAAGTGCTGTATGCATAAAAGCAGTCGAAATGTGTAAATTTTACGTGTAAAGCGTAAAAGTTGGCAAGTCTGCACCTGCAACAGAAGTAGTATGCCACCTAATGAGCATGACGAGAAAGATATCAGTCTCTCAGCAGCAGTCACCAGCATTGCATGTTTCTATCAAACTGTCTGTGATAAGTTGAAATGTCAGACCTGTCAGAGTTCCAAAGAGGAATGATAGTTGGAGTGCGTTTTAAGTGGAGCATCAGTTACAGAAACAGCAAACCTTTTGGGGTTTGCAAGTATTACGGTATCAGCCATTATGACAGGGTACACAAAAGGGGGTAAGACGTCTTCAAAGCACAACAGTGGCCGAAAGTCAAAGCTTGCTGATAGGGATAGACGGGTCCTTGAAGTGCACAGTATCCTGAAAGCATAAGCAATCATTATCCAAGATAACATCTGAAATGAACAGTCATCTCCAGGACCCAGTTCCAACAAAAACTGTCAAAAGGTGACTTCATGCTGTGAATATTTATAACAGAGTGGCAATTTGTAAACCCTTGGTGACAGCAAGTAATGCTTTCAAGCAACGCCAATTGTGCAGAGATCATAAAGGCTGGTCTCCACAGCAGTGGCAACAAGTCATACGGTCAGATGAATCATCATTCACCGTATTTCAGATGACCGGATACGTTTATGTCTAGAGAATGCTCAGAGAAGCGTTTCATCCTGAATGTCTCTTGCAGACTGTGAAACCTGGGGGTGGCTTCATTATGCTATGGGGTGCAATATCTTGGGCCACTTGTTATTCTGCATGGAAGGATCAAATCCAATCACTAGCTAAGCATTCTAGGGGATCATGTCCATCCTTTTGTGTAGATTGTATTCCCTGGAGAGCGACCGTTTTTTCAAGATGATAATGCCCCTATCCACACTGCTAGGTGTGTTCAAGAATGGTTCGAAGAGCATGACGATGCAGTTGAACATCTTGCCTGACCTTTTCGGTCTCCGGACTTGAATATTATTGAACATTTACGGGAATATTTAGAGTCCAAACTTCGTTCCCTATTTCCACCTCCATCCAGACTTTTGGAATTAAAGACCACTCTGCTGGAGGAATGGCTCAATATTCCTTTAAATATTGTCATGACCTTTAAACATCTATCCCACGTCACATTAATTCTGTACTTCAGTCAAAGGGTGGTCCAACCCCCTATTAAAGATTTTCCATTATTTCACAGGTGTTCGTATTATTTTGTCCTCTATCTGTATCTGACCAGACAGAGTACCAACAGAACATCTCAAAATCTCTGGCTAAACATTTTATTTACTAAGCGTAAAGGTTTTCTCACGAAATTGCTGAGAGAAGTTTGTTGTTAAATATGTTTACGATCTGACAAATACATGAAACTAAAAATTCTTACTCAACAAACAATTTCATCCTATTTGAATCTAGATAATCAAAATCCTAAACATAAAAGAGACTGCATGTTTTAAACGAAGGGAAAAAATAACAGCACAGCTCTTAAAGACTATCAACATTAAGAAGACAGAGTCAGCATCACTTTTTTTTCTTCCCTACCATGCCAGCAAAATTCGCCAAATTATAAAGCTGCTTTCATGAAAACAATGCTTTTTCTTAATTAGGCAAATTGTATTTTGGTCTACAACTCAAGCTAAATTAACTGCTTTCGCATACATTTTTGTACTAAACAGCCAAATATGGTTGCAACTTTGCAACAAAGCAACTTTCACATCACACCCTACAAAAAAGGATATTACAACAGCACTACAATGATTTTTTAATCAAAATGCAATAGTTCGGTAGAAATATTATGCAGGATAATGTTTCAATTATTTTATTTGTTATTTTTATTCCACATTTTTCAAGTAAAATGTTCCACAATTTATGTATTTATTTTCTTAATGTTTATTTACCACAGCATTTATTTATAGTGGAGTAGATCTTCCCTTTGCTCAACTGGAAGCTACTTATTTTTATATGTTCTGATTGAAAATCATCTCTATGGTTTCCTCACAATCAGCATGCATTACTACATTTGTCACGCCTAAATAAATTTGTCCTGAATAATTGCCTGAGACTATACATTTCATTTAGCTAAACAAATCTGTGGATACAATGCTAGCACTAGAAGTAGTAACAAATTATTATCAGGATTGTAAAAAAACCAGTTTCTTAGTAAAAACACAAACAAACAAACAAACAAACAAAAAGTTCTTTTGGTTTAAACAAGGTAAGTTTTTAAAAATCCTTTTATAATTACATAGACACATATTTATAAAATGTTCAAGTAACAATTAATATTCCCTTTGAAAATAATTAAAACTAGTAAATAAACAATTGTAGCTACTTATGAGGACATTGAAATCATTAAATTTTAACATTTTATTTAGTGATACTATTTTATAAATTTAGTATATAATATAATACAACAGTAATTGCTTACTACATAATACATGGAATATTGCTTTTAGTTTCATCAGTAATAATGGTGATAAGTTGTCTAAAATGATATTTTTAAGGTTTAGAAATAAATGGTTGAAACACAAAACCTCTATTTTAAAAACAAATTTAAAATGCAGCCTATAATTTAAATTTAATTAATAATTGTTACTTATAAAATATTAAGGTATCTATTAGATTAATATAAAAACAACTTATTGTTTCAAAACATAGGAGAGTCTCGATTAACCGGGATATGCCTCATCCTGAATAACCTAATTTATTCAAATTTTGCAGGGATTAAAAAAAAAATTATAGAAACTTAAATTTTTATACAATAGGACATGAATAATTTAACTAATACAAAGGAAAGAGAATAAATATAAATTCTAATGTTTTTTAGATTTATAATCAATACATTATGGGAAAAAAAAATCCTCCATTATTTTTGGAAGAATGAAAGGATAGAATGTGTTTTTTTAAGAAGAATTTCATCTTCTTGCTCCAAATAATTAAGTAATGGGTTATGCAGTAGCATAGAGCAATTCACTAAGTTTGGAGGGGGGCTCAGTATGTTTAGATTGATTCTGGAACAAAAAAAAAAAAAAAAAAAAAAAAGCACCATATTGTGCTGATTTGCGGTAATTTTCTCCATTCCTCCAAGAGTATGGGAAGGGCTTGAGCCCCCTAACACCCCCCCCCTTTCCTATGCTACTGGTATTCTGTACTGATGTGTCACCATGATTCAATTTTTCAATGAGTTACATGATTTTCTTCATCATTTAGCCCTGCCATGGCCGAATGGATAAGACGCTGAACATGACTGTGCTCAGTATCTCTCCATGATTTTACATGATTTCCTTTGTCACTTCACCCTACCTAAGCTGAGTCACTAGGACGCTGAATATGTACGTGGCTGAAGTGTGAAGGTCCTGTGTAATGGCCTACTGCATGAAAGTCGATTTAAAGGTCTGGTAATTAAGCAGTGTTTTCCAGATATAAAGCGAATACGCATTAAAATCTCCTGAAAAGTCCTCTGCCCAAACACAATACATAGTTCTTCATCTCTTTAAGGACATTCCACAAAAATTCCTTGCTTCTTCTGAATTACAAGCTTTTCAGCATTTCAATTTTGAATCTTCATTAATCCATTGTTGCACTTCGAGTTTTCAAAACAGCTTCACTTTCACAAATCTTCTAAAATTTTTCTTTACAATTCAGTATTATTGTTGTGGTAAGGTTTAAGATATGGTCGCATTTTTCAGTTAATGCGGAAAGACTTGTCAAAATGCTAAAATGAAACTAATGGGCTTTTGCTTTTTTGCAAAAGTATTCAGAAAAAAATTGGAACTGAAATATATTAGAGAAACAGGGATAAAAGTAAAAACTTCCTGTTATGGAATGGTTGTGGGGACAATCTTTGATTTTCAACACTAAATTGAAATATAAATCCCGTACGTCTATAATTTTCAAGACCACCAAGAGACAAGACCAAATAGAGCAAATGGAGAGCAGACACTATCTCCCGGAGAGAAAAACTGAATTATCCTTTTAGCATTTTTCTAAAGATTTTTTCTTATTTTATCTTTTTTGCTAAAAACTTTTGAGCTCAGCTTAAACCCACTGTTGTGTTCTCTAAGAATTTCATTTTCTTCATTTCGAAAAATCAACTTTCATGATTTTTTAAACTGAGGAGCTTTATACCGATTTCCTTGCGTCATAGACGTAATAAAAAGGGGCTGCCCCGGATAATCTGATACTCGTTAATCAAGAGTCCACTGTATTCCAAATCTTTAAAATTATGAGCTAAGAGAAAGGCATTAAAACTGTAAAATATATTTTTTGTCTGTTTAAAATATAAAAATTCATAAATATGTTCAGAGTAAAGACATTAAATCTATAATTTTATTTAAAAAAATAATGTCCCTATAATTTTTTAAAATACTTTTTTTTTCATAAAAGCTAAATATTTTTTTAACTTTAAGTGCATTATTATTAGTTTGCTTAAAACAACAACAAAAAAAAAAAGCATTTTATAGGGCCCGTTCGAGAATTCACTGGTAGGTTATGCACCGGTGCTACTGGTTGCTGTCATTCTTTGGTTAAGTGACATCACAGTTGTCAACCGGTTTTGGTCATCCTCACCACATCCGATTTCAAGTCAAGAAAACAAAAATAAACATTGGCAACACTACGCTAATAACCAGAACAACCCACCTCGCTAGTAGGGTCATTCTGTTTGCACTCTGGTCACGCTGAGCAGACAACTGCTACATGACCGAAACATTTTCCAACGCAGTCACTTCCAGAGCTCCGCCTTTTGGAACATTCTGGTCATGCACTGGTGTTATCGGTGCACAACCGATGAATTCTCGAACGTGCCCATAATAAGTAATTCTGTGTGGATGGGGGTAACAAACCTATTTCATCTCTTCGTTCTCATCAACCAGAGATGGCTCTGATAGCTGCATGTGCTTGTTCAAATTCGCCAGTCACATAATTGACAGGTGCCAGAAGCTACAGTGCGACAAAGTGAAAAAAAGTAGAGAGAAATTTGTTAATTGCTATTTTTTCCATTCATAAAAATCTAGAACATTTTAAATAGAATTCATTGCTTTGCATTTATATACTATATTTTTAATATATTTCAGTAACTGATAACACTGCCCAGCAGTTTTTTTTTTCTATAACTCTATAACTCATTCCCCATTTCAGCTGAATCTTATATTAAATGAACATGACCTCCATCTTGCTCCATCACCCACTATTTTCTAGAATCACACCCTCCCCCCTTCTCACATTTTCTTTATGGCTATGAATTGGATGGATTGGGGAAAGGATTGTTTTAACCTTTTAAATGTGTCATAACCTTGTCAGTTCATTATTAACTGTACAGTTGTTACTTTTTTAATATTTAGCCAAGTTATTTTTAACAAAGGAAAGCCTTTTTTCTTCTTTTTTTCGGGTATAATAAGTTTTGTTGTTATCTGTACACTTAGATGCTTTTGTAATTTATTTTATATTATTACAGTCTTAGGAAATAATCTTTTTTATTGATGTAAAACTGGGAAACACTTCCTTAGATTTAATGTGAATACAACACATTTTATATCATTGGTTTAACCTTCACTACTATTCTCAATTTGTGTTTAACAACTTATGTTTTGTTTTTAACTGTAAGTGGTTCATATGTAAAATTACATGGTTCAATTTTAATTTCACACATGCATACATTAAAAATGATTTTTTCAACCTAAATTACTAATTAACACTATTTTTTAAGGTAAGCTAAAAACTACATTAAAGCAGCTTGGGTCATAAATTAAAACAGGTTTACACATAATTTTGGTAAAATATTGCTGATTTTGAATATTCAAAGAGGAAATTTTTCTTTCTAATTTTATCAAGGTAAATAACTGTTTCTAACATTGTGCCACATAATTTAGATGACAAAGTCATGGAATTTTTCAGTTTTATACAGGATTCCCACTGATTTATTGGCATAAAAAATAAGGGATTTCTAGGTTTGTTTTTTTTTTTTTTTTCAAGGCCAATAATCGAAGCTACTTTCTAATGCAATTATCTTGTTACAGCTCTTTAACCCTCTGGAGGTCCAAGGCCAGCCAAACGGCTTTGCATACAAACAGCTAGCCAGCCGGCCAAAAGAAAGTTACACTTCCTTCCCCTGCCTTGCAGCAGGTGGAACTTTTTACGATTGCTGAACAATAGCTGATACAGGAGGCGCAAATACCTTTAGATGCATTTTCTCTTTTTTCTTCACACGAAAATTTCCCCAGTTATTCTTCTGCGTAGTCATCATAAACGCTGGCTTTCAATGAAGTATGGATTTTCACCACCACCTGTGGTGAATTCCCATCAGATAATTTCTGAAAGGGGGAAGGCAACGTTCATCAAATTTTGGCCGGATCTGGACTTCTGGATGCTCTAATTGAAAGCTCGCCCGAACATCAGAGGGTTAATAATACAGCATTTCATGTCTTTTAAAGCACTGACCCCTGCTTTCTTGCTCCCAGTATATTTTCAGGCTAGAGAGTTCAAGTTATGCACCAGAAAAATTAGAGCACTTCAATTCTTTTGCATGGGATTTTTTTTTATATCGAAATGTCAACAACTTTAAAAATGAATGCACACATTGTACATATACTTATTTTAATACAATTTTCTTGAATAAAAAATAGATACTTTTATGATAATTTTCTTTAAAATAATACTGCCTTTAAGGGATTAAAGTGCACTTGAGTTAAAACAATCAATGTTTTAATCAGTTATAATTATGTTATGTATTTATCTCATATCACTCATTTTCCCTCCCACACCAACTATGATGAAAGGTAAAAGAATCATGGAACAAAAGAGTACAGACCAGAGAAAGAAAATACCTCCTCTCCTATACCTCAGATGAGTAGAACACAGGTATTTTGAGCTCCATTCTTTCATGGAGTTTCTCGTGTAGGTGTGCCGAACCGGTTATGGTTCTCGGAAGGCATTAAGAGAGACTAGCTCTCTGCTCGGCGAATTCAGGCATTCGATGACTGGGGAAGTGAAAATGCTGAATGACTTGAGAAGCTGAATTGGGAACTCCCAATTATCACTTTATTTTCTTTCAGCTCTATTTGCAGTGTACATAGTGTAAATAGTACTTTTAGTTTGTAAATATTTTTAATTAGTATTTTGTACTTAGTAGGATGTAAATAGTCTACAAATTGTGAATTTCAAATGTATTACTTCTTCAATGCAAATAGCTGTAGAGCAGAGTAAGTACTGGAGACTAGTGATAGATGTTTCATCGTAGCTGCCTTAACCGACAGATGAAGTTAGTTTTGGGAGTTGACAGCTTCCATCGAAAAGTTAGCCCTTCTGATGTTTTCATCAATGTTTGCTACCTTCATATTTGAGTAGCCTTATGGACTCATCTCTCCACCATGAAAGGCCGGGGACAGACAATTTCTCTTCTCATCTTAAAATTTCTCGTCACACATCTTTCATTATTTTCCAAACTCCCGGCCTTTTTTTGATGGGCTCTTTCCTGCCTTCGTCGGTGACTGCATTTCCTGAATGTGACCACAGTTTCGCTGCTGTCTATTTTCCAGCTACGGTTTCCTGGTGGTGGTCGTGAGTTTTCAGCATCATTGTCACAAGGGCACACCCGCTGTCTACTCATTAGCGGCTCTTCAAGCCTACGGGGAGATACTGGGCCTCCTGCCCTTGTAATTGGACTTTAAAAATTTCACTCGAGTCTTGCTCTTGCCGTTCAACTACTTCATTACTTCTTGAGGACTGCATGTTTTTATTATGCCTTTTCCCCGCGGACTTTCCTCTGAGGTTATGCCGTGGACTTGTTTCTCCTGCCAGAAGCCATAAAGCCTATTAAAGAATTCGCTACACAAGAAGCCAATAAGATATAGCAAGGATCTTCTGCTCAACTACTAGTCCCGATGGGGTGACTACTTCATGTCTGCCTGGCATGCTTAACAATATAAAGGACTGTCATCTAAATAACTCATCAAATTACTGGAGTTTAGTCTCTTTCATGACCGGGCACTCCTTTGTCTCACCGATTTTAAGGTTCTTCCACACACACACACACACCCCTTGCTAAAAAAAAGAAAATGAAATGATAATTTAAGGCTTTTACAGTGACGTAGCCAGGATTTTATTTCGGGGTGGGCTGGGTATCAAATTTAAAGCTAAAGTTCAATTGTAAGCTAAGTAAAGGGTCCCATTAGGGGGGGGGGGCAGCAGCCCCCTCAGCCCATGCCCCTGGGCTTATACGTTAAATATAGGCCTTTGGTATGTGGGAATCCTGTTGTAAATAAAATTTTCTATCCCTGACCTGACTTCATGAAAATGAAACTCTCACAATTTCAGGTTCTCCAATGATGTGCGGGAACTCCGATATACACATATGAACAAATAAGAACTCTCACCCTTGACTAGGCCAGTACTTTGTGACATTTTTGAAAAATATAAAACAGATTATATATTAAGGAACAACCTAATTTTAAAAAATCAATAAATTAGAAATCTTTGACACTTACTAAATGTAATGCTTAAAAATTCATTGACCACGTGACTGAATTAAAAATATTCTCAAAATATATATGCAGTAGTCAAAAATTAATTTTTTACACAAAGTGCTTTGCAATTGAAGAAATGAAATTATACCGTTATTTCCCACCCAGCATTATAGTAGTGTTGTTTTAACCAAATGCAATTTTTGAAAAGAATTTTATTCCTATCAGAAACCGAAAAAAATTAGTTTAAATTGTACTGCTGGGGAGCAGTGCCTGGGAGAGGAAGGGAAAAAATGCTTGCTATAAAGTTGGGTAACAATATTCTACTTTTTATGAACATTTGATCTTTTACGGCTATATTTACACCTGTATACCGGTAAACAAACCAAAATTTTTCAAAACTGCACCTATGTGGAATAGTTTGGCAACAGAAAAAGAAATAGTTATGTGCCCCTTTTCTTCCCGGCAATGTCACAAGTTTTGCTACATGCAGTTTTCTTCTCGCTATTTTCCTAGTCTCATCCTTTTATTGTTTTTTTCTCCCATGTAAGAACTTTATGTAATTTCCACTAGTCAGTCAGAATTCTGCTCACCAGTGATATGTTGGCGAGTGGAAATTTCGTTGTTGGGAACATAAAACGTAGCAGAATTTTATCCACAAAAAATTTAATTCAAAGCTGAATTTGTCGATCAACAAAATTAAAATACAGTAGAAAACTCATGCTTTTATAATTATACTGCAAAATCCAGGGACTATATTCCGTATACGGTGCATTGTTTACATATCGATGTTTTTGTTTACAAATCCTTGGCGAACACTCTGACGCTAGAGTGAGCGATGCACCGCCAAAGTGAAGTTACCTGCCGGTGGTATTTGTGACTGGCAACCATGAAGAATACGTGTTTCGTCAGGTTTGGGAATTTGAAATTGTTTCTGTTATTGATGGAAGGGAATGAAATGTGTTGCGTTAATATATGAAACGAATTTGTGCGTGTTTGTTAGAAATATAGTGTGAATATAACAGCTAAATAAAAGAAAGCATGCTGGTGTTACGTTATAAGCCGGTGGGTGTTGGGGACATTTCTGAGCGGTTATTTAAAAAAATATATAGGTAAGGGCTCTTTTTTAACGAATCTTTGCTATGTTTAAGGTTTTTAATGTGAATTTTAAATTGATATTTGAGGTGTTTATGTTTTCGTAAGTGCTATTTACGTGCTATTCTAATCATACTGACTTGATAAGAGATGTACAACTAGGTTGTTTAATCCACCGATGTTTTTTTGAGTTGAAAACGGGCCAGTGTTTGACAAGGTTTACATTAGCTGTACAACTAGGTTGCTGAATCCACTGAGGTTTTTTTAGTTAAAAACGGTCCACTGGTTGCGTAGTTTACATAGCTGTACAACTAGGTTGCTGAATCCACTGAGGTTTTTTTAGTTAAAAACGGTCCACTGGTTGCATAGTTTACATAGCTGTACAACTAGGTTGCTGAATCCACTGAGGTTTTTTTAGTTAAAAACGGTCCACTGGTTGCATAGTTTACATAGCTGTACAACTAGGTTGCTGAATCCACTGAGGTTTTTTTAGTTAAAAACGATCCACTGGTGGCATAGTTTACATAGCTGTACAACTAGGTTGCTGAATCCACTGAGGTTTTTTTAGTTAAAAACGGTCCACTGGTGGCATAGTTTACATAGCTGTACAACTAGGTTGCTTAATCCACTGTATTTTTTTTAGTTAAAAACGGTCCACTGTTTGCTCATTTTAAATTGCCTGTTACTGAATTTGCAGATGTTCTTTTGGTTAATTATGGACGTTGTATTTTGTTTTAATGTTTTTGTAAGTGGAATATATGTGCAATTTTAATGTGTTAAAATACTTTGCTGATCGTGCAAAACGGTTGGCGACAGTCGCTGGAGCTTGGCGGTTGCCAAGCTCCAGCGGCTGTCGCCGTGTTTACATGGGGTGCGCACCAGCTTGTATGATTTTACCAAATCCAGAAGTGTTTTCTGAACAGAAGACAAAAGTATAATTTTCTGGAAAATTTTGAAAAGTTGTGTAGCATATCTGGATTTGGGGGGGGGGGGTGTTACCAATAAAATATATCACACTACATAAATAATTATATTGTATATTATTATTTGTACTGTAATTATAAAAAAGGCATTGTAAAAAGCTCTAAATATGTTAATACCAATAAAAGTATAACACTTTATATACTAAAAAATATAATTATTGTATAGTACATTTGTAAATTTCATTAATAAACAATAACACCAGCAGAAAAACATGCAAACTATGTTACACTATGCTCCCATACCTCCAACAAATAAATTTTGTGACATGCCCTTAAATTTTAACTGAAAATTTCAATTTGTTTAATCCAGAACTAACCAAAATGTAAGCATTCATGAATACAATCAATGGCACAGCTTAGATATCATCTCTTCTCGGAAAGTGATTTAATTTGTGTGATAACTATAAATGATATATGGTAATGACTAGATATTGTTTATATTTTGTTTAGAAGTGAAATTACAGTAATCTCTTTAGATAATGTTGTTTGTTATAATTGTATTTAAAGAAAGGGGGGGGGGCTTGAATGGGGCAGAGTTTCCTCATAAAGTAAATATCCACTGAAAAATTAGGGAATCGAAATCTTAATATATAACACAAACTTACATATTTTTTTAACGAAGAAATATAGTAAATTAGAATAAATTGCAACATTAATTTGTCGCCAATGCAAAACACCGCCAAAAGAGGGATGATATCGAAGCTGTTCACAATCAATTTTAGATAAAATACATTCAATAGAAATATAAATAAATTCAAATGCAAATCGTCATCGTTTTAAAAAACAAAAAATGTTTTCAACTTTGCTTAGCAAACTTTGGCATGCTTTAAAAAATCGAGAAATTTGTTAAAGCAAATCGAAAAAAATATGTATTTTTTAAATGTATTAGATATGAATTAACAGATAACTTTAAAATATTCACACATTTGCCGTGAAATTATAAAAATTTTGAAAATCAATTTGCAGCTTTAAAAAAGAGAGAGATCGGCAATAATTTTAAAAAGCGTAATCTACTGGAGTCACTTTTAAAAAAACAAAACAAAGTGCACAAAGCAATCTAAACCAACATCAATATTTTTATATAAACACGTCAATTTTACAATTGCACTGGAACGAAATTTGCTAAAAACAAACATGTCACCGAAGATTTTTAGGAATTTCACAGAACATTTAAAACTTAAATAGCAAAGTAACTTACATTAAAGAAAACTGCATGCAAATAATTCAAATAAATAATTAAAACTAAAAATTACTCACCACGTGCGAACTGATTACTCGGCATGGATCGGGTCGAGCGGGACGCGGGACTGGTGAGCCAGGGAGGGAGCCATTGCGAAGCCAGCGCCCTCTGCCGAACATTTGCGATCGCTCGCTAGCGTCGAACCCATTACTCCGCGGCGTCTGTTCTGGGGAGAAAGTTTCGAATCGAAACGCGAGATCGCGCCGATTTCTTTTCGATTGCTAGCTATGGTGAAGAAACTTAAAGATCGCAACACGAGATCGCGCCAGGTATATTGTGACATCGTTAGAATATTGACGGTTATACGCCAATCGAAGCGATCATTGGCCAATCATTTACCCATTAGTATTGCTACTTGGGTAACATCAATGTTCATGTCACGTGTTTACTAGTAAGTTAAAATGTTTGAAAACTTATCTACAAAAACTCTTGAAAATCGCAAAACATACTTTGTTCTGTAGCGAGTGGTAAGGCAACAGAGAGCGGTCAACTTTTACTGCATTGTAAGACGGGAATCTTTCTTGTGTTGTTCATGGTATTCCCTTGTGGCAACAGTAACTAACAGAGCCAAGAACTCGGTATTCCATATTTCCTGACTGTTCCATAATACCCTAATCTCCTTTATGTAAAATTTTTGAGTTTGGCGAAAACTAAAATGGCTCAAATGCCGATTTTGAGAAAGTGAGTTCTAGCGGTTTGCACAGTTTTCGACTTGGCGCAATTTACTGAGAGCTTAAGGAAATAGATTTTTGAAAACAGGTGCAAAGGTTTTATTAGAATACAGCATTAAATTTTAATGATCCGTGCAGAAATCATGCAGTTATTAAGGTATTTCAAGCGATCTATCTTCAGAATTCTCGCCAATTGAGTACATTGATTTAAGTTGTGGGAATTCCGCCAATTTCAGAAAATTGAAATCTTCTCATTTAGTACATAGTAACGATGAATAAAACACGTTATAGCTGATAATTTAAAAAATGCGGCTGTATTAAGGGATTCCACTTTTCAAATAAATGCGTGCTTTACTTTTTGGCGGTCGAACCATTTCATATATTGATTCTGCTAAGTCAATGCTTCGAATGATTTCCTGAAAAAACTCTTGCAAAATGGCGTATGTTGGCACTTTGGCGAGGCTTATATTTGAAATTGGATTTTATTTGAGACTGGTATATATAATAACACTGGTTATAGATAAAAATGAATGTTGGTATGTGTTTATGAGGTTGAAAAACTCCAGCACCGTTTGACCGATCACCATGAAATTTGGTTCACCTAAATCTTTTATCATGAAGGTTTTTATGCTATCCGTTTTCCTCTAACTTGCCACTAGGTGGCGCAGCAGAACGTCGAATTCTATTCCGTTTAGCCGTTTGCTATGCAAATATCGTCCAACCGATTTCGATGAAATTTGGTACACGCGAATATTAGAACACGGAGAATATTTTTCACTATCCATTTTGCTGTAACTTGCCGCTAAATGGCGCTGCAACGCATCAACTTCTATACCGTTCGACCGATCGGCATAAAAATTTTTATACTTGCACATTTCAGCAGAAGAATATATTCTGTGTTCCTTTTGATGTTACTCAACACTAGATGGCACTACAATGCATTTTTATTTTAACTCGCCACTAGATGACGCTGCAGCAGGCCTAATTCTAGACCATTCAAACGGTCGCTATGAAAATCAGTGTACATAGCTATTTGAACAATGAGAATATCTGGCGTTATCCATTTTACTATAACTCGCCACTTGACGGCGCTGTAACAAATCATTACTTTAATTAATCCCTAGATGGCACTGCAGTGTATCACTTCTTGACTGTGCAACTGTCGCAATGAAAATAGGTATACATAGATATTTGAACACGGGGAAGAGTTTGGCGCTATGCATTTTCCTATAACTTGCCACTAGATGTCGCGTCAACGCATGAACTTCAGGACTATCCAGCCGATCGTCATGAAAATTCGTATACATCGATATCTGAATGCGAAGAATATTTTCGCCGTATCCGTTCTGCTAAAACTCGCCACTAGATTGCGCTACGCCGCATCGCCTTCTGCACCGTACAAACGATTGCGTTGAAATTCGGTATGCATGATTATTGAACACAATATAACCCGATATCCATTTTGCTATATCTCTTTATTACAATAAATAGTAATCACAACAAATCGTAATATCAAAAAGTCCATTCATTCCCGTGCGAAGAACGGGTACTTCAGCTAGTACGGAAATAAAATGGTTGAGAGAGTTTCTCAAAACCACCTTCAAATTTTCTATGATCCGCTGAATTTTTTGTGACGGTCAAGGTATGAAAAAAAGACAAATTAGCCAGTGCAATAAAAATTGCTGTGGATTAGTTTTTTTCCAAGAAAATATTTATATGGAATATCGTTGATTGAAAACTGGCTGGTTCTACAGTTCATATATTTTATCTTTAGATTTAGTTTCAGGACATTTTTTTCCCTTGGTCCTCAGCATATTTCACCGAATGTAGAATCATAATCATTTTTTTTAATTCTTTTTCATACTGTCTTTTAATTATTTATTTAATTTAATTTATTTAATTTAATATACATTTAATTTTACTTTCTTTAATTCCGTCAGACTGCTGATTGAAACAGTGCTAAATGTTCGTTTTATAAACAAATAACTCAATTTACTTTTATTTTTATTATTATTATTATGGAAAAATCATTGCTCCAATGACGTTTACTTTTAAGGAAGTAATTAGTAGTTCAAGTGTAAAACACATATATACAGTATGCCCGCTAAAGTCCCTTGTCCCCCTCTTAATTTCGGAACGGCTGCTGCTATTTTTATAAACGTGGTGTCTAGCTATAGTAAATTGGAAAAGAGCTACCGAATGAGACAACTCATAGCTCCACATTGTGAAAAACTGCGGAGTTAGCTTTCGTATCTCGAAAAAGGTACGAGATAGGGGGGAAAAGTGAACCGCAAAGTTGTAGAGCGTTATCGATTTAGTACGAAAAGACACCTCATTAACATGGATGTGAAAAACAGAACTGTTAAAACATGCATTTGTATTTTCGTGATTTCCTACACTGTGACGTCGCGGAATGTGAACAGAAGGAGAAAATATTATCTTTCGGGCTAAACTGCTAAATACGCCGCCGCAATGTAGCACAGTGGTATCACTTGCGATTCTTATTCCAAAGGTCTCTGGTTCAAGCCCGAGAGTTGCATTCTTGTACTGATCTCAACATAAACTCAACGCAACTTCCATTTAATGTTCGAAATTTTTGCAGTATGCAGATACGTAAGAAACGTCACACTTGAGACCACTAGTGTAAAAGAGGCATCTTGTAGGGTTTCTACTATGTTGAAGGTCATGGCCATAGAGCGATTTTCCAAAGCTGAGTATTGTGAGATGGTTTTATACTGTACGTTGAATGTGGACGCAATGCACGATCAGCTGCAAGGTTTTACCGAGAACGTTTCCCTGCAAGCCCGCATCCTTCTTATCAGACCATCCTATCTGTTGTAAAGCGTTTAAGGGAGACGGGCTGCGAGACTAGTCGAACTGGATCTGGCAGACCAGCTAAGGTAGGATGGCAAGTTCAACCAGATGAGGTACTAGTACATGCCCTTGCATACCCGAAATGCAGTACAAGACAGATCAGTGAACACAGTGGCTTCTCAAAAAATCAGGTTATGAAAATCCTACATCAGGCGCTTATCCATACCAACTAACGCCTCAGCAGGTTTTACTGGACGGAGATGCCGAGCGACGCTATTCATAGTGCAACTTCCTTATGAATCAGATAC
Source organism: Cheiracanthium punctorium (assembly GCA_038373885.1). Lineage (NCBI taxonomy): Eukaryota > Metazoa > Arthropoda > Arachnida > Araneae > Cheiracanthiidae > Cheiracanthium > Cheiracanthium punctorium. The sequence continues at coordinate 561,480 of JAWZYV010004847.1, read as the reverse complement.
AGATCCAACCAACATTCTTGGCAGATGTAGTGTGGACGGACGAGGAATGGTTTTCACGGAATGACATGTACAATAGGCGACACACCCATTACTGGCCGCTGGAAAATCCTAGATTTTTTATCGATGTTGGACATCAAGTGCGGTTTAGTATCAACGTTTGGTGTGCAATTAACAGTAACAAGTTGATCGTCCAATATTTTACGATGGTACCTTAACAGGCGTACGGTATTTACAACTGCTGCAGAACGTAATGCCCGATTTTGTGGAGAACCTGCCGGTGTTTAATCTTAGGAATGTATGGTTTCAACACGACGGAGCGCCTGCTCACAAGACATTTCCAGTGAAGCAGTACCTCGTCACGGAATTCGGGAACGAAATAATTGGGTATGGCGTTTCCGAAGAATGGCCTCCACGTTCACCTTAACTGACTCCAATGGCCTTTTTTTGTGGGGACACCTAAAACAGCAGGTAAATGCGACCCCTCCACAAACATTGCAGGACCTTAAATGAAGCATTACGAACGCTTGTGCCAATGTGTCACCCTCTATGCTCCAACACGTGCAATGCGAAATTCAAACGAGGGTCCAAATGTGCATTGCAGATCAGTGGCGGATCGAGAAATTTTTTTTGGGGAGGGACTAAATTAAAAAAATAAGCATGTTTCGCCCAATTGAAATGTACTATAAATCAAAATTTTAGTCTAAACAAATGTGCATGCTTATGGGAGGGGCTAAGTTATAAAATATTATATGATTTATATAGATTTCTAAGTTATATGATCATTTTAGCTATTTAAAATGTATAATAAAGCAGAATGTTACCCTTTAGAATTCTCTTTCGGGAGGGGGGGTGAAGGCCCCTGTCCCCTCCTCTAGATCCGCTACTGTTGGCGGTGCGAAGTTTGAACATCTTAAATAAAATGTAATAAATAAATACATAATTAAATAAAATAAAACATAATTAAATAAATGTATATTGTTATAAATAATAGTTTTCTTCTTTCTTTGATCGTTTTTTTACCTTCGCAGAGAAGGGAATCACAAAAATATAAATAAATGCATGTTTTAACCGTTCTGTTTTGCACATCCATGTCAATGAGGTGTCTTTTCGAACTAAATCGATAACGCTCTACAACTTTCTAATTCACTTTTTCCCTATCTCGTACCGTTTTCCAGATAAGCTAACTCCGCAATTTTCCCCAGGTGGCGCTGTAAGCGGTCTCACTTTGTAGCGCATATCCAATTTACTATACCTAGACACCACGTTTATAAAAATAGCTTCAGCCGTTCCGAAATTAAGAGGGTGACAATGGACTTTAGTCGGCATACTGTATATATATAAAAGAGTTATACTATGCGGAGAGTTGTAGAAAAAGAACTACATAAATGTTATTCTTGGAAAATTTTCAACTGAAATATTTAACCCTTTAAGACTTGAATGAATAATTTCTTTTATTAAATAATTTTATAACAATTATAGATTAAATATGTAATTAAAAAATACATAAGTAAAAAAATTACGATTAGTAAATTTTCAATGAAAATTCATTTTCCTTTGTAAGCACAAATTAGGACACCAGTCCTGTAAGATAGTATGAACCGTTTTTGGGGCTTTAATTGTGGACGCCAGATCAGAAAAATTTAACGTTGCACTTTAAAAATTTATGAATATTTCATTTGATAAGTTGTTTCATTTTTCAGTGCGCTGGTTTTAGGCAACAGTGTATCAAAATAACATTGTTGTCAAAGTACAATTTAAAAAAGTAAATCAAAATTAGATTAATCTCAATTATATGATATTAATTTACATTGATTAAAATTAATTTGAATCGATTCAATTTTTAAACTGCTGATTTAAATTATGCAAAAAGGAATAAAATTGAAAAAATTTTTAAAAATACAAATAATTTGTACATTAGTTGATGTTTTTTTTTTTCCGTTTAGGCTGGTCCTAGTAAGCTTTACAGATTTTGGGGATAAGGGATATGAACATAGTGTTTATGGAAGAAAACATGTTTTCCCATCGATTAAATATTCGGTATCCAGTGATGTTGACCACAGATTAAGAGATACTCGGTTAATATGCATATGTTTGATAAAATTACGCTAAGAGTAGACGATGATAAATCACATATCAGAAATTGTTTTATATCCGATGCCTTTGGCATGGCCCACCTCTCTCGTTTCAATTGACATAGCTTAAAGAAAGAAAAGCAGCATTATTTTTTGTTAAGTGAGCCCTTAATATTGAGAGATGATGATGCATGACAATACATTATTGTTTAGTATTTTATAAATTTTTTCATATTATATAAAAATATAAACTTTTCAATATTTATTAACATAATTGCTTCTCTAATTATGGGAAAGTGACTACGAAAGCCAATGTGAGAGGGCGTAAAATCACCTTTCAGTGCAAGGGGCTTAAAATCAGTTCTCGCCTACTCCAAAAAATGCCTAAATCCGGCCCTGCCAGAAAATTTTGTCAGGCAGGCGCCATTGCGCAGCTGCAATATATTATCTCATCGAATTAACGCATTTGAAATGGTATTCTGATTTTCCTGCTGTGGGCGGCCACAAAAACTTGCCGGGTGGTGCACCGAGGGCGAACCTTGTAGTAGATATATCGGCGGCTTCTACAGAATTACAAATGGAGTTATTTAAGTTGGGGAGGATAGAATCCTCAAATCCATTTTGACAGTATAAATACTTTTAACAAACAAAAATTGCAATAAATTACACTAACAAAACCCGATAAAAACATCAAACTCACTACAAAATAATTCAAAAATCTTCAACCAACAGTCCAAATGTAATCTAAAATAACTCCAGTGGATTAAGCAACTTGTAGTACAGCTACTGTACACTGGACAAACATTGGCCCGTTTTTAACTCAAAAAAACTACTGTGGATTAAGCAACTGTGTTGTACAGCTACTGTAAACTGGGCAAACACTGGCCCGTTTTTAACTTCGGTGAATTTAGCAACCTAGCTATACAGCTAATCTAAAATCCGTGTGATTACATTAACATAAAAATAAAAACTAAGAAAAGCATAAAAACATCCAATATCAATTCACATTAAAAACCTTAAAGAATGCAAAGATTAATTTTAAAAAAGCACTTACCTTTATTTTTTAATTCGCCACCCAGAAATGTCCCTAATGCTCTTTCACCCACCGGTAAAACCGACACACCAAAAACCATCACGCTTTCTTTTATTTAGTTTTATATTCAGACCACATTTGTAACAAACGCACACACACTTCCTTTCCCTACAATAACATACTTCATTCCTTTCCCATCCATAACACGAAAAAATTTCATATTCCAAACATTTCTACCACCTACCGGACTCACAATCAGATCGCAGGCAGCCATGATACACATACACGTGCATCTTTAGGGTTACCAGGCAAAAAGTACGACGCGGCGTGGCATTCTTCCCTGGCAATCGCCACAGGATTGTGCCAAAATAAACAACACATCGAAATGTTTGTTTACCGATCAATATGTAAACAGCACCGGCTTCTAAATTCAGTCCGAAATCTGAAAAAATATTATTTGAATACCTATGCCTACGAGAGCATTCACACCGTTTACTTTCGTTGTTTGGAAGTAGGGGAAATTGGCGTACAATAAAACATGCTATCTGAAATTAATAGGATTTGTCACAGAAAGTTGAAACTCGCAGACATCTTATACAAATATCTGTTCCAGTTACTGATGTGATTTGGATACAATTGCATTTTTACAAGAGATGTAGAAAATGATTGGGTTTTCCCCATTGAAAGTAAATTTCGTTGCTGAAAATAATTTTATTTTACCTCCATGTTTTCATATGTAACATCTACTTTTGAAATGATCACTATGGTGTGGTCTTCATACTTTCAAAGCCAGACTTTCAAAAAAAAAATAAACATTAGGAATTAGTAAAAATGTATTTAGTTTGTAGCCTCAAATTGGGGTACAATAAAACACTTGCAGAGTGGGTACACCGGGTGAATGAATTCACTTAAAATTAAGATGTTACTATTCAATATTTACATTGAGATCCCCATAGAGCACGTAAAGTTAACAAACAATATTTTTGAAATCCTAGTCTGTCTTCATCAGTCTCTGAAGATGGTGGCAATCCAGATTGTCTATCAACTAACAATCCAAACAGCACAGATTACGAGCCATTCTCACATAACATGTATGACACAAGCACTATCGCTCTAAATGATTATGTTTTAATCAAGGAAGCTGAACTTAAATGTAAAAAAAGGACTCTGGTGGGAATATAATAAACTGAAATGAAACGGAATGCGAAGTTCTCTACGTAAAATTACTAAGTCCAAGATTCAAATTTGTGCCTTCTTTGGAAATATATATTTATCGAAAAAATCAAATTGTATCAAAACTATCACCTTCCATTCCTTCAGGTGGTACAGAAAGGGAAGCAGAAATCTTTATTTTTGAGTATGATTAAAGTAAATGTAATATAAAATGATAGACTCTAGGCTGTATAGAAAATGTAAAAGTATTATATTTTCATCTTAAGCTATAACAGTTTAATTAAATTTATTTTTCCATTTAAATTTCATGTTTATGTCTATTAATGTTTAATACAAATGTACAGCTGCGGAAAAAAAGGTCCACTTGCTATTTATTTGGCCATTATTTGTCGGACTGCAAAGTTATATACGACATTCGTTTGCAAATAACGTATACTTTAATTTTCTAGTAATTTAATTTGAAAAAGGGCCGTCTTCATATTTTATTCTGCATCAACTTCGTTTTTTTCAATGACAACATACTACTTTACTAAACGAAAGAAAACCTTCAAATTACCCTAAATATAAATTTTCACCAATTTTCTACGATAATTTCCGGAGATATTGCGATTTATTTTTTGCGCGATTTTAAAGGACTACAAATTGAGAAACGCTATTTGTAGGTTCCGAACTTTTCACCTTTCATTCATTTCGCTCGCGAGAGTTAAAAGAAATAAATATTATTTTCACGGAAAATACTTTTTCTAGCCTTAAAGTTTTTTGTACTAAGAATATCAGGTGTAGAATTTAGAATATTTAGTCTGTGGTTCAAATGACCCGTGAGTCCATAACCTCCTTGATTCGTACACATGATTTAAAAGAAAAATGCAAAGCGACTGCTCACGATTTTGGAAATCTTTCTAATTTTGAAATTGTTATTGAGTATTTCTATTTCCCTTAGAGGTTCTCTTGGACAGGTGAAATGTTGCCAGGAGTGAGAGGCTGTTCTCTGCTCTTCTGACTACAATCATGAATGTTACTCAGCTACGGTCGAACTTAAAGAATGGCTTCATGATTGAAAATTTATTAGTTTGAATTTCATGTAAAAAACGCAATTACTTTTTTGCCGACCCAATATTATCATTGTGTTTGTTATTTCACATTCTTCATTTAATATTATCGTCTGCAATGTGCAATATTCTTATAAGACTTTTGTCGGTATTTTAATTTATAGTCAGATGAAAATTTAGATAGAAGAACGTGATTTTGAATGTTTGCTGAATGTTTGATAAAGTATGGGGAAGTCCAAAGACCTGATGTGTCCAATATTAAAAATGGTCAAATTCATGCCTGGAATGTTGAAGATGTTAGTTTTTCAGAAATAAGACGTTGTATTAGAAGACATACATATTCTGCATCTAATTCTATACCTGGAAAACATTTTATTTGGTGGGATATGGTAGCGGACGCAACAACAGACGCTTTATAGAATCACCATCAAAATGTAAAATCCTCTAATTTATTTGCTTCAAAATTTGATATTTTTAAATTCCGCTTCAAAATTTGATATTTTTTAATACCGCTATCTTTTACTGTTTTTGCACAAAAGAAATCTAATTTACGTTTATTTCACGCAATTTTCAAAAAACTGCCACTTAATAAATTTATATATGGTCCCTTAACTCAGGAAAATAACACATTTTATTTAATATAAATTAAACTACTGAACGTAAAAATTTGAAATTTTGCATAGTCATGTAAAATCTCTTTTTGCATCTATTTCCATCAAAATTTGGCTAGGTTGCTATTCACAATTTTTTTTCAATATTAATTTAATAATTCATAATTCATATTAATATTTTATTAAAAATTATAATAATAGTAAGTTATGTTTGGGTCATTTAGTTCTAATAGTACGAATAAAAGTCAGCTTCTTATTATGAATATTATATGAGATATGAATTAAAGTATGAAAAAATATTTTAAAATAGAGGGAGGGGGATTTTGGGTGCTCATAACTCACTCATTTTCAGTTCAAATTTATTGAAAATTGGTATTCGGGGTTAAAATGAGCTACATTTTTGAAATATGAAGTGAAATCTAGGGGTAGCTATTGGGGAAAAAAGTTGATGCGAATTTTAATATGGAGACGGTCCCTTATGCAATTTTTATGTATAGAAAATTAAAGTGTACGTCAATCGTAAAAGATTGGTATATTCAACTTTGCTGTACGACGAACGACGGCTGAATAAACTACAAGTGGGCCTTTTTTTCCGCAGCTGTACAGCTGGTTTGCTGTACGTTGGTTTCGTATATTAAAAATTATTTATCATAGAATATGAATTGGGCTATGTATAAATATGACTTTGCATATTTCTATCAAATTGTGCGTTTTTCAAAAACTCAATGATTATTTGCAAATCTAAAATAGGAAATTTCTCTCTTGCTCGAATACTTTTTTTGGAGGGTGTGCATAAAACATAAATGCTGAAATTTGAATTTTGACTCATATTATATGAGTGTTTGTGAAGCGTTATTAAGTGTTTCATTGCACACCGAGTATGCGGGTACAATGAAACACTGTCGACCTTCACCTTTTGCAATTTTTTAAATATGAAGATGCTGTTTACAAATTTATAAAAATTCATTTAAATGGAAAAAAAAGAGTAAATTAAAAGTGTCCATTAAATTTATTATTCTACAGCTACGGAAAAAAAAGCCCACTTTCTCATTATTGGTTCTTAGTAAAGTTATACACACCATTCGTTTGCAAATAACGTATACTTTAATTTACTATTAATTTAATTTGCATAAGGGGCAATCTTCATATTTAATCCTGAATCAGTTTCGTTTTTATCAATGGCGACACTCTATTTTAACTTCATTAAACGAAAAAAAAAAAACCTTCAAATTACCTTAATATAAATTTTTGTCAATTTTCTATGACAATTTCCGGAATGTATAATAATTTGCAAATTCCCTATGAGCGATTTTAATGGACATTCTGCATATTGAAAAACTCTATTTCTGGATTCTGAACTTTTCGCCTTTCTTTAATGTCACTTGCGATAGTTAAAAGAAATAAATATTATTTACAGGGAAAATGCTGTTTCTAGTCTTAATGTTTCTTGTACTGAGAATATCAGGTGTAGAATTTAGAATATTTAGTCAGTCGTTCAAATGACCCGTGAGTCCATAACTTTCTTGATTTGTACACATGATTTAAAAGAAAAATGCAAAACGACTGCTCACGATTTTGGAAATCTTTCTAATTTTGAAATTGTTATTGAGTATTTGAAGGCTCTCTTAGACAGTTGAAATGTTGCCAGGAGTGAGAAGCTGTTCTTTGCTCTTCTGATTAGAAGCATGAATGTTACTCAGCTAAGGTCGAACTTGAAGAATGGTTTCATGATTGAAAAATTACTTTTTTGAATTTCATGTAAAAAATGCAATTAATTTTTTGCCGACTAAGTATTTTCACTGTGTTTTTTATTCCACTTTCTTCATTTAATATTATCGTCTGCAGTGTGCAATATTGTTATGACTTTTGGCGGTATTTTAATTTATAATCAGGTGAAAATTTAGACAGAAAAATAAATGTGATTTTGAAAGTTTGATAAAGTGGGGAAGACCAAAGACTTGATGTTTCAGATATTAAAAATTGTCAAATTCATCCCTAGAATGTTGAAGATGTTAGTTTTTCAGAAATAGGACTTATTGGAAGATATTAATACACTACATCTAATTCTATGCAGGAAAAATATTTTACTTGGGAGAAATAGTAGTGGACGCAACAATAGACGCTTTACAGAATTGCCATCAAACTATACAAACCTCCAATTTATTTGCTTCAGAATTTGCTATTTTTTAATTCCGCTAACTTTTACTGTTTTTGTGCCAAAGATATGTATTTACGTTTATTTTACGCAAGTTTCAAAGAAATTGTCGATTAATAAATTTGTATATGGTCCCTTAACTCGTGAAAATAACACATTTTATTTAATGCAAATTAAACTACAGAACGTAAAAATTTGAAATTTTACAGAGCCATGTATTACTTTCTGCATCTATTTCCTTCAAAATTTGGCTAGGTCGCTATTCATAATTTTTTCGATTATTAATTTAATAATCCATAATTCATTTTAATATTTTATTAAAAATTATAACAGTAAATTATGTTTGGGTCGTTTAGTTCTAATAGTACAAATAAAACTCAGCTTCTTGTTATCAGTATTATATGAGATATGAATTAAAGTATGAAAACTATTTTAACATAGGAAGAGGGGGATTTTGGAAACTCATAACTCAATCATTTTCAGTTAAAATTTATTGAAAATTGTTCGATCTAAATATTTGAAATATAAATTGAAATCTAGGGGTTTCTATTGGGAAAAAAAGATGCTAATTTTAATATGGAGATGGCCCCCTTATGCAGTTTTTATGCATAGAAAATTAAAGTGTACTTCAATCGTAAACGAATGGTATATGTAACTTCGCTGTACGAAGAACAACGCCCGAATAATGTACAAGTGGGTGTTTTTTTCCCCGCAGCTGTACATCCAAATTTGTGAACAGGAAAAAAAAAAAAAAAATAGTGAATTTTGTTTCATTGTACCCCAACTTCCCCTACTTATTGCTGCGAGTCATTATTTTCTCTCATGATAAAAATTAAAACTAATTTAAGAACGCAAATTACAGATGCTCATTTAGAGGATCACTTAAGGCCTCGGGTTACGAAGCTTGATTCATATACTTAATTACTTTTAAGGTAGATACAAATGCAAAAATCCCACTAATTTCAATTTTCCACCGGATTTTAAAACCATTTTAGGAATTGTTTTCTTAGTTTTTTTTTTAAATTAAAATTATCAATATTTTTGTATTTCTTTATATAATGTAATAAATTTATTTAAAAATACTTCTACTTTATTATTTTTATTTGAATTGCTATTTAAATATGTACTTTATTAAAATTTAAAAATCTGAATATAGATATTATACAGTAGAGCGCCGATTAACTGGAATGTTCAATTAACCGGATCGATCAAGGAGCATATTTTTTTTTCTTTCTTTGGTGCCACCCAATTTTTGTCAGTGTTGCTAAATATTTAGATTCTATTTGCACCCCTGTGCTAATAAATGCATATAAATATAAAAAATGACAACGGTATCCATAAACTTAAAATTAAAAAATAATGATTAATGTTATAATAAGTTATTACTCGTATGTGAATACAAAAATATTTTATATTGTTGCGTTTTATGTCAAACTAGCTTAAGTACCCGTCCTCGACGGGTTAGTGAATGAAAATTTCCAAAAAGCAAAAACTTTCGTCAGCATTGTAGGAGTACACAGAATGGATGGAGTATGTTGCCAAAGTAAAGAAAGCGAAGTTATAATTTTCATTTATTGTTAAAATATTACAGGTTAGAGAGTAACTAAGCAATATCGTTTCATTCGCTTTAGTCGTAATTATGTGATGCGCGAACGAATATTTACGCATATTGAAATAATTTTCGCAAAATCTCAAAATTTAATCAAAATTTTTGAAAAATTTGAAGCCTAGAATTTAAGTTGAGTGACAACCTATCATGTCAGCCAAATTCGTTTCATTCCCTGCAGTCTTTATTTCGTGATGCTGGAACAAATTTTCAGCATTTTAAAACGATTTTCGCAAAATCACAAAATGTAAGCAAAATATTTTTAAAATTCAACGCCTATAAATTAAGATTAGCAACTACCTATCATATCACTAAATTTCGTATCATTCGTATTAGTCATTATTACGTGAAGTTTGAAGAAATTTCATTGAACGTATTTTGAGAGAATTTTCACAAAATCTCAAAATCTAATAAAAATGTTTAAAAAATTGGACTCCTATAGTTTATGTTGAGCAACCATATATCATGCGACCAAATTTCATATCATTCGCTTTAGTCATTATTACTTAATGCGGGAACAAAGATTCACTCAGTTTTAAACGATTTTCGCTAAATCTCGAAATCTGATCAATTTTTTTTAATTAGATGCTTATAGTTTAAGGTGAGTGACCACCTATCATTTCACCAAATATCATTTTTTCACCTTTGCAGTTATTACGTGATGTGCGAACACAAATTTACGCAGTTTGAAATGATTTTCGCAAAATCTCAAAATCCAGTCAAGATTTTTTTTTAATTCGACGCCTATGTTTTACGTTCAATGAGCACCTATCATGACACCCAATTTCATATCATTCGCTTCAGTCGTTTTTACGTGATGCTCGAACACAAATTTACGCAGTTTGAAAGGATTTTCACAAAATCTCAAAATCCAATCAAGATTTTTTGAAAATTCGACGCCTATGTTTTAAGTTGAGTGACCACCTATCATGACACCCAATTTCATATCATTCGCTTCAGTCGTTTTTACGCGATGCATGAACACAAATTTACGCAGTTTGAAAGGATTTTCGCAAAATCTCAAAATCCAATCAGGATTTTTTAAAAATTGGACGCCTATGATTTAAGTTGAGTGACCACCTATCACGACACCCAATTTCATATCATTCGCTTCAGTCGTTTTTACGTGATGCTTGAACACATAAATTACGCAGTTTGAAAGGATTTTCGCAAAATCTCAAAATCCAATCAAGATTTTTTAAAAATTCGACGCCTATGTTTTAAGTTGACTGACCACCTATCATGACACCCAATTTCATATCATTCGCTTCTGTCGTTTTTGCGTGATGCTTGAACACAAATTTACGCAGTTTGAAACGATTTTCGCAAAATCTGAAAATTTAATCAAGATTTTTTAAAAATTCGACGCCTATGTTTTAATTTGAGTGACCACCTATCATGACACCCAATTTCATATCATTCGCTTCTGTCGTTTTTGCGTGATGCTTGAACACAAATTTACGCAGTTTGAAACGATTTTCGCAAAATCTGAAAATCTAATCAAGATTTTTTAAAAATTCGACGCCTATGTATTAAGTTGAGTGACCACCTATCATGACACCAAATTTCATATCATTCGCTTCAGTCGTTTTTACGTGATGCTTAAACAAAAAAAGCGTCACGGACAGAATGACAGAATGACAGAATGACAGAATGACAGACAGACAAACTTTTTTTTGAGGGTCGCATCGGATTCCCGGGTGCTTGAAACGGATAGAAATTGCAAAATTTTTTATTTCCAAGAAATGTACAGACAAAAGTCTAATTTTATTTATATAGATAACTAGCTGAAGTACTCGTCCTCGACGGGTTAGTGAATGCAAATTTCCAAAAAGCGAGAACTTTCGTCAGCATTGTAGGAGTACACAGAATGAATGTAGTATGTTGCCAAAGTAAAGTTATAATTTTTATGTATTGTTAAAATATTACAGGTTAGAGAGTAACTAAGTAATACCATTTGATTCCCTTTAAACGTAATTATGGGATGCGCGAATGAATATTTACACATACTGAAATAATTTTCGCAAAATCTCAAAATTTAATCATCATTTTGAAAAATTGGAAGCCTAGAATTTAAGTTGAGTGACAACCTATCATGTCACCCAAATTCGTTTCATTCCCTGCAGTCTTTATTTCGTGATGCTGGAACAATTTTCAGCATTTTAAAACGATTTTCGCAAAATCTCAAAATGTAATAAAAATGTTTTTTTAAATTCAACGCCTATAAATTAAGATTAGCAACTACCTATCATATCACTAAATTTCGTGTCATTCGTATTAGTCGTTATTACGTGAATTTTGAAGAAATCATCATTGAACGTATTTTCAGAGAATTTTCACAAAATCTCAAAATCTAATAAAAATGTTTAAAAAATTGGACTCCTATAGTTTATGTTGAGCAACCATCTATCATGTGACCAAATTTCATATCATTCGCTTTAGTCATTATTACTTAATGCGAGAACAAAGATTCACTCAGTTTTAAACGATTTTCGCAAAATCTCGAAATCTGATCAATTTTTTTTAATTAGATGCTTATAGTTTAAGGTGAGTGACCACCTATCATTTCACCAAATATCATTTTTTCACCTTTGCAGTTATTACGTGATGTGCGAACACAAATTTACGCAGTTTGAAATGATTTTCGCAAAATCTCAAAATCTAGTCAAGATTTTTTTTTAATTCGACGCCTATGTTTTACGTTGAGTGAGCACCTATCATGACACCCAATTTCATATCATTCGCTTCAGTCGTTTTTACGTGATGCTTGAACACAAATTTACGCAGTTTGAAAGGATTTTCGCAAAATCTCAAAATCCAATAAAGATTTTTTGAAAATTCGACGCCTATGTTCTAAGTTGAGTGACCACCTATCATGTCACTCAATTTTATATCATTCGCTTCAGTCGTTTTTACGTGATGCTTGAACACAAATTTACGCAGTTTGAAAGGATTTTCGCAAAATCTCAAAATCCAATCAAGATTTTTTAAAAATTCGACGCGTATGTTTTAAGTTGAGTGACTACCTATCATGACACCCAATTTCGTATCATTCGCTTCAGTCGTTTTTACGTGATGCTTGAACACAAATTTACGCAGTTTGAAAGGATTTTCGCAAAATCTCAAAATCCAATCAGGATTTTTTAAAAATTGGACGCCTATGTTTTAAGTTGAGTGACCACCTATCACGACACCCAATTTCATATCATTCGCTTCAGTCGTTTTTACGTGATGCTTGAACACAAATTTACGCAGTTTGAAACGATTTTCGCAAAATCTGAAAATCTAATCAAGATTTTATAAAAATTCGACGCCTATGTTTTATGTTGAGTAACCATCTATCATGACACCAAATTTCATATCATTCGCTTCAGTCGTTTTTACGTGATGCTTAAACAAGAAAAGCGTCACGGATAGAATGACAGAATGACAGAATGACAGAAGGACAGAATGACAAAATGACAGACAGACAAACTTTTTTTTTAGGGTCGCATCGAATTCCAGGGTGCTTGAAACGGATAGAAATCGCAAAATTTTTGAATTCCAAGAAATGTACAGACAAAAGTCTAATTTTATTTATATAGATAAATATGACTTTTTTTGTGTGTGTGTAATATTTCTATATAATGCAATGAATTGTTCAAACTACACAAAAACTATTATAATTTCATAAAAAATGACATTCATAGGTATGTCAACTTATGCGGCCTCCTTTATTACTGCTCAATTTACATATGACCTCTAATGGTGAAAAGATGTAGTCTAGAATATGTCGGGATATTCAAACTTCAATTCGCAACCTCCAAAAGAAGCATTCAGAGCCAGGAAGCAGTATTGCTTAAGGAGTAGAACCAATTGCCACTGGAACTCAGCAAAAGCCTCAATTTCAGATATCAAATTTTTTTGCGATGCTTGCATATTTGTAAGAAGAGACCATACTTCTTACTAACCCCCCTTTTATGTTGTTGTTTTTAGTTCTTTTTTTAAACCTTAGAATCTGATGAGTATTAATGCATAGTCATGCATGTCTATTTTATATGTTGAATTTTTTAAATAATTTATTGATTTTTTTACGTAATATCAAATTTCATTAAAATCTTTTAAAAGGGGATTTGATTACGATGATATTACTGTGATTTATAAAATATGTTAATTTGGGACAAGATATGTATAAATAGAAATAATGTTTACATTACAGATTTCTTTAAGCAATTAATGTTAAAAGAAAAATTTCTAGTTTAATGTTATGCATCTTGCAAATGTAAGTAAATTGTATATTTTTGTACTGATGTTGATTGTTTTTCTTTAGAAAGGAGTTTTCGAATTAATTGTGTTCTTTTATTGGCCGTGCATCCACTCTCAGTGATTAAAATATTGATAATCAGAAGTTTCTCTGAATAATAATGTAATGAAACACTAACAGTTTTTTCTTTCAAAAATAAAATTTTAAGAACATGCTTATCATTTATCGATAAAAATATTTGATATTTAATATACTTCCTTTTCAATAATTAAAGATTTTTAATTGAAATAATTGAAACTTAAAATGTTCTTCTGTAAAGAATAATATTCACATTGATTGATTTAAATAATTATTGTGTCAGAAAAATCCATTTTTAATGTTTTAGAAGTGACATCAAGTTTAAAGAGAACGAAAATAAAATAAGGAAATAAATTTTACATATGTATGTGTATGCATACAAGGTAAATGAATGAAACTGTATGATTTAAAAAAGTCACTACAACGAAAGAAAAGGGGAGGCAGTTCTGACCATCACTGTTGTCAATCTAGAGTGCGGAAAATAAGTTATGGAATACTTGATCGCGTAAGCACAATGCATGTGTGCCTTAAAAGCAAACTAAAGGAGATGCAGTCTTGTGGTGTCAGTGACTGCCTAGTATCATTTGTGACTGTACCTAGAAACAAAAATATTTTAAAGTAAAGGATTCAGCATGCTGTGTCCACAATACCGCTAAAAAGGCCGTGCAATTTTATAGGCAGCTTTGCAATGAGGCTGCAAGAATGTGTGTGGGAAAATGGAAGACATTTGGACATTATTATCCAATAATGAACAATTCTGAACCTACTCTATCTTCATTCACGTACATTATGCTGCTTTTATCATTAAATTTTACAAAAGATGATTTTTAGAAAGTTTCTAGTTTTAAGAAATAATTTCATCTCATTGGTTCGCCTTGTGTTTAATGTGGAATATCAAAAATCCACCGAACATTACATATGTATTTTCGTAGTTGAATGTCTTTATGTTGAGGAATCTCAACATAGTACATACTTTATGCATTCTTTTAAAAAAAGGAACCAGCATAACTCCTGAGTAGTAAGGAAACAAGAGTTCTGCTCATGAGGTGCCATGTTAAAAGTGAGGTGCACCGTACAGGTGCTTTCCCTAGGCTGAGCGGGGAAGGGGGCGTGGTTGGAACGGATGTTGAGACCGGATGTTGGAAGGTCTGATAAGAATTTTTTTTTCCTTTTTTTTCAAATAAGGGGACTTGTAATTTCTTCAGACATTAAGATATTTTACAAATAAAGGAACTTGTAATTTTTTCAGACTTTGACAAATTTTTAAAATAAGGGGACTTGGAAAAAAATTTCAGATTGCGATATATTCGCTAATAAAAATAAGGGACTTTGATATAATTTTAAATAAGCTATACTTTATGAATTAAACCTGAAATAAAAAATATTGTTATAAAATGAGGACCCACCAGCCACCCGGTAGAACATCTACCTCCTCATTTCAAATAAAAATTTTTACTGTGCCTTTCCCCATCACGCTAGCCTCGCATGAATGGAGACAGGGCGTAGCACAGAGGATGCGTTGTTGTTTTTGTTTCTTTAAATAATAATTAACTATGTGGAGCAAAGAAACGTACAACATCCCCAGGAGGATTTAGTTTTCTTTACCATTTAGTAATAGAACCAATGCAAATTGAATAAATGTTGCTTAATACATACTTCTAATGTTTAGCTAATTTTTTGTATACTGTTCAAGATTATAGCATATATTTAATAAGTAACAGTTTACTAGAATATTAAAGTAGGGTTTAGTATACCCAAACATTTTCTACAAATTTCTTCTACTGTTAGGGAACTTCAAAGAGAAAATTATACCATAGAAAGATTTTAGTACCTATAGTTTTTACAAATAATGATTGAGATAGTGTATGAACCTTTTTTATCTAAACATTTTTTTCTTCAGAGATTTCTACCCAAGTTTTAATTTAAGTTAAATAATTTTTTAATCAAGAGTTAATTTATTTTTATTTTTATTTTTATTTTTTAACCATGAGGTTTAATTTTAAGTTAATAATTAATTTTACAACAAATATTTTTTTAATCAAGAGTTAATTTATTTTTTAACCAAGTTTTAATTTTAAGTTAAATAATTTTACAACAAATATTTTTTAATCAAAAGTTTTAATGTAAGTACCTTTATTTATTTTTTTTAACCAAGTTTTAATTTTAAGTTAATAATTAATTTTACAACAAATATTTTTTTTATCAAAGAGTTAATTTATTTTTATTTTTATAACCAAGTTTTAATTTATCAAGAAAAAATTTTAATCAAGAGTTTTAATTTTAAGTTTATAATTAATTTTACAACAAATATTTTTAATCAAATGTTTTTAATTTATCAAGAAAAAAAATTAATCAAGAGTTTTAATTTTTTGTATATCCTATTTTTGTTAAGTAGCCGTTTAACATTAAAGTAGGATTTAGGATACCCATATATTTTCTACAAATTTCTTCTACGGTTAGGAAAGTGAGAAAATTATACCATAGAAAGATTTTTACAAATAATGATATAGTCTTATTTTCTATTGCGAGAAAATCACTTTAACCATATATCCCGAAAACTCAAGTTTTTGTATACGAAATGTATGAATACTTAAAGTATTTATCTAAACATTTTTTCTTACCAACACATTTTTGATAAATTTTAGGAAGCGATTATACTAGTTTATATTTTCTATAGATCAATTAGAGAAAAAATTACATTTTTAGTAATCCTACAAAACTTTTTTACTGTATATCACAAGTAGAGTAACTTGATTTATAGAATTTCAATACGATACGAGTTAGATTGTTTATGTGAAACACTAATTTCAGTTTGACTATGAAAGCATAATTTTATACATGAATCAAACTTTTGAGGGGTCTTTTATTGATGCACTTAACATATTTTATAGAAAGGCGAGTTAAACTAGCACAGACTTTTAGAGTGGATAGTACTATTGTTAGAAAGTTGAACTATTGGAAATAAAAATTGAAGATCCGTTTTAGCACAATTGCATGCACAGTTTTATACCGCACGTACATAAATATCTTTCAATACTTAGATAAAATGATAGTTTTAATCGCAAATCATTACTTGAACTAAAAAATACAAGGTTTTTACTTACGTGAAGCCACATCTTGCGAAATCTTCTAGTCTCTCGGTTTGCACCAACATCTATACGGCTAGCAAGTCCGGAAAATAGAGTAATGATTTAAAATACATTATCCCTAATTCCCGGTCCAACTAGCACATGTTCATTCATTCTTAATACCATCATATGCTGAAATAGGTATATTATTTTGACACTAAAAACAAAATAACACATTTGAAGATATTAAACGCTTTAAAAGTAATTTTTTTTCTAATAACAATTTATCAGATTCACAATACTATTTTATGTAGGATGAAATTAGTTAGCAAGCGAAAATTTAATCTTACTTAGAATTTACTGAAATATAGATACCATACATGCCTTATTTTCTATTAGGGGAAAGCTCTCAAACCCCAGTTTTCGTATACAAACTGCTTAAAGTACTTCTACCGATAATGCATATTGCTATTAATTACACTGGATTACCCACTTAAAAGTTTGCAAAACACCAAAATACAGAAAAACATGCATTAACAATAACAAAAAAATCATACTTAAAATTACAACACATCAAAAGTGGAAAATATAATTACCAAACTATAAGAACCACATAATTATTTTCAATTAAAGCAGTTTGAAAAAAAAATGTAAGAGTTAATTGCGATAATCATCTTTTATGTAACTAAAATAATAGAAAATATTACACTTACCCTGTACTTGTACACGTGAAATAATAATAATAATAATAAAAATACTCACATAATTCACAAAAAAATGATTGAAGTAAAATCCAAGTGCATGCGATATCCGTAGTACAGCTGATAAGAAATTGAGAGAGATAAGAAAGTGCCTTGAGGCCCTACAGAGTCGGTTAAATAACAGTGGGCCAGTTTGCCGATAAGATAAAACCAGGGAGGCTATTAGGGGTATGCAATTGGGGACACGTGTTTCATTCTACGTTCAAAAATGGGGACTTATGGATTAAGATGATTACATGTTAACATCGGCATTATATCCTAAATTAAAATATCAAAGTTAAGCTACAACGATTAATATATTTTACGTAGTTTAGGAAAATAATGAATCATTAAATTAATTTCTGTGAAACAATTAGCAAAGATCATTATACTAAAGCAAATTATTTTTGTTAAGTTTTGATAAATAACAGTAATAAATTATAGGCATTGCAGATGAATGAGTATTCACGTATAAAATAGGTATTTACTATTGAAAAACAGGATCTAATTTTAACAAATGTATTGGAATTTTGTATAGGATATCTATTGAACACGTATTAAATACATTATGATTATTCTAATATGTAAAACAGGGTTAAGATTCTTTACTTGCGATGAAAGGCACTCAATTTTTTATATACTTAAATTTTACATAGACATCCTTTTAATAAATTCATAAACTAAACTTATTGTTTAAAACAATTTTTACAATAATAAATTCATAAACTAAAATTTTTATTTAATAAAGTCATAAACTAAAATTATTAATTAAAACTTGTTAATAAATTAAACATATCAAAATTTTTACACTCAAATTTTTTTTATATACTTAAATTTTACAAAGATGTAGACATCCTTTTAATAAATTCATAAACTAAAACAATTTTTACAGTAATAAACTAAAATTTTTATTTAATAAACTAAAATTATTAATGAAAACTTGCTAATGAATTAAACTTATTACTCTAAAAGATCGCTAATCACAACATATATCAGAAAAAATATAAGCAATTATAATACCTGAAAAATACCGGACAACACTCTTGTTACATGCGGACAAAACATCTGTTTGCTCGGCTAAAGAATTCTTAGGTATCCGTCAGTGGCGTCTCGTGACTTTAAACTTAGGGCGTTGGAAACTGTATTAGCTCTGTGACCGGTTTTAAAAAGGGCAGAAATGTGCTCAAACAGCTGCGGGAAATTGGAACACAGGGTTAACCTGCCCATTCCCATTTTTAGGACTATACTACGGAGATTCCCTTTACAGAATTTTCATAGAAAAACAAATTTGTATAATATTCATCTATATTTAACAGAAAATCAGTTCGATATGCTCGTTTCAAAATTTTAAAGTTGAAAGTTAATTTAAGATGCATGTAATTTATTTACCAATATATCTAGGTGTTTTGTAGTGAAAACTATAGATCGGTGTGGGCAGTTTTATGTCTCAGCTGTTCAGCAGGCTAATTCGCACATCTAAATGCAAAAAGGTCTCATTTGCCATTTTAAGAATAAAATTATAAAAATGAAAGAAGGGAGGTTATTATTATGTAAGAAATGATAATTTCATTAAAATTATTATAAGACAATACATATAAATCAAATGCATATTTACTTGTATTCATTTGAATTCTAGTTCAAGCCCCCTTTCTTTCTGGAGAAACTTCTGAATAACTGCTTCATAAAATTTGGATTTATTTTCACGTCGTAATTGAGAAAGCAGTTCTTTTTCAATAGAAATAAGACTTAAATTAGTCATTCGGTGTTCAGTCTGAGTAGCGCGGCAGAATGTGTGGATCCTCTTCAACGATGAGAATGATCTTTCTACAGACGATGTTGTAGCAGGTATTGTGGAAATCAATGTGGCTAATTTATAGATTTCTGTGAATCCACTCACTAAATTCATTTCTATCAAATGATTAATCACTTCAATAGGTGTTTTATTCCGTCCTTCATTGGAAGTGTAGCAAACGTGCAGCTCATTCTGCAGTTTAGAAAAATTAAAAATATCCCCATAGACTTGTTGAAGCTTTTTCAATATATCATGAGGGAAATTTTCTCTTTTGCTGAAGTACACCAGTTTCGATGGATTTAGAAGTTCAAAATACTGCAATTTTTCAAAACTTGCAAATCTAATTAACATTTGGTTTTTAATGTTGTCGATAATTTCGAAGTAAAGTCTCCGACAATAATCCTTTTGTGTTTCACTATTTAATCTTCTTGTTTTATTTGAATTAACTCTTCGTCTTCATTAACAGAAGACCACACTGTTTCAAAATGGTCTCTTTCCTTTTGGAGTTGATTTTGAAATTCCGTAATCTTATTACTGCAGTACAAAATATCGACATTTTTGCATTGCAGTATGTCGAATAAGACATCTGAGAAAGCAAGTAGGTTAGATAAAACCTTTATTAAAAATAAATTTTGTAGATTTTTAAGGAAACTGCAGAATCCTCTAGCTGTCATTGCAGCTAAATTATCAAAATCTCCACTTTCACTAACGTGATCAAAAAACGCAATTAAAGCTTCTCTATTTTCACATACCGTATGGACAAGCCTCGAGGTAAAATTCCATCTAGTACTGGCTAATGACGGCAGTTTTCTTGACATGAAAGCGGAAAGTTCGTGTAACCTCTTTGGAGAGTCTGAAAAAAATGCGGTTAGTGATTTTAATCCGGGAAAAAATGTTTAAGGTTCACTATTGCATTCTAATGATTGCTGCAAAACTAAGTTCATTACATGAGCATAGCAGTGCGTAAACAAAGCTTTTGGGTATTTTTCCAGCACTTTGGTTTGGAGTCCATTGAGATGGTCGCTCATCACCGAAGATCCATCATATGTTTGTGCAATTAATTTATTTTCACACTTATATATATATTGATGATTTTACAGACATGGTTGAAAAGAGCTGTTGCAGTTTTATCAGCGCTCATGTCGCGAAATCCAAGAAACCTTTCAACAATTTTTTTCTCGTTTATGGAAAAATACCGCAAAACAGTTGACAGCTGAGATTTGTTGCTTATGTCAGATGTTTCATCAAGCATAATAGCAACAAAATCCGTGTTCTAGATTTCTTCATAAATTTGATCCCTTAGAACGTCGGCAACTGAATTAATTAAATCGTTTTGAATGGTTGCTGAAGTGCCGCGGAAAACTGTGGAAGTCTGTAAGTGTTCTTTTAACGTGGAATCAAATTCAGCACTTGCTATAAGAAATTCCATATAATTTCCCTTATTTAAAGATTCTGCATGCTCATCATGTGATCGGAAGGGTAGCTCCTGCTTTGCTAAATAGCAGACGGCATTAATAAGCCTCTTCAATATTTTTCGATTTTTTTTTTACTTTCTCATTATGAAACTCAATTTCCTTTCTTCGTTGGGAATCTAAAAGAACATCTATTTTCGCTGGAGTTGATACAAAAGTATTAAATTTCATGAAACTGGAAAGATGCATTTCAGATTCGCCATGCTTCTTCACAGCGGTATTAAGATGGTTTAGATCATCATAGCCTTGATTATTCCAAACGTTTTCTTGTTTGAGAATAGTAAGCATGTCCAACAGAAAAACTTATTTTCTTCACTGCACCCACAAAGCCAGTATGATAATTCATATAAATTCATTCGAAAGTGTCTCTGAAATCCAACACCACTTTTGCCTTTCAAATTCGTCGAAATTGTGAGATTAGGGCATGGTCGACCATTCTCAATTATTTTCTTTTTCTCGACATAACTAAGTGACGAAAAAGAACTTTTTAATAATAGTTTTTGGATAACACTATTAGAAGCCATCTTTAAAATCTGAAAATCAACGCAGGAGAGGAGATACAGAACTGGTCAGTACGAATTCTCAAAAAAGAATGTTTTTTGCAGGGAGAAAACTGAGAAAAGGAAAGGAAATGCGTGGGGGTGAAACCTGAAGCCCAAAGGGGACGGGTACTGCCCCTCTGGCTATCTAGCTGAAAGCGTTGGATTTCGTTTCAACGCCTTGGTTAGCTTAAGCAAGAGGTAGAAGACGTAAAGCGCATCTCCAATTAGTAGTGGTGGGAATATAGCTGAGTCGTCTCCAACGCCTTGCTTATCTCGACCTCGACAAGCATGTTTTACTGCCACATAGGAAGGCTCGTAGTCTGGTCATTTGGGAGCTGGGAGGGGAGGGGGTGTGAAGGAAAATTGGAGAAACATTAGGATTCTCACAATAAAATCAAGTAAATTGCAGGATTTTTTTTTCTGTTTTTGATTGGGCGTTAACACACGACTTGCACACCCTGAGAAAACGCCACTGGTATCCGTTGCAGGAGAACTTACCTACGCCCAACCTACAAACTCTACAAATTTAACGGCAACTGGTTTTCTCTTATCAGGTATCACAGATCAGATAAGAGATAAGGAAGTGACATGCGCAGAAGATACCGGATAGTGACGTGTGCAAATCTGTGATGATTCAATATCCGGTAGGTTTGTTGGCAGGATGTACTATTTACATTTAGTGGCAACTCTCTGTAACAGGCTAAGACAAGTTACATGATGCAATATCTACAGGGTTGAGAAAATTTTAAGGTAGAGGGCGCTTGGGTGATCACGTGATTTTTTTAAGAACCAATATAGAGACATTTTATTTAGATAAAGTGGCCAGGTGTGTGTTGCGAGACTCCCTTTGCACTGTGTGCGCCTATACTTAAGACGTATGTTTTAATTGATTTTTCACCGAGTTTCAAAAATGTCTTTGCTTGAATCGATCGAAAATAACTTTAACATTGAATACACTCCCGAGTTTTATACTCAAAGTGATGCTGATGTGTTGCTGCAAGAAGTAATACAATTGCCTTTAGATGTAAAGTCTCTGCAAAGTATTGAAAAGGAAATTTCCCCCGAGTTTTGTACTGAAAGTGATGTTGATGTGCTACAGAAAGAATTGTTTCAATTACCCCTGCAAAGTAGTGAAAGGAAAATTTCCTCGACCCGTGAAGTAATTACTTTGGCTGATGAAGGAATCAATTTCAGTTTACCTGGAGCAACAGTCTCTGTTTACTCTTGGATACCCATTTTGCAAAAAATACGTGAAGATCTACAGAAAGTGACAAATTATAAATTTAATATGGTACAAGTGAACTTTGGCTCTGAAGAACAACCCAAAATTGAAGACGGTAACTACGAAGATTTTAATCTAGACCTATCATCAGGTGTATGCATTCTAAGTTTTGGATCTAAACGAACTTTGGATTTTAAACCAGCGAACTGTGAAACCACTACCATTAAATTAGAACATGGTTCAATGTGTAAGATATATCCCCCAACCAACAAACTTTTAACGCATGGTATTCCTTCTGAACCTTATGTGACAGACCCGCACATTAACCTAACATTTGCCAAAATGTACATTTATGAGCCTTCCCCGAAAAGGGCAAAGTTGGACGATTGGACGGACGATCTTTACCATAGCTTATATGCTTCTGTAAATAGTACATGGCACTTGGAAAGACTTATCTACGTTTCACTTCACGATGAGAAAACTGACTTGAAGATTCATATTAGACAATTTATTCAGAATGCCCAATTAGACTATATACCAACCGGTCAGGGAGTCGTGATGGACCCTTCCACATGGATCGAATTTATTGTAAAACTATTAGATTTTAATATATGTCATAACAATAGCTCTTTTATTTGTAATAATCAATTATCTGTATTTAATGACGATGGAAAATGTATCTTACAACAAATTTACAAAACCGGAGATTCATTCACGTTAAATCCAATTTCCTTAACACTTTTAATGATCAAGTAAAAAAACTTTGCGAAATGAGAAATGAAATATTGGAATGCATTTTAAAAACGCTATATACGACGACCCTACCTCATTTAATTTTAAAATTAAAGCCGCAAAAATGTAACCGTGAACCCCATTGTACTTATGATGAGGCTAAACAACAATTAATGGATATAGTACATCAGGAAATTTTTAAAAACACAGGCCGGGTTCAGGATCATCCTTCGCAAAGGATACATGCCTGTTCGAATAGAACTCATGTTGATGAGAGAGAGGGTCTTATAAGTAGTAAAGCATGGTTTATGGTCGACATGTCGTATATTGCAAGAGAGATATGCGAGAACAAATGTACTTGTCATTATGACAGAGAATTTTTTTCAAACATTTTCATTGAAGACTATATGAAGTATCTTCAAAATGTGCTATTAAATACATTTTTTCAACCGTTTTCAGATTTCACTAATTTCAAGGATGGCAAAACATGTGTAATTATGTGATGTTATTGGTGTATAACCAGTATTGCGATTGTAAAAAATATATTAAAACCATTGTGATTATGTAGAAAAGGTATGCTTGCTTCTACAACAGTAAGATTTTACTCACTTGTGCATGCTTAGTTATAGAATACTCATTGAAAAGTTATTATTTTCTTAATTGTGTAAATAGTTTGTGTAATTTAAAATATATTTTTGTAAATAAATAAGTTTAAATACGAAAACTTTTCTGTGTTTTCTTTATGTGTACGTGTGTGTTGATTACTTGCAAAATAAAAATCTATAAAATTTTACTGCAGCAAAAAGTGGTAAAGGTAGACATGTTTTAAGATTCTCGTGTTATACTTATCTTTTTTATACACTACAAGGTAAAAAGTTGCAAATTTAACAAAATTTATTGAAGCATGTATTATGGATCATGAATCTAACTACACAGAAATAAAATGTTCTGATTAAAATCATAAACTTAAGTGTGATAGGTAAAACTGCGTTACCTGAGAATTCACAAAGTACTAATTTTTTATAAAATGAACTTAGCTAAAAAAGTTTGTCTGCATAATTTATAACTTAATCGATTTTACAGGTTTTTCAAAAACAGTTAAGTAAGAAACTTAGTATTTTTAAATAAAGATTTTTTGAGGTGTTCTTTAATGTAAAGATCTTACCACATTTTACTTGAAGTAACAGAATATTTTAAATCAGACACTATGTTTTTAAAACATTATTAACTCAGCATATTTTTGTATTTTTTATTAAGTAATGGGCTTGAATATTTTTATAAGAAATATCAACTAAGTGCGCATGTTACACATTTTACTGATTAAGATGGTTATGCTTACAAATTTTAAATAAATATGCTCTTACTTTTATACATGTTACTTGTTCAAACTAAGTATACTTTTGATTTGCATACGTTTATGAGCTCTCATAAGTTATGAAATTATTTCTCGAAAGGAACTTAGCTATTAGAACTTTGTAAATTTTGTAGAAGTAGTATGCTTAACATGTTTTTGATAAAATGGATTTAAATTTGGTATAGAAATAATCAGTTATTTTAGCACAGATGTATAAACTTATCTTTATGTAAACCTTAACTAATTAAAAGTAATATAATTTATGTCTATACAAAGTGAGGGACTTAGACTATTTCTCAGAATTATCAAGTAAAGGATTTTACAAAATACTTAGTAAACTGCATTAATAGATTGCAAGTTGTAATTTTTTTTTCTTTTAGAAGTTTTGCACATTGGTATATTTTATGTTCTGATAAGTCGTTGAATATGTTCTTTAAATAAACTAACAGATCTGTACTTTGAAAATTTTATTGAAGTGTTGAACTTTGGTATTTTTCGAATGTTACGAACTTGATACATTTTTTCTGATGTGCATTAAAATTACTCTATTTTAAATCATTACTCTATTTTCCGGACTTGCTAGCCGTATAGATGTTGGTGCAAACCGAGAGACTAGAAGATTTCGCAAGATGTGGCTTCACGTAAGTAAAAACCTTTTATTTTTTAGTTCAAGTAATGATTTGCGATTAAAACTATCATTTTATCTAAGTATTGAAAGATATTTATGTACGTGCGGTATAAAACTGTGCATGCAATTGCGCTAAAACGGATCTTCAATTTTTATTTCCAATAATTCAACTTTCTAACAATAGTACTATCCACTCTAAAAGTTTGTGCTAGTTTAACTCGCCTTTCTATGAAATATGTTAAGTGCATCAATAAAAGACCCCTCAAAAGGTTGATTCATGTATAAAATTATGCTTTCATAGTCAAACTGAAATTAGTGTTGCACATAAACAATCTAACTCGTATCGTATTGAAATTCTATAAATCAAGTTACTCTACTTGTGATATACAGTAAAAAAGTTTTGTAGGATGACTAAAAATGTAATTTTTTCTCTAATTGATCTATAGAAAATATAAACTAGTATAATCGCTTCCTAAAATTTATCAAAAATGTGTTGGTGGGAAAAAATGTTTAGATAAATACTTTAAGTATTCATACATTTCGTATACAAAAACTTGAGTTTTCGGGATATATGGTTAAAGTGATTTTCTCACAATAGAAAATAAGACTATATCATTATTTGTAAAAATCTTTCTATGGTATAATTTTCTCACTTTCCTAACCGTAGAAGAAATTTGTAGAAAATATATGGGTATCCTAAATCCTACTTTAATGTTAAACGGCTACTTAACAAAAATAGGATATACAAAAAATTGAAACTCTTGATTAATTTTTTTTCTTGATAAATTAAAAACATTTGATTAAAAAAATATTTGTTGTAAAAATAATTATCAACTTAAAATTAAATCTCTTGTTTAAAATTTTTTCTTGATAAATCAAAACTTGGTTATAAAAATAAAAATAAATTAACTCTTGATTAAAAAAATATTTGTTGTAAAATTAATTATTAACTTAAAATTAAAACTTGGTTAAAAAAAATAAATAAAAGTACTTACATTAAAACTTTTGATTAAAAAAATATTTGTTGTAAAATTATTTAACTTAAAATTAAAACTTGGTTAAAAAATAAATTAACTCTTGATTAAAAAAATATTTGTTGTAAAATTAATTATTAACTGAAAATTAAAACTCATGGTTAAAAAAAATAAAAATAAAAATAAAAATAAATTAACTCTTGATTAAAAAAATATTTGGTTTAACATTATTTAACTTAAATTAAAACTTGGGTAAAAATCTCTGAAGAAAAAAATGTTTAGATAAAAAAGGTTCATACACTATCTAAATCATTATTTGTAAAAACTATAGGTACTAAAATCTTTCTATGGTATAATTTTCTCTTTGAAGTTCCCTAACAGTAGAAGAAATTTGTAGAAAATGTTTGGGTATACTAAACCCTACTGTAATATTCTAGTAAACTGTTACTTATTAAATATATGCTATAATCTTGAACAGTATACGAAAAATTAGCTAAACATTAGAAGTATGTATTAAGCAACATTTATTCAATTTGCATTGGTTCTATTACTAAATGGTAAAGAAAACTAAATCCTCCTGGGGATGTTGTACGTTTCTTTGCTCCACATAGTTAATTATTATTTAAAGAAACAAAAACAACAACGCATCCTCTGTGCTACGCCCTGTCTCCATTCATGCGAGGCTAGCGTGATGGGGAAAGGCACAGTAAAAATTTTTATTTGAAATGAGGCGGTAGATGTTCTACCGGGTGGCTGGTGGGTCCTCATTTTATAACAATATTTTTTATTTCAGGTTTAATTCATAAAGTATAGCTTATTTAAAATTATGTGAAAGTCCCTTATTTTTATTAGCGAATATATCGCAATCTGAAATTTTTTTCCAAGTCCCCTTATTTTAAAAATTTGTTAAAGTCTGAAAAAATTACAAGTCCCTTTATTTGTAAAATATCTTAATGTCTGAAAAAATTACAAGTCCCCTTATTTGAAAAAAAGGAAAAAAAAATTCTTATCAGACCTTCCAACATCCGGTCTCAACATCCGTTCCGACCACGCCCCCTTCCCCGCTCAGCCTAGGGAAAGCACCTGTACGGTGCACCTCACTTTTAACATGGCACCTCATGAGCAGAACTCTTGTTTCCGTACTACTCTCCTGATTTTTGCATAAAGTTATATATTGTGATTTTCTGATGATATCAATGATAAAATTTTCATAGTTTAACATTTTTTAATGTTTTATCTGGATAAGGAATTTCAAAAGTATAGATAAGTGTTTATATTAACAAATTTCAGTTAACCCATTTATGCCTAGTGTCCCTTTTTTGGGATGGAATTTTCGCTGTCAGTTGAAAACATTATTAATTTTCCCTAGCCTTTATTCACGAGTATTGAACCTCAGTTCCACAAATATTTTAACATGACCAAGTAGGATGTTGGCATTTCAATTATTATGCATAAGGATTTTAAAAGAAACCATCCCTTGTTCAAGAATTTGATATCAGAAATGTATTAGCAAAAATCGAAGAAAGTCTTAAAAATATCTGCGCACAAATGGGTTAATTAAATCAGTTGAAATATTGAAAGAGTAGCCAAAATAGAAAAGAATGGCACTTTTTGGGGTTTATTCATTTGCTGATGATGTGTGTTTATTTTATCCTAGCTATCTGAAAATTGTTTCATCATTAAGGATAGTTTGATCAAAGAGAAGACTGAATAAGTTATGTTGTATGTGGTGTAAAATATTGAGATGAAATATAAAAACCTATGTAACTTTATATAATGTATATGGAAAGTCAATAAAATTTATAATGTTTTAAATTTTATTTGTTATTTTATGAATTTTTCAGTTTGTTTAAAAGCTAACATTTTATTAAATTAAAAATATTTAAGAACTTTGTAAAATAATACCCATGAAAAGGTATTCATCCAGGACAATCAGTTTGGCTGGTACAAAAAGGTGTGTTCTTCTACAGCATCAAGAAAGTCAGCCCCAGTCAGAAAGAGTATCTTTCTACTTGTCCACATGGCTGACTTTTTGTAGCTGAAGAGGGGTGGACTTTTTTTGTTACTCAAAACGATTGACCTCAATTTGTACACTTTATGAGTTATTTCACAAAGTTTTTAATTATTTTTACCTTTTAACCACCTTTTTTGTCGAGATTTTTTGTTATCTGATTAAATTACTTAACATGTGCTTGTTTTGAATATATCAATTTATATTTAATAAAAACAATCTTATCGTAAGCAATTTTAATAAATGACTTTTAATTTGAAGCTGCCAAAAATATTCTAGATAAGTAATTTCAATGTAATTTTTTAATTACTACAAATTTATATAAGTTTATACCATGAAACATTAAAACAAAAGCATTATACTGACATTTTCAAACGACCCTGTGAAAAATCGGGCATATCTTTATTTGTATTTTTACTTTAGAACTGAAAGGCCTGTGTTTGTCCCAAGAAAGTAAAAGAAAAAATAAATAGCACATTAAGTCATTATATATTACTACTATGCTTAATTTACTCTTTATATATTGGGATTTGTGAAAGAAGGTATTAATAAGAGAAAATATGCATAAATTTAGATTTTAAAAAACAAAACACTGAAATGTAACTTGATTCTAGAAATACGAGTCTGCCTTTTAGGATATATATAAAACAACTTCGCACAAACGTTTTTTAAAAATCTGTTTGCATGGTCTTAATTTATAATTTGGCCCTATGAATAAGAGGAACTTTAGTCCCTTTATAATTCAAGTATGATTAATGCTCCCCCTTCCCGAATTTCAAGCTTGGATGTAAGTTAAGTTTGCGTGCTTACTTATAAAAATACATTAGTTTAGCAATTAATTTCAAAGCTAAACTAATTTTATGAGACTTTAATTTTACACTTTTGTTAAAAATATTGCCATATTTTATATATCAAATTTTACACACTCACGAAAGTTCCTTTTTAAAGTTAGAGTCTCCTACAGCTATCCATTACTATAACATATTAGCCATAGAGGTGACTGTAAGGTTGCAAATATTTTATTTTAATAACAAATAAAATAGCTTCAAGGAAGAAAATCTCATTCTGAAAATTTCCACTGCTACCTGTTATGTTTTTGGTTAAAAAATTCACATTTTGTAATTTGACATTAGTGCTGTTTGAAAATTTTTCAACAAAAAATATTTATTGCATATCTTTCTGGCTTTTTAAAGGAGTAAGATTTTTCTACATATTTTAAATAGTAGTGCAAAATTTCTAACTGCTTCAAAATTCGATTTGAATATAATAAACTCCTTTTCTGATTTTAGTATGTATAAGAATTTTAAACAAAGTGTTATTCAATTTCCTGTGTTTTTGTGATATTGGATTAGAAATTTGATTAGATGTACTTATTTTTCTTCCAAAGTGTTATTTTCAAAATGTTATTGCACATTAAAATCTATTTTATATTCGATTTTAAGTTTAATACATAATTTCATCAGCTTATGAAAACTAATTTACCCTTAGACACTAATAATATGCTCTTACCCCTCGATTTACACGTCAGATATATTCCCCAGATAATCGTACAAACAGGAAACGTGCAATACAAGAAGTGGAATTTACACGAAATTCAGGGAAGGGGATGTTAATTATAGAAGGAAATTAAAACACACCAAAAATTCTTTTCTTTTTATATAAAAATCCGTTAAAACAAAACAATGTAAACTGAACACCGTACAATTTCTGGTATTAGCATAAAATTGCTCACAAGAAATTTTGTAAATGTGTCATACCATCAAAAATAAAATAATGAACAATAATTTTTTCACCTAGTCTGTGTAGAAGGGAAATCATGTAACATGAGCACCTTGCAAATCGAGGGATAGCTTTAAATTTGTTCGAAAAATAATTGTAAACGTGTAGGATAAAAAAAGAATAAAAAAGGTTTAATTTAAAAACAGTGTAAAATGAGTACCGTGCATATCGAGGGATAGGTGTAAATTTGTTTGAAAATTATTTGCAGATGTGTAGAATTTAAAATAAGATCATTTAAAAACCGTGTAAACTTGAAACCGTGTAAATTGAGTACCGTGTAAATCGAG
The DNA here is from genome assembly GCA_038373885.1 of Cheiracanthium punctorium. Classification (NCBI taxonomy): domain Eukaryota; kingdom Metazoa; phylum Arthropoda; class Arachnida; order Araneae; family Cheiracanthiidae; genus Cheiracanthium; species Cheiracanthium punctorium. The sequence goes on along the minus strand of JAWZYV010004847.1, from coordinate 530,859 downwards.
GATATGCGTAAATTTGTTTGAAGATAATGTGAGCGACGATTCGTCTAACCCTATTACATTCTCCCATTGTTCTTGTGTCCAATTTTTATGCTGGTGACACCATATTCGTCGCTTCAAGGCATTGCATGGTGTATTCAACGGTTTTGAAATAGCCGCTCTACCGTGAATATTTACCATATGCAGTTCACGCCGGATAGTTTTTGATGAAACTGGTTCTTCTAAATGTGTGTTCACTTCGGATGTTATTGGGATGCTGTTGTCTTGTGTTCTTTTTATACAAACCGCTTCAAAATCCTTCTGTCTCAGTCATTCAGCTTCGTCTTTCGACCACTGTTATGCTTTTGAGATGAAGTTTTTTCGTGTGTCAAATATACTGACATTACAGTCGACACTGCACTTCCCCCAACCCCCAGAAGGGTTGCCGTTATCGTTGCTATGAGGCTCCAGCAAGACGGGCCCCAATAATCATGCTTCTTTCAAAATCAGAGAGGTCAGCCATAATGCAATTTTAACACAGAAATATATTTCGCATCCGACTTCTATCACTGCTACTAGCAGACTGATGTGTATACTTTCTCATCCGCTAGGTGGCACCCTTCACCGCTTGAGGGCAGGAGTATACGAGAGGCTTATTCCGTGTGTTGCGAAATAATAACTTAATTTGCTCCCGTATCGCATGCGCCGCCGTGAAACTAGTTTTGCAGGCATAATAGCGGTCCTCCGATAATGCTAACCCTGTAGTCTTGGCGACGAACTTGGCGATCATCTTGGCGACTTGGCGACGGATTTGAAGACAAATGGCGGCTTCTAGAAAATTCATGTCTCGAGACCGTATTTCAATTTGAAGATTGTTCCAGAAATTTCTCGGCAATTCTGGTGACGTCATCATCTCTATAAAAGCGCTAAGATCTCTCTCCGGGGAGTTCAGTTGAGTGATAGACTTTGAAGCGCACGGTTGATTCTGTGAAATGAATAGCGTTATTGTTGTGCTTGTTTATGATTTTAGTTAGCGCATTTTAAAGTTTCTTGTATTATTTTGAGCTATTGAGCTGCGAGCCGTGAATAAAGTTTTATTTTTGTTTACTGTGCTGATTGGACTGTTTCAAAATACACCCACTTGGCGATTTTCGTAACATTGGTGTCAGGAAGTGGGATCTGGATCTGTTTGAATGCCAATAATCAGAGCAGCCATGGAAGATAAAATGGAAAAACTGTTTGCTATGATGTTAGATATGAAAGAAGATATGTCAAAGATGTCTTTGGGTCAAGACAGTCTGAAAGAAGATATGTCAAAGATGTCTTCGGGTCAAGACAGTCTGAAAGAAGATATGTCAAAGATGTCTTTCAGACAGGAGAGTCTGGAAGAGAAGATCTGTTCTGGACTAGAGAGTCTACGAGAGAAAATGCGTTCAGGACAACAAGAAATGAAGACTCAAATACAATCTGTGCATGAAAGAGTCGAGGGAGTACGAAGCGAAGTGCAAGGACAGATCAGCGACGTACAAGAAAAAATCGAGGGAGTACGAAGCGATGTGTAAGAACAAATTGGCGATGTCAAAGGACAAATCAATGATGTGCAAGGACAAATCAGCGATTTTCAAAAGAGACTTTCTGATCTTGAGAGGAAGCCAAGTAATATTTTGGCAAGTGAAGAAATAATTAATTCTAGACCGACTGTAAAGCATTTAACATTTGACGGCCAAACATCTTGGACTGTTTTTAAAACTCAGTTTGACGTCGTGAGCTCTACAAATGGATGGACGGATAGCTTCAAGGCCAGTCAACTTGTGGCCTCTCTGCAAGGATCAGCTGCGGAGATTCTTCTAGGAATACCGAATGACAAGTTGAACGACCTACCGACCGTAGAAAAGGCTCTCGAATCTCGATTTGGAAACAGCCATCTTACCCAGTTTTATAGGACTGAATTGAAAGCAAGGCGACAAAGGCCTGAAGAAAGTCTACAGGTATTAGCCGCCGATGTTGAGCGATTGATGAGCCTAGACGCGGAATGTCCCCTAGATGTTCGAGAAAGTTTAGAAGCCCAGTACTTCGTCGACGCTATCAGGGAAGAAGATACCCAACATTCTACGAGACTGGAAGACCCGAAAGATTTGAAGGCAGCTCTGGCGTATAGCATGAAATATGAAGCTGCGAGAACCGTTTCGAAAACACCCAGGCATGTAAGGTCTGTGGATATAAATGAAAACGCCGCCAAGGAAAAAGATGATAAACTGGGTTCTGTACTCAAGGCACTCCAGGAATTATCGGATAGACTCGCTGTTGGGAAAAGGGGCTCTCCCCGAAGGAATCCGAACGTGACCTGTTGGAGATGTCACAAAAGGAGACACGTGCAAAGAGAATGCGACGTGACTTCTCCCCAAACAGGAAAACTAGGCCTTAGGCGTCTTGCGGAGCGGAGGCTGCCTTTCCTGAATAAAGCCCCTGAAGAGAAATTGGAAGTCTCCGCACTTAGCGGAGGAGAAACTGGACTTTATGTTGAAGGAACTATTTGTGGTGTACCTTGTTTGATGCTAGTGGATACGGGTGCGAATGTCACTCTTCTAAAATCGGATTTCGCCATGAAACTGAAGGAACAATTGCTCTACACGTCTCCAAGCGTCTCTATTAAGACCACTACCGGTGAAAAGACAGAGATACAAGGAAAACTGGATGTATCTATTGAATGTGGATCCAAGAAATTCCGGCACAGGGTCTACGTGGCTAACATCACTGACCCTTGTATCCTTGGACTGGATTTCCTTCAAAAGTTTAACTTTACCGTTGACTTAGAGAAGAAAGAGATACGGATAGGAGGGGAGGAAATTCCCTTGTTTTCAGGAAGCGAGCAGTGTTCAAAATCATGTTCTATATTCGCGAAAGAGAAAACGGCTATACCCGCAAGATCTGAATTTCTTATCCAAGGGGTTCCTGAAGCCTCTGGACATTTCCGATATGTTGTAACGAACTTTCCTAGCCAGTTCTCCTTAAAAGGGGTCTTGGTAGCCGCCGCACTCGTGGATTTAAGAGAGGAAGCTATACCTATTCGAGTGTTGAATTTGGACAATAAACCCAAGACTGTAGAAAAAGGGGCCGTTATTGCGACGTGTGAACCAGTGGTGGATATCGTCGCCCGTCCTCAAGGATATTCTAATAGTCATCATTTTCAACTAATGCTGGATAATCTTGAAGGACTTAGTAGGGAACAGCGAATAGCAGTGCAAGAATTACTCCAAGAATTCCAAAACTTATTCTCTACGGGTGACGCTGATGTGGGCCACTGCAATGTGACACAACATAAAATAAATACAGGCAATCATCCACCAATCAAGCAGTATCCAAGACGCTTGCCTCTTGCAAAGAAAGAGGAAGCTGAATGCCTGATTAAAGAAATGGTGGACGGTGGCATAATAGAGGAATCGTCGGGGCCTTGGGCCTCACCTATCGTTCTTGTTAAAAAGAAGGACGGATCGACACGTTTCTGTGTCGACTATCGGAAACTGAACGATATTACGAGGAATTACTGCTATCCCCTCCCGCGTATAGATAACACTTTAGATGCTTTGAATGGAAGCCAGTGGTTCTCTACGTTGGACTTAAAGAGCGGGTATTGGCAAGTCGAAATCCGACCTGAGGATAAAGAAAAGACAGCTTTTACCACCGGACAAGGACTCTGGCACTTTAGGGTAATGCCTTTCGGTCTTTGCAATGCCCCCGCTACTTTTGAAAGACTAATGGAAACTGTATTACGTGGACTTTCATCTGAGGCCTGCTTAGTATATTTAGATTACATTATTATAGTGGGAAAAACGTTTGAAGAACATTTAAATAATATTCGTAAAGTGTTTCTTAGATTACAAAATGCTAACCTTAAACTAAACCCAAAGAAATGCAAATTTGTACGTAAAGAAGTTACTTATCTTGGTCACGTTATTTCTGCAGACGGAGTTAAGACTGATCCACAAAAAATTAAAGCGGTTGTCGATTGGCCTCGTCCGGAAACGGTACATGAACTGCGAAGTTTTCTCTGACTGTGCACCTATTATCGCCGTTTTGTAAGAAATTTCTCAAGTATAGCAAGACCTTTACATAAATTGACTGAAGCCCAAGCAAGTTTTAATTGGACAGAAGAATGCGAGAAATCGTTCCTTAGTTTAAAGCAGGCGTTAACGACGTCTCCTATTTTGACATATCCCCGGACTGACAAAGACTTTATCTTGGATACAAATGCCAGTAATGAAGGGATAGGAGCCGTGCTTTCGCAGAAAACAGAAAACGGTGAAAGTGTCATAGCTTACATCAGCAAGAGCTTGGGTACGCCAGAGAGGAATTATTGTGTCACTCGTAAGGAATTGCTGGCTATTGTTAAATCTATTGAGCATTTCCATCACTACCTCTATGGACGGAAATTTCTTCTCCGGACTGGCCATGCTTCCTTGAGATGGCTTTTCAATTTTAAAGAACCTGAAGGTCAGATAGCTCGCTGGATCCAAAGGCTGCAGGAGTATGAGTTCGAGATCGAGCATCGCAAAGGAACTTCTCACGGAAATGCAGACGCTCTCTCCAGACGACCTTGTAAAGGGGACTGCAAACACTGCGTGAATGCCGAGAAAAAGTACGGGACGAAGACGGATACTTTCGTGAAGGTTTTGACTGCAACGACTGTGGATAGTTGGGCTTCGAGTGAAGTACAGAGGGCACAGTTAGAAGATTCCAATATTAGGCCAATTTTGGAGAAGAAACTAAATTCCGCGGATCGACCGTCTTGGCAAGAGATCGCGCCAGAGAGTCCCGCTACAAAGCGATACTGGGCTCTTTGGGATTCTTTACATCTTAAGGACGGTGTTTTATATCGGAAATGGGAGAGAGATGACGGAAGATCAAGCCGATGGCAATTAATTCTCCCACGTAGCAGAATTCCAGAGGTTCTGCGGGAGATTCATGATAGTGCAAGTGGAGGACATTTTGGAGTGATGAAGACGTTAAATAAAACCAGGGAGCGATTTTATTGGGATCGACTTCCGCGCCGATGTTGAAAAATGGTGTAGAGAATGCCACGATTGCGGTGCCCGGAAAGGACCTAAAATAAAAACCAAGGGTCGTTTGCAGCGCTATATCGTTAGCGCACCTTTCGAAAGAGTGGCTTTAGATATCCTAGGACCCCTGCCTACAACATCGAAAGGCAATCGATATGTCTTAGTCCTGATGGATTACTTTACCAAATGGCCAGAAGCGATTGCCATCCCGAATCAGGAAGCTTCAACGGTAGCTGAAGAACTCGTTAGAAACTGGATCTCTTATTACGGAGTGCCTATGATGTTACATTCGGATCAAGGTACAAATTTTAATTCAGCACTATTTTCGGAACTCTGCGAATATTTGGGAATCACAAAGACTCGAACAACACCGTTACATTCCGAGTCCGATGGCATGGTCGAGAGGCACAATCGAACAATTTTGAATCATCTTTCAATATTTGTTTCGAAGAATCAAACCGACTGGGATACATATTTGCCACTGTTCCTCCTAGCTAACAGAAGTGCGGTTCATGAGACGACCGGATATTCTCCATCAGAGATGTTGTTCGGCCGTCCTCTTCGAATACCCAGTGATATTATTTTTGGACGACCATGTACTACGCCCTCCTCACGGAATGATTACATGAGTAATTTAGAAGCACGATTAGAAAGAACTCATTCGTTTGCCAGAGAGCGAATAAATTTGGCGAGTGACCGAATGAAAATTCGTTACGACGCCAAAGCAACGAATCACCAATTTAAGGAGGGTGATCAAGTTTGGCTGTATAACCCAAAACGAAGGAGAGTCCTAAGTTGACCTGAGGAGAGTCCCCAGGAGAGTCCTGAGTCCTAAGTTGCAAAAGAACTGGGAAGGACCTTATATAGTTGTCAAGAAATTGAACTACGTTATCTACAGAGTCCAGAAGTCGCCCAATTCAAAACCGAGAGTCATCAACATTAATCGTTTAGCTCCATATGGTGCTACTGATCATAATGTTGTGTGATTAGACTGCCGGGTCGTCAGTTTTTTTAAAGAGGGGAGCAGTGTTGCGAAATAATAACAATTTGCTCCCGTATCGCATGCGCCGGCGTGAAACTAGTTTTGCAGGCATAATAGCGGTTCTCCGATAATGCTAACCCTGTAGTCTTGGCGACGAACTTGGCGATCATCTTGGCGACTTGGCGACAGATTTGGCGACCTTGGCGACAAATGGCGGCTTCTAGAAAATTCATGTCTCGAGACCGTATTTCAATTTGAAGATTGTTCCAGAAATTTCTCGGCAATTCTGGTGACGTCATCATCTCTATAAAAGCGTTAGGATCTCTCTCCGGGGAGTTCAGTTGAGTGATAGACTTTGAAGCGCACGGTTGATTCTGTGAAATGAATAGCGTTATTGTTGTGCTTGTTTATGATTTTAGTTAGCGCATTTTAAAGTTTCTTGTATTATTTTGAGCTATTGAGCTGCGATCCGTGAATAAAGTGTAATTTTTGTTTACTGTGCTGATTGGACTGTTTCAAAATACGCTCACTTGGCGATTTTCGTAACACGTGTGCTATTTTTTCCGCAAGCGTTCATATTATTTTGTCCAACCTCTGTATATTAGGGTGGGTCGAAAATCCATTTTTTTTCAAATTGCTATACACTTAGTGTGGAAAGTATATGCGTAGTGGTCCTTATCAGCGAAAAAGGAAACGGACTCTGTCAAAAAAAGCCTTCAGCCTGCACATTCAACTCAATTTTTTGAATTCTACTCAAAAATATGAAATTTCCAAAAACTTTTCTAGACGTTCCTAGACATATACAAAACTATCCCATGGTCAGAAATGCTAGTGAAAGGTCGTATAATAACTAGTATTGCCTGTTTGGTGTGTCTGAGTTCCTCCAAAGGCTCTGAATTTTAAACAAAAATCACCAAATATAGCAAAATTTTTACCAATTTTGGGATTGATGTATTAAGTCAATACGTGCTTTCATTTAGTTATTTTCGAATAAATTTTTCTCTGAGTCTTGTGTGGGTGGAGAGGGAATAATTGCAGCTCTCGGTTTATCGAATAATGAACTATCGAGCACTCACCACCTGGAGGTGGCCGCAAATCGAGTGACGCCCGCTAGACTGAATTAACTTAAATCCTAAATTTGGACTTGCTCTTAAACCTTGGCACCACTTGCGGATCTTTTATTCGCGACCGGATAAAGACGTCGCGAGCGTCTCTTCCGCATACAGTAGCGGAGGCGTCTGTCACGTCCTTAACACATCGTTCGACTGCTTCGTGATGGCAAGGTAAGTCGAAGAATAACTGGAGTTTTTTCAATGAATCTCTTCATTTCCGGCGATGATGTTATTTAGATCTTCTTTGGTAAGTCTATCAACAATTGGAGGTGACGTTATCTTCTCTTTCTCCCAAATTACTAAATCCGTGTATTCTTCAGAATTTAAATTTATCTTTGGTAGTGTAAACTTCCTGAACGGTTTACTTTGCATCCCCCTTGCTTCCAAGATTCTTTTCGCTGCTTGCTGCCGAACATCATGTCTGCCAACATATTGACTAGTATGTTTTCTGGATGACCCCAGAAGGCATGGCGTTCGAGTCTGACATAAAGAAACTAACGATCTTCAGGTAAATAATCAATTTTCCTAATCGTCAGCCAAAAGCTCTTTACAGCATTTTTACCGTCCCATTGCACTTAATCTCAAACCCCATGAGGGCATAAACTTTTACAACGAATTCTGTCGATGTCATTAGTTCTGGGGATGGACTTTTGGTAGATATGTAGCTTTTCACGATGCTGCAACTAAGAGTCAACCATCGAACGCGATCTATAAGTCCAGGAATGAACTCGGTCAGATGGTTTGGGCAACAACCACTTGATACAGCCTGAAAATTCTGTAAAGATAACCCTTATCTTTGCTTAGCAAACTAATTTCTATCTCAGATAGTGATGATTCAATACTTTCAAATTCAACGTCTTGCTGATTGTGGCAAGTTGGAACCTGTTGACCTATTTCTTCGAGAAAACCTTTTGGACTTGATCTCCTCCCGTCAAGTTTTTTCAAATAGATGCTTTAATAGCAATTCATTGGAATATAGCTGGCAAATAATCCATTGCAGCAGTCGCTGTAAATACATCTTGTTAAAGACGAATAAAGCGGGTATGTACGCTAGTGTTATTTCTTTCGCGAGTGGAACCCAATGCAGGTGAGTTCCGTCAGGTCTATACCTTCTCGAATGAAATAGTTATTTATAGCTCATGCTGTTCCACCCGCATCAATTTCATCAGGAGAAACGTGGGTCAAGTAAACTGGACCAGGCTCTTCAATTATAGAAATGTGCTCCTCATGTTTCGTCCGCCTATAAAATTTTCTTGTTTCTTCACATTTTCATTCACTATGGTAGATGATGTTAACACAATTCTATTGTCACTCTGCTAGCCTGTTACGCACAATCCCGAATATGTTTAAAACATGCTATTTTCGGTGATTTTTGTGGAATTTTCAGAGCTTTTGGAGGAATTCGGACATAAAAAACAGGCAATTCTACTTGTTATACGACCCTTTCCGAGCATTTCCGACCATGGAATAGTTTTGTAAATGTCTAGGAACATCTAGAATTTTTTTTTTTTAATTTCACAATTTTAAGTAAAAATCCAAAACTTTCAGTTTAATGTGCAGGCTGCAGACTTTCTCTGACAGAGTCAGTTTTCTTTTTGGTTAATAAGGACCAGTAGCCACATACTTTCCACACGAAGGATATAGCAATTTCGAAAAATATGGATTTTCGGCCCACCCTACTGTATTTGTCAATCTTTTAACTAACCGCCCCCCTCGACAAATTAACTGCCCACCCCCACCCCAAACAAAATTACATTAATCCGTCGCTGTCACGAAAAGGTTCACATATTGGGCTTTTGTGAAGCAAAACTTGTAACATTTCTTTCGCCAATGAAGTCAGCTTTGTTGCTGTATTAGTAATACGTATTTTTTTTTAAGCCTTCCAAACCCGAGAGGGAATTGTGGCACACCCTGTAGTCTTAAACCAAGAAATTGGAATGCCCATCATTTTAGCCAAGTCAGTTTTTGACCTTCCCTTGTGAACTTTTATCGATTTTTTTTATTTCAATTTTTTTTTAACCCGGTAAACTTACGCTTTCGAGACACGTCTGAAAAAAATCTGTGTCTTGAATACTACGTAAAGCGATGAGTGAAGGAAGAAAAAAAAACGATCTGTAGTGTTATTGCACTGATAAACAAAGAATGTGCTTTACTAGCGTGTAGCAATTAAACAGCTCTGGAAGCTGATCACTCCGCTAAAACTCTGACCCTCCCAGTACAATCCGTTACACATAAATTGGTTTTTCCGACTACCCAGGTAGAAAATGTTCGCACTTTTTATGTAAAAAAGTATAGCTTGTGATGTTGAAAACCAGGCTATTCGTTTCCTTTTGTCATTCTCACTTTCATCTGATTCAGATACAGATGTTGTTATGGAAAAGATTTCATAACTACTTCTTGATGATAAGTCGCCTACGTCAGTGGCAGAGACCTTTTGGTATTGATTGGGAGGCAGATTTGTTTTACAGAGGCTTAGAGGGCTGAATGGATGCTAGTTGAGAAACTGTGCTTGTTACATACAGGGTGTCCATCAAATAACACCCTGATTTCAAAGTTAAAAATCTGAAAAATGAACATAAATGGAAGGATGCAGCAAACGGCATGTTTTTTTTTTTATATAAGCCATAAAAACTTTATACAGAAGTTTCGAAACAGTAGTTACAAAAATTGATGACGGATGGCGTTGTAATCGCAGGCATCCATAATGGATTGACCTCCGTACTCTTCCGATCTGACTCCTTGTGACTACTTTCTGTAGGGCACTTTGAAAGATAGTGTCTATCAGAACCATCCAAACACGCTGGATGAGCTTCAATCATCGATTTGTGTGGCATGTGAATCCTTTTCCGTTATGACATTACGGGCTGTGATGACACACTTCATTATTAGTTTGCGAGACTCTTCTATGTCGAACGGTGGACATTTTGAGACGATTTTACTGTGGATGCTTGCAGAGAATATTCTTATACATGATGATCGTCGATCGATTTTGACGTGCAGATCTTTCTGCTGGCAGTGACGTATGCAAGAGGATATTTGGGGGTTCTAACCCCTTTTGTTGAAGATATTTTAACAAAAAGTCCTTAAATTTTTTATTTTCAATTTAAAGAATACGTTTTTTAACATGACGATTACGTCCATAACGCCCTCTCCCCTTAAAGGAAATATGTGTACACCAATATCTGTTAGCAGCTATTGTAACTACTAGACTTCTTTATAAACTTTTTAAAGGTTACATAATAAATATACCATTTGTTCATTCTTCTATTGACGATTGTTTTTGAGATTTTTAATTTTGAAATCAGGGTATTATTTGCTGGACACCCTGTGTCTATTTATAGTTTGTATTTAATTTGTACCTTGTATAATTCTTCTTGGCATAAGCAATTTCCATGTGTTTTTGTCATGCCAAATATATTTTCTCTTTCATTTCGAAATAAATCCTGATTAGGTTTTGTATTTTTTTTTATTCTCTGCAATCAGTTTAACTACTTTTGACATAACTGTTTGTGTTGCTAAAACTGGAAAGTTAAATTTTCTCTCAGCTCATACATTTGTTATCAGATTCATTCTTTCTTTCTCATGTTTTGATGTTTCCAGAAGTAGCAACATAGCAACCAATAATTATTTTCTTTTGTGGTGGTCCACTAAAAAGTCTAAGTGTTTCAATTTTAGGTATATATCGTTTTCTTGTTGGATTCATAGCTATATTCTCCATCTACGACTCTTTCTCAATTTCTTTACTTTACTTATAATATGTCCTTATAATGCTAATCTAGAGCTACAAAATCAGAAAGTATAGAAAATATATCAGTCTAACATTAGTCACCTAGCTCTAATGACCACCTATCATGTAACCAAATTTCATTTTTTTTTCGCTTTAATCGTTATTACGTGATGTACGAACAACAATTTACGCAGTTTAAAACAATTTTCCCAAAATCTTAAAATCGAATAATTTTTTAAAAAAAAATCCCTGCCTGTAATTTAAGATGAGTGATCACTTATCATGTCACCAAATTTCATTTCATTCGTTTTAGTCGTTATTACATGATGCACAAACAAATATTTACACATTTTGAAACAATTTTTGTGAAATCTCTTATGATCGAACCTTTTAAAAATCCTATTCCTATAATTTATTTGAGAGATCACCGAATTTCATTTCTTTCGTTTTAGTCGTTCCTATGGGATGAGCGAACAAAGATTTACGCAGTTTGAAACAGTCTTCGAAAAGTCTCAAAATCTAATGAATTTTTTTTAATTCGATGTCTATAGTTTAAGTTGAGTGACCACTTATCATGTCACAAATTTCATATAATTCGCTTCAGTCAGTTTTACGTGGTGCGCGAATAAAAACAGCGTCACGACGACAGACAGACATTTTTTTTTACGATCGTACAGGGATCCCAGGTGCTTCAAACGGACAGAAATCGCTAAATTTTTAAATCCCAAGTAATGTACAGACAAAATTCTAATTTTATTTATATAGATAAATGAAAGTTCCCCTTCCGAAATTGAAATTGTTCCCCTTCCGATCATACTTCAAACTTCAGTCATTACAACTCGAGTCAAAACGTGGTCTGGTGGCTAGCACGCTGGCCTCCTTTGCCTTGGGTCCACTGTTCGGGCACAGAAAATTAGAAATTAACGCAGTTTTAAAATTACTTGAAGTCCTCATGTTCGTTTTTACATATAATGATAGATGTCTGCACCAAGATAAGTTAAAATTGATAATTAATAAAAAGAAGAAAAAAGCACAACTGTAAAGAACATTTCTCCCTTCATGATGTCATAGCTACGCCGCTATTTATTAGAATTAACCGACCACACCACCTTTTTTTTGTCTAAATTTCTCCCATACTAATCAATTCGTGCATTTTTGTGTACAATTTAGTTTGCACTTTTCTTGCATGTAGACGCTATATATATGTGTAGGACCCTGGTTTTAAATTAGAAAATTAAACGATAAAATATATGAAGCTTTGACAAAGATATAAAATTAAATATTCGAGTTTCTTGTAATTAAATTTTAAATAATAGTTTCAGATTCTTTAAGACTAGGAAAAAACGACAGCTTTTTTCGATGCAGATGGAGAAGAAAAACTTTTAAAGGAATCTTTAATATATATATTTATATATAATTTTTAATCTAATATATATATATATATATATATATATATATATATATATATATATGAACTAATTAAGTAAACTCTTAGCTCTAGAGTTGTTTACAAAATAGAAAGATCGCAGCCTCAAACACACAAAATTATCTTTGAAGGTACAAAATGAATTTATTATTATTATTATTAATGCCATTGCAAAATATTTTTGACTTACATTCAAACGGGGACACTTTATTCTAATTAACGTTTTTATAAATAAGTAACAATTCTTGAGGGTTATGCTCTGAAAAAATCTTTTTTTTAATCAACAAAAAATTTGATAAATCAACAAAATTATCCGGTTGAAACACCGCCAAAGACATTTTTGTTAAATTAGCATAATAATTTTGTTAAAATTATTTGGTTATTTCAACAAAATATTTTGTCAGTTTAACCAAAGAATTTCGTTAAAAATAAACAAATGTTTTGTTAATTTAAGCAAACTGTTTTTTTAAATGGTTTATTTGATTGAAATCAACCAAATTATTTGTTTGAATTCACAAACATTTTTGCTTACTGGTATGCTGACGGCTCATTTAACAAAATTATTTTGTTGATTTTACCATGATATTTTTTTAATCAACAGTTAAAAGTTTCAGAGGTAAGACTAACTAATTATCTATTCATCAAATTTTACATTTTTATTTTAGAGTTTTTATATATCTACACAAGCTTAGGTTTATCAACTTCAACGTCAGTGGTTTTTTTTTTTTTTTTTTTTTTCCTCCGCATAAGACAAATTTTGTAAGACAATCGGATTATTCAAAATTCACGATGCGTGTGTTTTTCTATTATTTAGTCAAATTCCAAATAAATTAATGCAAAACTTTGGGCGAATATTTGACAATTAAACATGAAAACAACCAATAGGGGAAGTTAAGGTACAATGAAAGAAAAATAACTTTTTTTTTTCCTTTTCAGAAATTTGCACGTAAAAAAATAAAATTAATGGACACTTTAAACCTACTCTTTTCCCCATCTACATGAGTTTTTATGAGATTTTGTAAATAGCTTTTTCATGCTTAAAAAATTACAAAAGGTAAATGTCTGTCAGCGTTTCATTATACCCCACATAACGGAGTACAATGAAACACTTAATCACACTTAACAGCACTTCCCAAACACTTAAATAATATGAGTTAAAATTGAAAAACAAATTTAATTAAACTGTTAGAGCTTAAGATAAAAACATAATACTTTTATAAGAGGTTAGCCTACAGTTTTCATTTTGTTAAATTAACTTAAATCAAACTCAAAAATTAGCATTTCTGTTTATTTTTTCTGTACCACCTGCAGGAACAGGAGGTGGTGTTTTGATACAATGTGAGTGTTTCAAAAATGTATGATTCCGAAGAACGCCCAAATTTGAAGCTTGGACGCAGTCGTTTGACGTACAGAACTTCGCATTCCGTTTCATTTCAGTTTATTATATCCCCAACAGAGTACTTTTTTTACATTTAAGTTCACCTTCCTTGATTAAAGCATAATCATTTAGAGCGACACTGCTTGTGTCATACGTGTTATGTGAGAATAGCTCATAAGCTGTACTGTTTGGATTGTTGGTTGAAAGATAATCTGGATTGTGACCATCTTCAGAGTTTGAAGACGATAGAGTGCGATTTAAAAAACAATATCTTGTTAACTTTATGTGCTCTATGGGGATTTTAGTCTAAATATTTAATAGTAACATCTTTCTTTTAAGCGAATGCATTCACCCGGGGTACAATGAAACATATTACACACACTAAAACACATTTTAGCGTGTGTAAGAGGCTTACTTCCGAATTTTTATCGAATTTCTACAACATAAACAAATATGTGTCATTTTTCATTTAATTAAATTTAAGGACGTCAAACATCTGTTTATTTCTCGAGGCTGTCATTAGAGAAAAAAATTATTATGTGATAAACTAATGTCAGAAATTTAATTAATTCTCGTAATATTTTGCTTTGATGTAGCAACTTTCAAAGTACAGTAAAATCTCTATATAACAAAAGAACCGATGATCAAATCTTTAATACTGAAAATTGCAATTTAATTATAATTCGATTTGAACTCTACGGTATTCTTTTAGCTGATATATTTTGTTAGTTAATCTGAAATAATCGTAAAAGTGAAGTTCGTTATTATGAGTTTCTAATGTACTACATGACGTTAGTAACTGAATTACGAGTTTTTACTGTACTACTTCACGTTAGTAACTGAATCCACATAAATGTCTTCCATCAGCTTAAAATGGTATTGATTTATTCATCTATCAACATTCAGGGTTTACTTTTACGTTTTCTTTATAAAAATAGAGTATCTCGATAAATTAATGTATATCGTCCATTGCATGACAAAATTCATTACTTTAATCATTTCAATCTAGTTTTAATGTTAAAGCTCTCAAAAAGTTTGTAACAAAAATAAAGAGTTGCTATTAGAGAAACATAAAATAAATAATTTAGTGTAAAGCACACAAAAATGCAATAAAACTTTACATACATTTCAGCGGAAAAAAGGTTTGCCTTTCATCATCAGAAACGGCCCCTTCATGGCCGAGGGGATAAGGTACTGAAAATGATAGACGGCCGAAGAGTGAAGGTTTAGGATTCGGCCGCCGTCGTGCAGATGTCGATCTAACGGTCTGGAGTTTTGGTCGGTTTGCTCCAGATGTAACGTGAATGGACGTTAGAACACCTCAGAAAGTCCTCCGACCGAGGCACCCCCATCCTAGGCAGATACCCCTCGTACAGGTTTGCCTTAATACGCACTCAATACACAATCATCACCAGAAAAGTATTCGCCAAGCCACGCGTTGGTAGTAAAGTATTGTTGTTGTTGTTGTTGTGAACTTGCATATCGGATTTGTGTGCTTGGCTCGAAGCCCTCTTATAAATCCTCGTCAGAAGGACAACACAAAGGGGGTGCCCTCCGTGGTGGTCTTTCTGAGGGTCCTAATCCGTATTTACGCAAAGTTTCGGAGAAAACCACGGAAAACTCCGAACGATTAGGTAGACGGACACGCGATGGGTCCCGAACCCGGAACCTTAGCACTTCGCCCGTCTACCATTTTCCGTGACATAACCACTGTGCCCTGGTGAGAATAGTAAAGTAAAACTGAAAATAAATACAACTGAGAATAAATAGAATATTGCCATTCTGGATAAGGAAAACTGTGAGAAAATCAAAGTGAATAAAGAAAAGAGAAAATAATGATAGTTTGCGAGAATAATAAATAATAGGCTTCTCAACTTGGTTTCAATAGCAACCGCTTATAAATATCATTATGATTCAATGATTTCAATTTAAGCACCAACAATTTTTCAAGTACTTTAAACAGTGATAAAATCAATTGCTTCAAATAATTATAACTTATATTCAATCTTTTTACTCAGAACCGGCAAAAAGTTTCTAACTAAAATTTTTCTTTTGTTTATACTCTGATTTAGCTCTTTCCTTTAGATAGTTTCCTAGATAGTTTCTAGTATGTAATTTTAACATTTGGACAACTTCTATTTCTGAATGAACATTTTTTTTTCAGGACTAAATTTCTTTGCAATCGCCGGTTGAAACAACTTTTTTATTCCTTGATTTTCACTTTTATACCAAGACTATTTCTATTCGTGAGCAGTACAGTATTTTTTAACAAAAACGTTTCAAGGTAAATGTGAATATGAGGCTTTGTGACAGCCCATATTGTTTTGCTTATAAAACTTTAAAGATAGGTTTCGAAATAACTTTTTGATAATAAAACTTTTCAATGTATAGGAAAAATAAAATGCGAAAGTACGGTAGCTCCTCGTTATATCGCGCTTGTCAAAAGACAAGAAAAATGCGTGATTTATCCGGGAGCGCAATATATCCGGTGGAGTAATATGATGAAATTTTACACTTTTTATGAATACATGATCTTAAAATATACTAAAATGGATAGTACAAGTATTGTAATAAAAGCTAATTACTTAAACATAAGCATATAAGTTTAATTTACCTTTTTGAAATTATGTACAACTATGCATTTCACTCATCTACATATATAGTAGGGGAGCCCATGGTGTTTTTGGGGATTTACTCGAGCGCGTCAGATGAACATAGGGGGGGGGGGTACCTTGCATCATGTTGAGTACCTCCACCATATATAAGTCCTGTATGTAGGGACGTGCGTCCAAGGCAGCTCATCAGATTAGTAAAAAAATATTGTTCGTCAGAAATACTGAAGCGCGTCAGATTAAGATAAGGTAGGTTAATTACTAGCTAAAAAGTGTACATTCAGAAAATCTGACGATTTGAATGTAACGTAAGGGAGTGAGAGGGTTACAAAATTGGTAAAAAAAAAAAAAAAAAAAAAAAAACGTTGTCATGACATTCTCGAGCGCGGTTGAATTTTTGTTATTTTGAAGGAAATGATGCAAGAATGACGAAAAAAATATAATCTGCCGATTTCCACGAGCCGAAGTAATAAAAATACGATCCAAAGCAATAAAAATACGATCCAAAACAATAAAAATACGAACCAAAGCAATAAAGATCGTCAATGAAGATTAGAGCGTGCAACAATAGCTCGATCAAAGATAACGAGCACGCTCTTCGAGTTAGTGTAGATGACAAGGAGTTCCACATCTTTGGTCCCCAATAAACAAGAACAGCAAATTTTCAGAAAGAAATATCAAATTCAAAGAAGCTTTTGTCAAGTTTTTAATTCATCATTGAGCTGATCAGGAGATGGCTACTATTATTAGTAACGAAACAATTCATCTTAATCATGATATGTGTTATGTATATTCAGTTACCGATTATAAAGTTACCTGAAAAATCGACCATGAACTCTCATGTCCTGATCATGAAGAAGCAGCTACAAAAATTGTATTTTTGGCAAGTCAAATACACTCATGTCCATAAATTAAGGATAATTCAGAATCACACAGAAATTGATCTCTAAAATAAAAATTTCACCTGTGGAATGATCACACACATCTTGAAGAAGAATATGCAAATTACAGGAAACCACCAGATGGCGTGGATGGTACGTCACAATGACGAGAGTGTAAGAGAGGGGTATATAAGGAATGGTGACAAAGAAGTAAAATTGTTCACAAGCGCTGTGAAAGCCTTTCAGTGCAAAAACCGCATAGTTATGGCACAAAGGACGCATTTGGATGATGTTTTACGTGGCAGAATTATCGGACGGCTGGAATGTGGAAGTATCCGAGGAACTTGGAATCGCCCAGAGTGTCATCTCCAGGCTTTGGCAACGATTCCAAGATGATGGTAATGTGAGTAGACGTTACAGCACAGGTCGCCCCCGAGTTACAACCCCGAATGAGGACCGCTATGTGGCAGTTACTGCCAAAAGAAACAGACGGAGTACAGCATCAGACCTGTCTCGTCAGCTCTCTTCAGCTACCGGTACGACAGTTTCAAGGCAGAGCGTGTACAGACGCTTAGGACACATTGGTCTATATGCTCGTAGGCCTGTCAGATGTGTTCCACTTACCGCAACTCACTGTCGCCTGCGATTAACCTGGAGTAGAGAGCATGCATTGTGGACACCGCAACAGTGGTCTTGTGTGATGTTTTCCGACGAGTCCAGGTTTAGTTTGGAGTCTGATTCTCGCCGGACATTCATCTGGAGAGCGCCAGGTACCCGTTACCACCAAGAGAACACCATTGAAAGACACCGTTACGGTGGTGCAGGATGGCTCGTTTGGGGAGGAATTATTCTTGGTTCCAGAACTGACCTGCATGTTCAGAGTGTAACGATGACAGGCCACATCTATCGGGATGTCATTCTGGAACAACATGTACGCTTGTTTCGGGGCGCCATGGGTGCTGAATTTGTGTTTATGGATGACAACGCCCGTCTTCACAGTGCAAACATTGTAGACGAATGCCTTCAATCGGAGGATATCACCCGTATGCATTGGCCAGCATACTCACCGGACTTGAATCCAATAGAGCATGTGTGGGATATGCTTGGCCGACGAATTGCAGCCCGTCAACCCCCTCCCACCTGTCTACCGGAACTTCGGAGTGCATTGATTGATGAGTGGTGTAATATTCCCCAAGATCAGATTGATCATTTGATACTCAGCATGCCTAGGCGTTGTCAGGCCTGTATTGCATCGTCCGGGAGACATACTCCGTATTAACCATCCTACTAACCATGTTATACTGTTTTTTGTAAATAGGTTCTTTTTTTAAATTTGGTCAAGGGAGTAAAACTTGCAATTTTTATTAATTATGTCAAACATATAGCATCTTTTTTGCTCTTTACTTTTTGTTTAATAAATAGACTTTACAAATAAGTCAAATTTGTTTTGCTTCTTTTTTTTTCTTTGCCTGAACTTCATTATCCTTAATTTATGGACATGAGTGTAAAAGAAGATTCTACAGTTACAATCAGAGCTTCAGACACAGATATTGTTGTCATCATGTTGGTCAATATGGGACATCTCCAAGCATCGGTTAAAATATGGATGGATCTTGGAGTTCACAATGCACGCCGTTATATTGACGTATCTGCTCTTTATGCTAAGCTCGGCCCAATAATTCCGCTAGCGCTACCAGCTCTTCACGCGCTAACAGGATGCGATTACAATCCGGCGCTTTACAGACGAGGCAAAAAAAAAAAAAAACCTCTGCAAATTTTTTGATTTCAAATGTTTTTCAGAAGACATTTGCCGATGTAGTGTCAGAGGATCATAGTATAGAAGATTCTTTTGATATTTTACAATCTTTTATCTTCCACTTGTATGGTTTGAAAAAATTAGCTGATGTCAACCTTGCAAGAATAGAAATCTTTAATAAGACCTACAAAGTGTCAGATACACAGCAGCCTTTCTCACTGAACGTCCGTAAATAGGATGCTTGTTGCTTGCCTCCTTGCCATCTGAGTTACAGCAGCACTTATTGCGAACGAAGTATATTGCGTGCTTGTGGAGAAATGCACACAATAAAACTATGATTGACATGCCACCAACAGGTTACGGGTGGATAAATGTTGATGGAAAATTTCAAATGCCTTGGTTTGTTGGCAACCAGTTACCTGATGCATACGAAGATGTCATAACACCAGTTATTGACGGAACTTCAGATTTAGGTATATTTATTTTTAATACTTTGATAACATGTTATTCATGAAATCAATGAAATTGTGTTAACGGTAATAACGATTTCCTGTTAAAGATACGAAAACTGCAGATAATATTGGAGGTCCAATTGAATTATTAGATTTGGAGTATGATAATTCTTCGGATGAGGACGAAGATTGAAAATAATTTTTTCAACAGATGTATTTTATTTTTATATTATTTTCTAAATAAATTAAAGTGTAAATATTTAAATAATTTTACGTGCTTTTATTCGTCACATTTTATGGACATTGAAAAAAAAAATTCATAATTTTTTTCTAGCCGTCAGATTGATGATACCCCTCAAAATAATCGTCAGATTTTAGGCTACCATGACTGGAACATCAAGCTAAACCTTCTGTATCAAAATCTGACACGCTCGAGCATTTCAATATGGCGATTTTTTTTTTTTTTTTTTTTTGCATTTTCAAAAATTCCCTATGAGCTTGTGTCACTTCCGAAATGTCAGTCTTTTGAATGGGAGCATTTTTAGGGTTCACTTAACATCCCTTCTGAATATCTGACGCGCTCGACAAAATACATTTTTTTTCTATTTTCTGCCCTTCCGGATGGCCACCCCCACCACGCAAGTCGGCAGATAAATATACCTTTGGTATCAAAGACACGCTGGGGCATCTAAACTATCAATATCTGACGCGCTCGAATATCTCCATGTAACTCTTTTTTTTTTACATCTTTGAAGGTCTGTATACGCTTCCCCCACCACTGAAAGGAAACATTATGTAACTTTTTATTCTTCTTATTATCTAAACTACAAAATCTAATAAGTCCTGACGACGCTCGAGTAACTACCCAATTAGCATCACGGGCTACCCTACTTATTTACATTCATATGAAATGTAAGAATGAAATGTATATTAATATACATTTCATTTTTTCCTGCTGAAGAAACTATCTAAAGTCAACTGATTTTTTTTGTTTGTTTGTCATAACTTGCTTTTTAGGAGAGATCAGTGAGTGAAAAGTATTTGATTGAATCTCACTTATGTGATTGGAGTTGTACTTTTCAAATATTTTGTATATTTTCTCGATGTTTTGTACGTTTTTGTATGTTTTCAAGTAAAGTAACGAAGCAAAAGAGTAGAGAAGATTAAAAAAAGAGGAGGGGTGGAAAAAGCACGATATATCGGAATGCGCGCTATAATGAGGGGGAACTGTAATACTTTTATGTATGATATAGGAAGGGATTATTTGGTTAATTGGATTGATTCCAACAAATTCAAGCCCAAATGTGCAAAGAAAAAAAAATTAGTTAAACCAACAAAATTATTCGGTTGAAATAATGCAACGAAATGTGTGTTAAAATAAAAAAATGATTTTCTTTGTCAATTTAGACAAACAATTCTGTTAAAATAAACAAAAATTTCGTATGTCTATTTATTTATTTATTTATTTTTGGTTAAAATCAAACAAAGAATTGACAAAAATTTCTTGTTATCTGGTATGTTCATGACTCATTTAATAAAATTATTTTGTTGATTATACCATATTACTTATTTATTTTTTTTACCCACTAAGAGATGGTTAAAAGTTTCAGAGAGGTAAGGCTAATTAATTTATCTGTTCATCAAACTTTACATTTTTATTTTAATTCTTTTTATATACCTACAAGTTTAATTTTATCCAATTAAACGTCAAGGTTTTTCTTCCTTACCTATAATACAAACTTTGTAAGACAATCAGATTATTCAAAATTCATAATGAGTTTGTTTTTCTATAATGTATTCACATTCAAAATATCTATTCCGAAAAACTGGGGCTACATTTACCGTATACACTTGAAAGAAACCAATATATATCTGTAAAAGTAGCATTTCTTGTGAGAAGTCAAAATAACCATTAGTAGTAAATATCAGTAGATATGCACACAAATAACCCCTAAATTAATTATTTAAATGTGCGAAATATTATTCATGCATGATGAATACATAAAGAAATTAAGGAGGATAAAAATACTTTGTAAGAGAATGAAAAATTTGTTTTGTTTGTAACGTTGTCGTCAACATGACTGCTTCCCTAAAAGACCCCTCGTCAACATGACTGCTTCTTGTTAATAATAATAATTTTAAAAATGTGTCTCAAGAAAACTTATTTCATAATGTTATTTTTTAACTCTGTTTTCTCGTTTATATTGCATACGTGCACATACTTGATATTTATAACTTGTTTAGGTGCATAGTTCAATATTTAATACTAATTACAATTAGAACGAGTCATGAAAAATAGTTTAACCATGAGAAACCAGCGAACAGTTTTTATTTTCACGGGACGTAAGGCAGGGGGAATTTTTGGGAGAAGGATGCAAATAACTTAGATCTAAAATCGAAATAAAATCTATTTTATAAGAGTCTAATCTGTTTTATAACAGATAATCGAGATAAGGGCAAAACGGATGAAATACACCGTGTCCGAATGAAATACACCGTGTGTGCACTTGTGTCAGTATTTCAAACTTCGTTATTATTAAATCGACTAAATATTGCTTTATATGAGCTATCATGTTTGAATTCATGTTTATTTCATTTTTAGCAATAAGATTCTGAATACTTTAAGGAATCTGACATTGAGTTGCTTTAAACTATGCGGATACATATAAAAGCGTTAAAACAAAATTGTAAACTTTAATGAATAGGTAAAATTATTAGACTTACCTCAAAAGCTTTCGACTAATTCAGTAATCCCACACTTCATTAGTAAATTTTGTAGATGATGTCACTCATAGTTCAACTTCTATTCACTAAACTAAGTAATTTTTTTTTACTATAAACATAATAAAAAAGACGTTACAAACTCTTCTGCCTCGCACCTCGCATTGACGCATGAGTAAATTGGCTGTTGAAAGATTTTGATTCGTTTTAAATTCAACGAAACGTTATTGTAATTCAAAGACACATTTTGTTAAATGGATTTGGCTGAATCAAACGAACTTTTGTAAAATCAGCAAAAATAAAATTCCAAATTTTGTTTAGCATAATGAATTTTGTTAAATTCAACAAAGCACTTTTCAGCGTGTGATCTTCAGTAGCGGCTCGTGACCTATGCGGCAAGAAAAAAACATTGAAAATCCGGTAAATAAATATACGTATAGAACACCCTATCTCCCGTGCCCACAGAATTAAGAGAGTTTTTCATACGGTAAGTAATTATAAAAGTTATGATACAACTTTTGCCGGTTTTATAGTCTAATTATGTTAAAATTAGAAAAGTTTGTTTTATTGCTAATCGACAATTTACCCAGTATGTTTAAGTTTTGTTCATAATTTTTAAGTGTTCTCTTTATTTTAAAATCATTATTATTTCAATATTAACATTTAAAATACGTAACAAATTTCTTAAATCAAGAAAAGAAAATAGAATATCTGACTGAACAGGAGATTGTGTCAGTAGGAAATGATTCCCTGTTGTTTAGTCTTGTTATTTAGTTTTAGTTTGTTGTTAGGATAGTTTAGTCAATAGATATACCGAATTGATAAAATACCCCATCCCCCCTCAGTAGTGTAAAAGAGTATGCTAGGGTCAGAAGATACGGGCCCTAAATACTGAGACGAGTAAATCTCCGTCCGCACTAGTTTTCGTGACGCTAATGACAAAAAGAACGTTCTCGCCTCCACGAAAATCTATCTTTATCGTCCTAAAACCGAAATAAAATATTTTCAAATCATGTCGTAACTGACGCCAGAAGGTGTCCACATATTTTTGTGATAATTTTAACTTTCTCCGTGAATTAAGCTCAGCTGAATAAAAAGAAAATTCCACTTGCATAAATTCCGAATAGGATTTAATTATCGCTTGCATCACATAAATTATTCCGGAAAGTTTAATTAAGTTCTACTTTAGCATGTCACTGGAAAATAAAACACCGCTTCGAAGACTATATTTTAGCAATTTACTCAAGAGAATACACTTATTCGATTGTTAAAAGAAGTAGAAATCATGATTTTAATATTGCTACGTGTGAAATATGTGACATAATTAATAAAAAAGGGTAAAAATACCGTCCATAAGTTTCCATTTGAGTGGGAAAAGGTAAAAAAACACATACCGAACAACAGTACGTAACGCCTCGTAGTATATATAAAGTCGCAACTTAACGTTTAAAAGACAATCCCCCCAGAAAGAACTGCCCTAAAATATTTTAACATTTATACAGGAGCTGTAACCAAATTTATAAATGATTTTCATCTAATCAAAACAAATAACATAATATCCACTACCTGATGTCAAAACATGTTTACCAGAGTATCACTATGTGCAGATTGTTGTATGAAAGCTATTTGGCAGGTGAAAAAGAGAAATATGTAGTTACAATTGGTGAGGCTTAGATACAGTTATCTGACTGCAGTAGAAAAAGATCAATATACAACCGAAGAATAGGATAAAAACACATAAACTGTTGGCTCAGAGAAAACACGTTTTTATGATTTTTACTAGATTCTTTTATAACGGAAACTAAAAGTAAGGGAAACAGAAAAAAAATTACCTCGGATTACTATCAGAAACATGTTTAACAACTTTAAAAAAAAAAAAAAAAAAGCATCTCGTCATTTTATCCAAATTATCTTTACTGTGTTAAGTTCCATCAAAGTTACCAACTATACCTGTAAATAAACTGCTCTATTTTTTGAAAAATGAGAAATACAGCCGGGATTATGGTTATACCATTTAAATGGATCCCAACTAAGTCCTCTGACCTGTCAAAGATGGATTACTGTGCATTTGAACTTTTAAAACAAGCTCCTTATAAACGGCATCACAAAACATTGAATGGGCACTGGAGGATTGTATAAATGGAGCGGAACAAAATCAACCTTGGTATTTTAAGAAAAGCTGTTATCTTGGAAATCAAGGTGTGATATGATAGTTTAACAGAGAGATATCAGATCGGACACATTAGAAAATAAAATTCTCTTTTCCTAAATGCAAGGCGGTCAGAATTAAAACACCCCTTTGGCGGTCAGAATTAAAACACCCTCTCTGTATATATCGAATTACTCAGTATAAAAGTTCCAAAATTGTTGAACTTACTATTCAAGACATGGGAAACGGATTACATGCAAAAAAAAAAAAAAAAAAAAAAAAATTATTGTTCCAGAAGCATCGATAAATGGCGCTGTGCAACAGAAAGTATGTTGAAAGGACACAAAATGCCCATTTGTAACACATTTTATTCGAACGTACCAACCATTCATATCACAAGGACCTCATCAATACAGGGAATGCTGCTCAATATGGTTCCCTTCTTCACGATATAAAATCTGCAGTCTGTGGACAGTTTGTTTAACTGTGGATCGTAATTGGTCGATTGAAATGCTTCTCACAAGCAGAGTGATACTATATACAGGGTGGCCATAATTAAACTGCACGTGTTCAAGGGGTGCTGGAGAGAAAACTACTGGGAATATTCCAGTGAAATTTGGTATCTACACGTTTCAGAACATGCGCAAGTCAAATATGAAAAAAAAATCGCCATTCTTGCCCGATAGATGGCGCTGTATCGTATTTCAACGCTTATCGGCGGCATATATGAAAATTTTAAGCTCATCGAACAGTATAAAAACAAGACGGCATTGAGTAATGGTCAATCATGACTCTGAATAAGAAGGAACGTGCATTGTTAGTGAAGATATTCTATCAGAATGGTAGCAGTTATTCAGCTACTCTGAATGAATACCGGCGTATGAAACGATTAAGAAGAGGTCTAATGAGTGTCAATGAGAATAAATAATGGTTTGATTGTTTTCCAAAGCGTGTTTATGAATTTTTTAATTTGTGATCTTAATTTTCGTTAATTTTTGATTACATGTTACTGTAAAAATTTAATTACTGAAGCGAATTGTATGGAATGTTGATAAACTGTAAATTATGTTTTATATAGTTTATATGCCTCTTAGAATGTCATTATGCTCTGTCTATTGGTTTTGGAAGTTGTATATGCCACCGGGGAGTGTTGAAATACGATACAGCGCCATCTATCGGTCAAAAATGGCGATTTTTATTTTAATATTTGATTGCGCATGTTCTGAAACGTGTAGCTACCCAATTTCACTGGAATATTCCCAGTAGTTTTCTCTCCAGCACCCCTTGAACACGTGCAGTTTAATTATGGCCACCCTGTATATATATATATTTTTTTTGAGCTTACATACGGATCGTTTTTAGATCATACAAGATGCATATTTTGATATTATACTATAAATGAACTAAAAACATTTTTAATTCCTGAATTTTCAGTATGACATTTTTTTAATACTATAGATTGCAAAACATTTTTTCTTTGGAATCTTATTTTACAAACTGTTTTGTTCCTGTTTAGGACTATTTCAACTTGAAATTTAAATTATCATTTTTCTTCAAACAAAATTTTAGTTTTAAAGAAGTCAAAATATTTTTTAAAAATATTATTATAGTTCTATGCGAAAAATTGAATAATAAGAATTAAACGTTATGAAAATACTTTTTATTTACCTTTTCTAAAATTAAAAAAAATGTCGCATTTATATATATATATATATATATATATATATATATTTTTTTTTTTTTTTTTTCAAACAGAGAAATGATAATTTAAAAAATATTTAATTAAATGTTTTCTTAAATATCCAATTTTAATTTAAAAAACCTTAATCTTTTCGATTTTTAAAGCTTTTTAATTTTATATTATAATCCTTTATCCATTCTGAAGGAGTCAACGGCTTGTCGTTTTAGCTTTTGCACTAAACTCGCTCCAGAAAAGAAGAAGCTAAGTTTATGTTCGGGTCAAAAATTAAGCGGTCAAGGCATGCATTATACAAGAAAAACATAGCTGGTTCCTTTTAAGTGCTTTTTAATGGATACACGCTTAAACCAAACGAGTGAAATTCGATCAGTCGGAGCGATTTTTGAGCCAGTTTTCAAAAGTGAGCTTCTCTTTTAGGAGCGTTTTTCGATCCCAAAAGCGAGCGGAATATAACAATAAGCGAGGACGGAAATTCTCGGAAAAAGCAGGAAGGAAAGAGAGGCGTTCTCAGAAAAAGACTACTTGAAGAGCACTTTCGTGGAAAAACCGGTCGGTTTCCATGGAAACGGATCGCTCCGCAATGTATCGTTTTTTTCGCTCTTTGGGTTTAAGCGTGAGGTATTCAAACAGCATAAAATGCGTGCATTTTGTTTAATAAAAGCAAATAATTTAAATAATTATGTTATATAGCAGGAATAACTGTTTAGTTCGGAGTTTTTTATTTTTATTTTATTTACTAGGGGCCAAGGCCCCCAGACTCGCTACGCTCGCTTTTCGTATGAGACATTCGGCCCTTAATCAGGCTTATTCGAAAAAAAAGACATAATTTCAACAGACAAAGCCCGAAGATTGGATCAGATAGAATGCTACTGAGCTACACATTGCTTGGTACTTGCATCTTCATTGGTACATAAAAATTTAAACTTCACACTACAGTAGACCCCCTACCCCTCATAACACGGAAGATATTTTGTTATGGGAATCCGTGTTGTACGGGTCCTGAGCTATAGTATAACCTGGAGTGCGTACTCCGCTTATAATCGCTGGAAAAATTATTTGCACTCCTCAGAAACACAATGATATTTAATGTTGCCATTCAAAAGTTATATTAATTAGGAGCAAAAGCGTAATAAAATCAGAACATTTGTTTCAGCTGTATTTTTAATAATGTAAAACCTATTGGACACCTTGCAAATTTGCCACCCATGGCGATTTTTCATTATTTGGCGACTTGCGTACATGTAAAAGCTACGGAACATATAGAATAGCCTGCCACCAATGGCGACTTTTCATTATTTGGCGATTTATACATGCTCACAACCTATATTTACTGTTCCATTTAAGGTTACCGGAAAACCGTTATCCATATTTTCATTTACGTAATCGTTTGCAGATTGGCGTACTTAGCACCACGAATTATACCATCTCGTCGCGCTAGCAAATATCCAAAGTGTACTATAACTGCTATAATGGCATAGTTAACGTCGCCAAATATTTCTACTTGTA
The DNA here is from genome assembly GCA_038373885.1 of Cheiracanthium punctorium. NCBI lineage: Eukaryota > Metazoa > Arthropoda > Arachnida > Araneae > Cheiracanthiidae > Cheiracanthium > Cheiracanthium punctorium. Next base: position 503,425 of record JAWZYV010004847.1, on the reverse strand, counting down.
GCAAATAATCCAGCTGGACGAGAACCGGCTTTAAAATAATCTGCATTTTAATTTTTTTTCATTTTCAAGATATTAGTTATTCTGTTTTGGAAAAACGAATAATCCCTAATTCTAAACTCCTGTTGTCTAAGCGAACTTACTATTTGAAAATTGTCAACTTTGTGTAACACATTTTGAGTTACTTATATCATACAGTTTTTATTTTGGCGTAAAATGGGCGTAATTCTAACTCATGTTTGTAAATTTCACGCGATTCTAGATACTCGGAAACGCTTTGTTGCAAAGGAATGAATGATTTTATGCCAAATCTGGCAACCATTCTGGTTCTTTTTTCAGTTCTTTATTAATATCTTCTAAAATAATTATAAAAATTTTCGATTTTCGAAATTTAAGTCAGCTTTGCAGGTTCCTCGGAATTTTTCGAATCTGTGGGCACCTTAGTCGAAACTCAAATCCCTACGGTTTAGGAGGAGATAAGTCCATAAGCTTTTGACAGCGGTGGCGGCGACAGCGGCCCTTACTTTTTTTTAGAATAGAGAGATTTATTGTGAAATTTAATTATTTTTGAGGGTCAGGTACTGTCATAGGTATCGCATTTTTTTTTTTACTTTGCATACTCCTCATCTTAATTGGATAATTTTTCTTTTCAAGTGATTTAGCAGATATCGTTTAACAGCTTTGGAACTGTTTGATCAGCGATGGTCAACCTAAGCTACATTCGAAAAGCACATAACCCTGTTCAAACACAGGTAACTTCCGGAAAGAATATGAATTCACCAGATCACCTTCGTCACAGGAAAAGGATATTTCCTTTTGTTTTAAAAGTATTTTGTGAGTCTCATTTGAACTATTACATAGGTGCAGCAGATTGTGTTTCTTTCCATAAACGTTTGCACCTCCTCACAATGGCGTGCGCAGGATTCCCCCCCCCCTTTCTTACTCTTTTTTTTTTGGGGGGGGGCGGTTAGTTCAAGATGGGAAGGCTAAGGATGGAAAGACGACGTAAAACAAATATTTTGCAGATTAATCCAGTAAAAAAACTAGAGTTAAGATCAAAATAAAATAAAGTTTCTCAAAAACACACATATACATCGTTTTATCAAAAACGAACATCATTTTATAAAAAATGACATTGTTAAGTCATTTTCTCTGATTACACCTAGTAAAAAAGAAAATGAAATTACAAACACATTGTGACTTAATTCCGGTGTCAGAATAACTATCAGGTTTGTAGCAAAGTCGCGATTAGTAAGTGTACTAGGCTTGGGGTGCAATATTTTATTTAATACAGAGTTTGAAGTGGGTGCTTCTATTTATTTTTACTCTATCACACTTCCACGAACCAAGAATATACTAACGTGATTCTAATAATATACTTAAGGAAGAGAGTGCAAGACAATTGGAACTTTTAATTTGATAGTCTTCCTACAGTACGATGATTATTTTCGAACCATGAAATTTTTAAACTTGCAATTATCAGAAGAAACTTGTTTCAAATGCCACTTTGAATAAATACAGAGGGTGTTCACACATTTTTGTAACGATTTTGCAAAGATATATACAGAAATAAATATAAGAATTTTATTTTCTAATATGTTCAATCTGATAGCCCTTTCTTTGAACTATCATATTGCACCTTGATTTCCAAGATAAAAGTCCTTTTCTTAAAATATCAAGGCTGATATTGTTCCACTCCTCCTTCACAATCTTCCAGAATCCACCCAATGTTTTTGGATGCCGCTTATAAAGAGCTTTTTTTAAAGTCCAAATGCACAGTAATCCATAGGAGACACGTCAGGGGACTTGGGTGGGAGGCATTTAAAGAAAATAGCTTCAGTCCCAGTTTCGTTTCTCATTTTATCAAAAAATAGAGAAGTAGATTTAGAGGTATGGCTTGGAGCTTTATCCTGATAGAACTTAACACAGTGAAGATTGTTTGGATAAAGAGATGGAATTTCTTCCTTAAAAACAGGTGTTAAAACATACTTCTGATAGTAATCCGAATTAATTTTGACATTTTTTTCTACTTTCCTTATTGTAAGTTTTCCGTTATAAGAAATTCCAGTAATAACCATAAAACCTTTAGAAAAACTTCCTTGTTTTCTCTAAACCAACTTGTTAAGTATTTTTCTCCTCTTTTGCGATAGTAAATTGATCTTTTTCTATTGCAGTCGGATAAATGCATCCAAGCTTCGTCAATTGTAACTACATATTTCCATTTTTCATCCGCCAAATAATTTTCATACAACAATCTGCTCATAGTCTTATGCTGAGAAACATATTTCGGCGTTAGGCGATGAACATCGTGATGTTTTGCTTTAATTAACTTTAAATCGAATTTTATAATTTTTTTCACAGTTCCTACAGAGATATTTAAAGATTTTGGGATAGTTCTTTAGGTAGTTGGATTTTCCTTTAAAACATGAGATGCGACTTTAGATTTAATAAGAGTTTACGTACATTTTTTGAGTATGCATTTTTTGTCTTTTCCCCAGTGAAATATAAACTTTCACGTTTCTTTCATTTCATATTAATTATGTCACTTATTTTACGTGTAGAAATATTAAAACCATGATTTTGACATCTTTTTTTAATAACTGAATAAGAGTATTTCTCTTCGGATAGCGCAAAAATATAGCCTTCGATCCATTATTTATTTTTCAGCGACATTTTAAAGCAAAGAATATTTTTAATGCTGCAGACGATAATTAAGCCTTATTACAATTTGATGCCAATCATATTTTTATTTTCAAATTAATATTTAACTTCATGTAGAAAATCAAAAACGTTACAAAAATGTGTGAACACCCTCTGTATTTAGTAAAGCGTCTAAATTATAGTAATAGTAATAAATGATTTTAAAAAACTTTCCAGAGTGAATTTCAATGAATTTTGTTTTTCTATTTTTTTTTTGGGGGGGGGCGGAGAAGGCGAGGCACCTAAGGTATGCCACTGCCCCTTCAGCCTCATGCATTGTACTTGTCGGTTATTTGCAGAATGACTGTTGGCAGAGTCAATCAATTGCACTGGAGATTAGAAAACAAATACTTTATTTCATTACAATCATACTCAATATCGTTTTCATAGTTTAATATGGTAACTGAACTTCAGCTACACAGCAAAAGATCGATTGCACTTTATTCTAACGAATTCGCCTTTTTTCCCTTCCTCATTTGCAATTCTAATAAAAAACGCTGAGATTTTTTTTAAAGTCTGTTACTTTTTGTTGTGATTCAAATTCAAAATAAAGATTTATTTTGAAAATGGCTTTTACAAATATTTGATGGCTTGATAGTGATGGATACGTAACTAAGGAAGGATGAGAGAGATAAAAAATATGGCTGTTTCGTCTTGCGTAGAAGCTTCAAAGCTTTGTCTCTTCTAGCAAAATCTCTATGTAAGAAATAGATCCGTCTCATTTTGCATAAATTCTTCAAACCTTTGGCTTTTCATTTCCCGCGTTCAGGGGTACCGCGCGGCTGTCGATCTAACGGTCTGGAGTTTTGGGTGACTTTCTCCAGATGTCACGTGAATAGGCGTTTTAGAATCCCATAAAAAGTCCTCCGCCCAAGGCATTCCCTGTAGATACCCCTTATGTAGGCTTGCCATAACATAAAATCGAAATACTGTTTTTTCTTTTCTCCCATTCAGGACCGCATTTAGGTCCATGCCGCTCATAGGCAAAATTAAAATCTGTCGTCATTTCTTCATTTCCGGCTTCTATCTCTTCTCGTGCGGTTTTCATCTCGACTTTCATTCCTTCATGTCCGGATTTCATCACCTTCATTATATCAGCTTTCATCTGCTCTATCAGTTTTCTAAGGTCCTCCATTTTCCTTGTCCACACCATGCACTGGAATATTAGTCTTTCTATACAATCCCACTTCGAACCGCACAATTGCAGAATACTCTGCTTATTCCTGGGTTCGCCGTTCTAAAGGCCAGATGGCGTAGAAAGTTTTAGTAAAGAGTCTATTTGTCAGGATAGAACACGAAATTTATTGCTTCTAGAACTTCGTCGAACAATCAGTTGTGCAAAATTCACCAGCACTAACGGCCAGCGACGTGCTTTTAACAGTCCGCTCAGTACCGAAGCTTTCACAAATGCTTTATTTCTCACACAAAATGAAACACTTCCATAGACAAAAATTAAGTGGAAACTTACGAGGGAAACCGTACAGTCCCTCAAGACTCTGGATTGAAGAATTTACACACAGCGCTTTAAAACAAGGTTTTTAAAACAAGCGAAAATACCGCTTCTATAGCGTCAATACAAAGCCTAAAGCTCTCACGACATCTGCTCTCTGAACAAGCATAAGCAAGATTGACTCGACAGGGGCCGCCTGCGCCTATTTATACTTTCCGACGTATATTCCAGAAAACTCGAGAGCTCTCTAAAGGTGCCCCGCACAAACACGTTTTGATTACGTCATAGCAATATTAATGAATACAAGGCTAATACGTGATGTTAATGCAGGAAAAACACCTTTACAAGCCCCATTGGGAAAATCGCACCAAATGTCCGAAATTTCGCCAAGTGTGGCGACTTTTTGGCGAACTATTGCCAAATTTGGCGCAAAAATAAGTCCCCGAAAGTGAGGTTAGCGAAGGTCTATGACCAAAATTTCTCGAGATTTCTAGAAAACCCTATACAAACCAATAGGGAATTCCAAAACTCCGTATCTCCGATTCTAGTTAACCGATTTTGATGCAACAAAATGCAAAATTTAACTATTTAACTCGTAGAACACGAATTTTAAACTATTTTAAACTCCAGAACAGCTGTTTGCACCGAAAATTCGTAACAATGCACTATGAATAGCAGATCTACAAGCATGAAATCGAAAAACAAGCTGAGCACAAAAAGCATTATTAAAAATGGTTCAGAAAATTACCTTTCTGGACTCTAAACTGCATTTGATTCACCTCCGAAATGCGATTCTACTTTCCATGAAATTATGACATTTACCCCTTGATTTTGCATTTATCTCTGTTTAAATCGTCAATTTTTTCAGTTCATCCTCGAAAGGCTGTTTGTTTCTTTTCTGCAGACTCATCTTTTGAAAATTCGCCAAAAGTCACTTACATACAAAATATTCAGGAAATCAAATAAAGGAAATTATTATTGTTATATTATTATTTCTATTTCTTTTTTTTCTGTTAGTTTAAGAATTTTTTTTTTCAGAGAGGACATATTATAGATTAAAATTGAAGGATAGGTATCACATTAATTTTAAAAAAAGATCTGGAATAATCCGGTATCAGAGAGCAATTTAAGTCAGGCTTGTCTTATTTCCTTTTTCATAATTCATTTTTTGTAAACGTTTTCAGTCTTAAACTTTCCCATTTAACGGATAAATTAGCATCATTATAAATACTTTTTTAAAATTTTTCTATAATTATATTCTTCAGGAAAATAAAAAAATTGATTCAAAAATAAGTTGGCTGAATGTTTTTTAAGAGCAATTAGTACTTTTATGCTTCCTTTCCTCTTAATCCGCCCAAAAAGTTTTATTTCTTAAAATCTTTCAGATTTTAATCTCACTTAATAAGGAATTTGCCTGTATTTTTTATTAAACATAAGTTCTGTAAAAATTCCCCGTCAAAGATTGTTAAAGAGTTTTGGAAAATTTCTCTCACACATGATTTATTTTTTCTCAGTTTTCTCTTTATTGCGCATTTTTGTCTGAATAAAAGAAACTTTATTGAATTTTTCATTCTCTCGAAATTACTTGCTTAAGATGAATTAAGTGTTTTCAGTCTTTCAGAATTTATGTTAGATTATATTCATGGTGCTTTTAAAATGAGTGTTTAGGAGAGAGAATTCCTTTAAAAAAAAATACCAGTAAAATATTTACAGATATTTTCAGTTTCATATTTTTTTTAATATATGAGCTAACAATAATTTCCAGTATTAGTTGAAGAACCCATCGTTGACGGATTAGTATGTAATGCTTGATGACGGAACTATGTAAAAATATGTAAAAGTATGTAGAAAAGTATGTAAAGCAAAGCTATAGCTTTCATGTATTGTTAAAAGATTGCAGGTTAGAGAGTAACAAAGTATTGTGTGAAGCTGTCAATAGAGAAAACATTTTATTTTCAAAATTAAAGTTTTGTTTTAGTGGAATGAGCTTTGAAATTGTGCACAATTTTCTCAAAATATGAAAAAAAATCGACGAAGTTTTTTTAAGTTGCATAACTAACTAATATATTATCTCGAAGGCGCCATAAAGTGATCTCCCCAGCACCACCTCAAAAAAAAAAAAAAAAAAAAAAAATGATGATTTTGCAAAGTTTTAAAATTTATTCCAATTTCTTAAAAATTTCCTTGATACATCCTTGAAATTTCCTTGAAATAAAACATCTAATGTTTCAACCGTTGCCGATCATGTTACTAAATTTCATGTTTTTTTCTTAAGCCATTTTTGAGGAATGCGAAAACAAACATTCACACGATTTTCATGAAATCTCAAAATCTAAGAAATATTTAAAACAATTTCGACATATATAGTTTAAACTAACTTGGGACCAAGCATTATTGCAAATTTAATTCTATTCCATTTCCAATTTTCAGGTATGAAACAAACATTTACTCAATTTTCACAAAATCTCAAAAGCCATAAAAATATTTGTAGCACTTTGATGCGTATAGTATATGTGACCTTATATGATGATGCTAAATTTTATTTCATTATCTTCAGTGGTTTATACGGGATGGACAAACAAATATTTACACATTTTAAATAAATTTTTACAAAATCTCAAAATCTAATCTGTATTTTCAAAAAATTTGATGGCTATAGTTGCGGTTGTATGACCACTTGATATATCACTATAATTCGTTTTATTCGCCTAAGTCCTTATTACGTGATGCGTGAATAATTATTTGAGCATTTTAAATAAATTTTCACAAAATCTCAGAATCTTACCACAATTGTCAAAAAAATAAAAATAAAAACCAGCCCCTTATAGTTTAATCTACTATGTCACCAAATTTCGATTCATTCGCGATTCAGTCATTTTTTACGTTAAGAGCGAACAAAAACGTCACGGACAGAATGACAGAAAGACATACAGACAAATTCTTTTTGACGGCCGTACTGGGTTCCCAGCTGCTTGAAACGGATAAAAACTCCGAAGTTTTTGAATTCCAAAAAAATGTACAGACAAAATTTTAATCTTTATATAGATGATCCATTTCAAAGACTGAATTGATACAAAACATGCATAATTGAAGTCTTAAATAAAAATTTACATTTTACATTTTTTACAGGAAGTACATACCGGATATCCTAAAAAAGACTGATGGTTTTCAAAAATTCATAACAAGAAAACAGTTAAGCAAAAAAAAAGGGGGGGGGTTCTGTAAATTCATGTGACATTGCATAGTTTTTTAAAAATTCGTGTTGTGCGTTTTCTCAACTCAATATTTTCCCTACCTTCTGAAACTTGTCTTATTTCCGATATTATCCTGATATCGATTGTTTTATCTGTGTGGCTCGTAAGAAGAGGCAAAAGAGGGATTCCTAATTGGTAGAGAGGTTCCAATTTCTGTAGCAGACATGCCCGTTATTCTTTGTATTAAGATAAAAATACTTAGATTGCAATTTGTGTTCCAATAAAATTTTGTTATTTGCTGAGTATGAAGCTGCCCGCTTGGGTACGCTGCGTACACACACGCACGCACGCATATATATATATGTATAAATTGACGGTAAAATGAGATTTTTAAGACTACCAAACTAGTCTTAAGTATGATGTTGTTGTGTTGTGTTTTTGTGGGATTACGTTTAATTAGCTACACTTGGGCTCTAGGCCGAGGGCTGGAGTGCCCTCCATGGGGTTCTTTCTAAGGGGTCCTAACCCGTATCTACGCTAAGTTTAGGAGGAAACTACGGAAAAATCTGAATGGTTAGGTCGACGGACGCGACCTAGTTTTGAACCAAGCACCTTCCGTCTCCCAGTTCAGGGCGTTATGCGCTCGGCCACTGGTGGGGCTCTTGAGTCTGAGCTTGCCGTTTTGGTGCACTTTTAAAATATTTCTATTGCAAAACGGAAACAATATATTTTATAAAAATCGGGTAGGTTTATTTTGTTTAAATGACACAATCACGAAACATTTATGCGAGATTCAATTGAAACGCACGCGATCGAGTTCGAATCGAATGTTTTTCAGTCCACAGTTCGAACGTTTTTGGCAGAATGCTTCCAATGGCAAACCTATCGCGCTGTCACGTGATCAAAACACGATTGGTTTGTTTTAGTTGAATAAGAAACATTGATATATTTCATAGATAAGTTTCCCCTGTTCGACGCGGAAAACGTTCGCATTGTGTTTCACTTGAATCTCGCCCTTAGTTATCAGTATACGATTTATATGCATTACTTGTCGAAGTACCCGTTCTTCTCACGGAATGGAGTTTGTCAAACCAACTAATACAAATCGAAAATAAGAAAATACATATTAAACATACTTCTGTAATATATTTAATCGCCTACAAAAAGAAACTGTTTTACAATATTAGTTAGGCTTTTTCTAACTATACTTATTTTTTTAAATACTGTTTGGAATGTGCATCATAATCCGCGAGTGTGCCGTATTTGTCTTCCTTGTTTCCTAAAATGCTTCTTCAAAATTGAAATCTACATTAAAATCGTCTACTAAAACTGTTTTAAAATCCTCGCCAGGGATATTCTAACTATATTACACCTTTATTTACTCGAATATAGACACCAATACCCAAATTTACGATAAATCAATAAAAAACGGCAAACCTCGGAGACTTTTTACATTTATACAGTCAAACCTTGAAAAGTGACTCGCCCTTTTAGCAGGTAAGAAAAATCTTCGTCTGAAATTAACAGCACTCAAGAGCTAAATAATACGTGAAAAAAAAACTACCTCCTATTGAGGTCGATTTGACTATTGAAAAAGATTTTTATGAATTGATACTTTTTAATGCAAGATTTTTATGGTTATCTTCATTTTCCTTCGATATATGATGATAAGTATTAAAATAACGTTTTGGCCTATTACACCAGTTTGGACAGGAATTCTAAGAAGCCCTGAAAAGGATTTTAGGTATTTCTGTTGGTTATATTTTAAAGCAAGAATTTGATGGCTATCTCTTTTTTTCTCTGAGTTCATATCTCAGAGAAAAGAAGAGATAGCCATTCCTTCATATGGAAAACGTGAGAAGAACGTTTTATAGCCTTAACACCGTTTAGGTGCGAATTCTAAAAAACCCTGAAAGCGATTTTTAGGTATTTCTATTAGTAACATTTAAAAGCAAGAATCCGGAAGTGTGAAGGTCCCGGGTTCGGGTCCCATCACGCGGCTGTCCATCTTTCGGTGTGGAGTTTTGGTAGATTTTCTCCAGATGTAACGTGAATACGCGTTAGAACCCCTTAGAAAATCCTCCTACCAAGTCACCCCCCTTTCTTGGCGGTGTCCCCTACAATTCGCCGACTGCGAATTCGCCGACATTTCCAAATTTCCCTTTTAGGACTTTTTTCGGGACTATCCTCTCTCATTTATCTAGTGAGGGGATTGCCGAAGGTGGCTTTATTACGAGAAACAGACGGGGAGGGGGATGAATTATTTTGCTTCCGTTGAAATTTATAAGTTGATTTTTTAATGTTTTAAATGAAATATCGTTAACTATTGAATTATCTGCTTTTAAAATTTTTAGATTATTTTGCAGACAGGCTCGCTATATTGCTGAAGTGAGTATGCAAAGCATTCTTGTGCTGTCAAAATGTTTTCGGTAGTATTCAGGAGCAATTTTACTCAAAGGAAATGAGAATCGTAATATTTTTCCATTTCCCCCCTAGTCCTTTTACAATTTCATTCAATTCTAATAGAAAAATTTTCAAAAGGTCAAAGACGATTAAGAAAATTTTGAAAGGAAAACCCATATCTATTGCTAAATGTATCTGCCTAACGTATCACCAAATTGTCATTCCAATAGTCTAAGGTGTCTTAACGTGATAAGCAGCAAAAAGAAAAAACATGAATTAAAAATTTTTTTAGACTTTTTTTTAAAAAAAGGCTATTGAGTAGGTTGAGTTGCTACCTAACATGTTTCTAAAATTTCATTTGTCCAGCCCGTTTTCGAGAGATACGAACAAATATCTACTCAATTTCCCTAAAATCTCAAAATATAATAAAATTTTGAAAACTATTCAATGCTATAGTTGAATAATAGCCTCTATTTTATTCACTTTAGTCGTTATTACGTGGTGGATGGGCAAAAAAAGAAACTTTCATAACTTGAAAAAATTTTCACAAAAACTAAAAATTCCACTTGGCACATGATTTCTTATTTTTTTCAATTTCGCCACTCTCATACCCGTGTAAAGAAAACAGTGTACCTTTTTGTAATAATAAATTTTCTGTGTTCGCAAAAATATTGATGCGATGATCATATTTTATTCATAACAGAATACGAGTACAATTATATGCTCACATTAGTAAAAGTGTACTCTATTCTTATATAAATTAAGTAAACTAAAATTCGCAACAGGACTGACGATGTTTTGGGCACAGTTGTAGTGACTGGGATTTCAGTTTTAGTATCTGGAAATTTTTATACAATAGAAGATAGCTTTAATGTAATATTAATGATGTACTAAAAATTCTGAACAAGTAAAGAAAAAGAATAAAAGACGTAAAAAAAGAATGGAAAATATATAAACCAAAAAAGATTTTTTAAAAGTTGACTTCAAGTGAACGTAAGCGCATTGCAGTTGATTTATGATTCATAATAGTATGTTTTTCTAGATTTATGAAAGTGAATTATCAATTTTTAAACTCTGGTTAAATGAGTTTGAGAGTTCTTAGTGGTAATAATTCTCTTTTGTCTAACCTTATCACTTTTCGTTTGTTTTGAACGGTTTGGAGTTGAGTTTCAACAAAGGTACACACGGATTCGGAAATTTCCGAGGAAGCCATTACGCTAACTTAAATTTCGAATTATTTTAAAAGATATTTATAAATAATTTTTAAAAAATCTGACATTCTTTCAGATTTCAAATACGCTCTCGAGTGCTAATGCCTTTATAATTTTTCAATTGCTTCATCTGTTGCTATCCTAATATTAGATTTGGTATTTGTCACCGCTTGGCGACTTTGAAAGGTGGATTTTTCCTTAAGTCTTTATGATTAATGGGAAAGCACAGGCATATGGACAACTCCATTGCTTTGAATTCTAGGATCGGCCTAATTATCGTGGCCAAAATCTGAAAAGTCCCCAAGGAGTGGCTGCTACTAAAGCTGCGCATTTATTTCTTTTATAAATTGTTTCATTTCATATTATATCTCAGAAGATCTTGGATATTTGCCGCCCATGACGATTTTTCATTCTTTGGCGACTTATGCGTAAAATCGATAGCTTTTAATACCAAAGTTAGGGACGGATAGAGAAGCAAAAATTGATCCGGAAGGCAAGAGAAAAATTAACAGCACTCTAGTGCAATAATTAATAATGAAACACAAGATTCTACAGTTTTTAATAAATTCCGATGAAATCTCTGTACTTTGACATCCCCTAAGTTGGATCAACAAGTGAGCTTTCACATTTTTCACTGTCTTAATATTGTTTTATTTTTCAACACCATGTCGGCGAATTGTAGGGGACACCTTTTCCTGTGGGACAAGAATATTTTTTCCCTTTATGGGGAATTTTCCGATTAGGGAAAAAGACGGTGAATTCACAGTCGGCGAATTGTGGGGTGAACCTTCTTGGCAGATCGCCCTAGCGTAGCGTTGCCATAATCACACAAACAAACAAAACACATTTAAAGCAAGAATTTTATGGCTCTCTATTTTTTTCCTCTGAGATATAAAGTAAAACCTGAAAAGAACGTTAAAGAACGTTCTAAACGCTTACCCCCGTTCGGAAGCGAATTAAAAAGAACCCTGAAAAATGATTTTTAGGTATTTATGTTAGATACATTTTAAAGCAAGAATTTAACAGGCTATATCTTTTTCCTTTGAGATATGAAGGGAAAGTGAAAAGAAGTTAAAGAACGCTTTGGCCCCTACCTCCGTTTGGGTACGAATTCTAAAAAATCCTGAAAATAATTTTTAGGTATTTTTGTTAGTTACATTTTAAAGCAAGAATTTTACAGCTGTCTATTTTTTTCCTCAGACATGTGAATTAAACGTGAAAAAGAATGTTTTAAACCCTTACCCCGTTTGGGTGCGAAATCTGAAAAACCCTGAAAATGATTTTTATATATTGCTGTTAGTTACATTTTAATACATGAATTTTACGGCTATCTCTCTTTTCCTCTGAGATATGAAGGGAAATGTGAAAAAAAAAACATTTTCGGCCCCTTACCCACGTTCGGGTGTGAATTCTATAAAACCATGAGAATAATTTTTATGTATTTGTGTTAGTTACATTTTAAAGCAAGAATTTTACGGGTATCTCTTTTTTCTGAGATATGAAAGGAAATTTGAAAAGAACGTTTTGGGTCTCTTACCCCCGTTTGGAAGCGAATTCTAAAAAACCCTGAAAATAATTTTTAAGTACTTCTGTTAGTTACATTTTAAAGCAAGAATTTTATGGCAATCTACTTTTTCCTCTGAGATATGAAGGGAAACCTGAAAACAACGTTTTGGGCTACAACCCGTCTGGGTACGAATTTTAAAAAAACGCTTATTAAATGACGCCTTGGACACAAAGGCTATAAGCTTCTAAAATTTCATGTCTGTATCTCAATAGATTTGGCTGGGCGTTGATCGTCGGTCACTCAATCATTCAGTCAGGACATCTTCCTTTATATATAGAAATTTGCTTTTTAGCTTTTTTTTCTCCTTCCACAACTTTCTCATGAACTATTCCAAACCTATAATGTTCTTCTACGGTATAATGCAATGTTTAAACTGTTTTTTGAAGCAATTAAATTACGTCATTGACTCAAAAAATTTAAATTGTATCTTTACAAGTTACTAGCGTTAAGAAGTATCCAGAAAAAAATAAGTAGTTGAAAGTTTATGTTAAACTTTTCTAAAAAAGTTTTGAAGCCGATTATACCCCTCGGTGTACAATCGGTGTTCTTCGGCGGCGGCGGCGGTGTGGCACGGCGGTGCAGATCACTACTACGAACACAACGGAATGGCATTCCGATTAATTTCGACCGAGTGACAGCACAATTCCGGTTAAAGTCTGTTTGGCTTACTACCCACTCTTTATTCCGCTCGGAAAGAAATTTCGAATAAGAATAATTGGCCCTAAACTTCCACCTGGCCTGGCCGACAGCAAGTGAAATCTACATTCCATGGCGGAATCTTTCTCTGCTGGCACAATATGACGTTGATTCCAGTTGCAACAGCATTTTTGGGAGAGGATGATCGCATTCGAATTCGAAGAATGCTAATTTTAAACATTTTCTGGGGAATCATCCTTTTTTTTTTTTTTTTTTTTTTTTTTTTAACTCCATACATTAGAGCAGCCCAATAATAGATTGTGTAAAAAGAAAATTTCATACCTGTAATAATTTGAAAATGTTTGTATTTGAAACTAATCTTACATGTGAAATGGCACAAATCATTTCTGGTATTGGCAGTGCCTGAGGCAATTACCGCTCAACTACACAGCACTAAAAATTTGTAGATTAAAACAGAGATAAATAAGGGGCTCATGGGCGTGAAAAAATATTTAAAACTGATAAAAAGGTAAATTAAAATAAATTTAAAGTTATTTTAAAAATTAATAAAGGTATTTTAAAGATACTAAAATAATTACAAAATATCTAAACAAAAATCCGTTGGCTTGAACCCACAACATTCGCCCAAGAGCGAAGCGCTGTGACGCGCGGCCATACTTCACTCCTTCACCTTTCCGTATGTAAGGTTGTAACTGAGCAACAACAGTAGTGAAAACAGAAACAGAAAGTGGATACAGGAAATATGGAACACTAATGTCACTTATTATGACTTTCTTACATCATAATTAATGATTTCACACATTTGTGTTTTAGGTTTTCTGTGCTTTGCGATTCTTTGCAACAGATTCATACTAACATGGCTGCCGCTGCCACGATACTAAAAAGATGAGGCTTTTGCAGGACGGATCCAGGGGGGGGGGCTGGCTTGGGGGTCTGAAATCATTGACTGCCCAGAAAGCTGTAGTGTTTCCACAAATAATAGTGGAAGAATAAATTAAGTCGTTGATTCATCAAGAAGTTTAAACTTGTTTTCTCTTGACTAATAAACTACTTACAATAAATATGAATTTCCACACATATACATTCAAGTTAACGGGATATCGAAAGAAAAGTGGTTCGTACTTCAGAGAAGCATTCGAGATGTCCACCCCTCTCCTCGGAGATGAGAATCGATGGAAGTTTTGTCTCCTGTCGAAAAAGAGTGACTGCTAACCTTTGTCATCCTCACAGATTTCACACCACCATGTATCTGTGGGTGTTCCCTCTTGGCACTAGCACATACCTTTCTACACACTCAGGTCTTTGTCCATGAACACCTTGAACGGATTAGCAGTCATCCGTCAATCCTTTGATTTTTTGCCAGCCTCCTCTGTACTCGCGAATGGTATTTTAACAAGTGATTAGTGTCTGGCAAATCCAGACACAAAAACTTTTCTCACGCTAAGTTTTCAAAAGATTACTGAAATCGAGAGAGACCAACCAACTAATACTAACACAATGCAAATGCTGCACCTTTACTTAGGCTGCTGTCACCAATCCACTACCCCCGAAAGTCAAACAAGTGGACTTTCTTTTTCATCTTGGTGGTCAGCGATAATTCACTGATGTCTATGAATGGCCATAGACAAACGGCGATTCATCTATGGCTATGACAAATCAGATATCGAAGTGAAAACTACGACAAAAGCGTTGTCAGAAATCTCCTTATTCTACATTCGAGTTTCGCCAAGAGGTTATACTCGATATTTGTGCAGTTTCAACATACTAGATAAATAAAAATGGAGAAAAGGCGAAAAGCTTCTAATAACTCAATTTTGTCATTGTTTTTAAAAAAAGAAAAAACTGACAATGAGAAAACAAGTGGCCTGGATATTTAAGAAAACACCGGTGTGTGTAGCGAAAAGGATTGTACTGATAGTTGCGATGCAACAATCCAACCATCCGCTTCTGAGAATAAGCAGGTATGTTCGATTTAAATATTTAAAACTATACTGCCTGCGTATAAATCTTGATTGTGTTACACAAGACATGAAGTGTTATCACCTCATTTTGATGACTGCAACAGGCTTGTGGCCAGTGTGGGACTTTCGCGACTAAATTGTTATTGTTAATTGAAAAAACTTTCTATTGCTGATGAAGGGGAGGCCATTTAGCTTCTTGTAACCTGAAGACCGTTTATTTTTACAGCTCTATGTGTTTTATACAAAGTACCAATTTTATTTAAACCATTATTTTTGAAATAAATGGGATAAAAGATCAATGGGAAAAATGCCGTCTGAAAAAGAAAATAATAATCCATGGTAAGATGCAGGGGGGGGGGGGGGGAAACAGAATAACACGCACTTCAGCATTATTTAAAAATAATATAGGGCATAGAAATATTTTGATTTGGGAAGGGGATAGAGATCTCGGGCTATTTTTGTTACTTGCATATGCATTAACTTGAGTGAATGTTTTACTCTAAAATTTTGTTGTAATTTGGTAATAAATGGTTTTAAGAAAACAACAGTCAACAAAAGTCGACATTTTCTTTTGGGTTGGGATGCAATCATTAATGAAAAGCATGATGATTTTTTTAGTATCCAAAATTTATTCAAATTAAATGAATAACATAAAATATTTAAAATGGGTATTTTAAATATTAGAGAAAATGAAAACATACTTATAATTTTGAGACCTAATTTTTACAATTAAGTTAACATATTAATAAATCAATAAATAAAAGGTATTTGTAACATCAGTTTTTTTCCCCTTCAGATTGTTTAAAATTTTTCTTAAAAAAAGAACAAGCTTGATCGGTGATGTAACTAATTGCGGGAAAATATATTTATTTTTTATTTCTATTTTTTTAAGAGAATAAATTATTTAAATTTTAAAACAATCATAAAATGAAACTAATTTGACCAAACGTTTCAGAAGAAGAAGATTCTCTTTTTATCATCACTGATAGTTCAAGATGCCCTTTTAAATATTGGATAAAGCTAGCTTATTATATCCCTCAAGGAGAAACACAATAATAATCATAAGCGATCCGAGCAGGGTGCGAATTGACGGGGGGGGGGGGGACTCGTTTCCGAGTTTGCTATCGGTTTCGTAGTTAAAGTGTTGTTTTAGATGAAAGTGCATCATGCAATAAATAACAATAGGCTGTGATTGGTGTTTCTTTCGAGGTGTGCGGTTTTTAAAAAGCTAATTAGTTTTTCACAAAACTAAGAAAACTTTGCTTTCACCCGAATACCCTTTGATTGAGTGTATACAGCATAAAAACCTAATTAAAATTAATTAATCAAAAATTGATAATAATTAAAGATAAATTATAATTAATTTAATTAATTAATTCTATAGTTTAGAGTTAAAATATTTCTTTCCTCTGTGCCCCCCCCCCTTAACGTAATCCTAGATCCGCCACTGCTGTGTACTGAAAACGGATTGTGAAACCTTCAGAATTCACTTTCCGAGGAGTAATTCCGATGTTATACTACTGATAATAGAATCTGTTAAAACATGTTTCCGATCGGAATTCACTCCGATCGAAATTGGGAATAATACCGTAAGCGGGGGCAGGTAGCCACGCCAGATACGTCGCCAAAGCTTGTATGGCGACGCTGATATGTGTGTTTACTTATCAGTATAAGTAAACACACATATCAGCGTTGCCAATCGAGATGAGGTATTTAGCAACCCTTTTGCAGAGTTGTGTTGTTGTTTCATGATGTCATTTGAAATTATCTGATTGTTCAACGAAATTAACTGGGAATACAGTAAGTTTGAAGGAATTAAGTGATTGGTTGAAAGAATTTAACTGTCAGCCGAACCTGCAACGACCCTCGTACACGTTGAACATGCTTGCTTGCTGTGCTTCCTTGGTAAAGTTAAAAGTGTGCAGCTATTTAATAGTGGTGTTTAAGAAGTGAAATTTCATTTTTTTATATTAAATGTGGATAAGTTGTCTAAAACTGTAAATACTTTGCTTTATGTTAAGAAGTGTTGTATATTGTTGCAGAAAACTCTGCTATTCTTGGGCTCGTCGTTCTAAGTTCAGTTGGTGTAGAAAGTTCTAGTAAAGAGTCCACTTGTCAGGATGGAAAACGAACTTTATTGTTTCTAGAACTTCTTGAAATAATCATCTGTACAAGATTCACAATCACAATCAAACAGTAATGTGCTTTTAACAGTCCTCCTAGATCGATGAAGAATGGGGCAGATAATAATTTATAGAAATCAAGGAGAATAAATGTTTACTACATGGTGACTTTATTACTGCTTTCCATTCTATAAAAATTTAAAAACCTAATTTTATGAATAAAAACCGAAAAATCTAGTAGATTTGCTAACGACGAATCTCACTCTGGACCAGTCTAAACAACGAAAAAACTAAATGTTCAAATACAGGAGGTGGGGGGAAAGTAAGACCGTCTCGGAGAAATTTGAATGATTTGTACACATAGCATAGAAGATGCTCCCAAAGATTATCTTATTAGAACGAGTAAATTGAATTGCGCAAAAGGCCTTCTCATATTAAAGTACGTCATCTATATTGTGATGCATGCTAAGTCGCGAAAGGAAAAAGATGTTCGTTTAAACCCGTAGGTAAAATTACCACTGAAAGACCGTTAGACCACCTACACATGGATTTGTGCTAAGCCTGGCTTGAAAAATCTATTCGGTCAACGTTATTTCCTTTCGGTAATCGACGATTTTGGCAGAAAGATGGTTACGCTTTCATTAAAAGACAAAAGTGAAGCATTCTTCACATTTGAAAGATTCCAGAACGGAGCCAAGAAATTTCTTGACTGCAAAATTAAGAGTACGTACAGACAGCGACTTAGAATTTGTCAGTAACAAATTTCGTGATTTATTTGAAAGACTTTGTATAGAGCATGAACTGACGAAGGTATATACACCCGAAAAAAAAACAGGATTACTGAAAAATACAATTAAACAGTGGTGGATGGTGTCAAAATTTTATTAGAAAAGAGTTGTATGGATTAAAGTTTCTGGGCTGAAGCTCTTATGCATTTCACATACTCCTGGAACAGGATTGTAAAAGATTAAGTGGAAAAAGTTACACACTTTAAAATTTTCATGGAATTAGTTTTATAAAGCAGGACTTTCATTAAATTCTATGATTATAGTCATTCTAACTGTATTTCACTTCAAATAAGTTTTAACGAAGTGCATCAAAACTGTGTATAATATAACAGAAATACAATGAAGTTATGTGGTGTACACATAGATTTTTCTTAGGATTTTGAATTACATTAATATGGAAATGAAACTAAAATTTTGAAGAACAATCCAAAATGAAAAAGTGTATCAAATTTGGAAGAGCATATTTATCTCTCTTAAGAATAATTCCTTTCTCTTTTCTCGGATAAGACTTTACGAGAATCAGTTGCTTCATATATCTGATTTATTCTAAAAGCAGAATGTAATAATGAAGTTACCTTTCTGGTTCTCAAAATCAATCCCGTTTCTTTCGTGAATTAATAATGGTCCTCTCGTTGATTGAAGAAATTCCTCCGTTGTTGGATATTTTTTCCACTTAATCTCACTTCCGTAAGGAGTAATAAATATAGGCAACGACAACAAAAGAAAGTTTTGCCTGTATCCTATCCTGGCTCTAAATAGCTTATTCTTACTAATTTTGGGTCACGAAAAATCGAATGTATAAATGAAATTTTTTATTAGCTCTTGTTTTCAAGATACACGAGACCGCAATGGAGAAAGTTACACAACAGCCTACATTTCGAGTAAAGGTAAATGGAAGAAAAAAAAAACACTGTTTAATAAATATAATGCAATAGATCATGTTTCGTTATAAACAATATTGATTTTTCAGAATCATGGGTTAATTTTAGCTTGTTTCTGTGAGCTTTTCCTTTTGGCTTGTCTATTGTACTGAACATCTAGACGGAGCATGTCTTGAATAATCAGCAGTAGTTATCCAGCATTAACTTTATCCAATGACTTGATATCTGCGTTCTATTAAAGAGATATCTTTATGAAACCTTTCACCGTGCTCATTGCTAGCAGCTCCACAGTTTTTAGGAAAAGAAAGGAAGATTGAAGGGGAGGAAAATAATGTTTCTGAGGCATATTGAATACAAGATTGCAGAGTTTTTGTAGGAGTTTTTTCACCAACTGCTGGTTGTTTTCGTCTTTTCTCTCGCCTAGAAATCCTCGTACCACACATTTAAGGGCTTCCCAGGCTTTTACACTTACCCCTCGAATATTTTATAAAAGCTAATGTCCTTTATAATTGTGAGCATTTGGTGGATCACAGAGACTCCTTCCTCAACCTTGGCAATTTCACTCTAACTATTGGAAAGCCTTGTTCATGGAAACCACAAAGCTCTTTATTATTCCCAGCTTAATATGCAGGTGTGAAAGCAGAATCAGGGTGTTATTTGGATCTACTAGAAGCTCATTTTCAACATTTCTCTTCCCGGAATTTAGATTTCTTGAACCAAGGGCGTAGCCAGGGGGGGGGATATCGGGACATATCTTCCCCCCTTAAGTTTTTGGATTAGTGATGAAATTCCGTCTATTTACACACATATAAGTTCATATCCCCCCCCCCCCGAAAAATTTCCCTGGCTACGCGCCTGTCTTGAACGACTTAAAATAAGCTCCGAAAATAAGCAGTATGGAATCTTGTACGCGAAACTCCTAAATATACTTTAATTTGAAACTCATTGTAAGCAGCGCAAGACAGTATACAGTTAAGAACTCTTATTTTTTAATTATCTCAAATTCTAAAATATGCATTCATGTTCTGGATTGTTGATATGTAACTCAAAAGCAAGAACATAACAAAGTACAACTGTAATCCAGGGGCGTAGCCAAGGGGGGTGTTAGGGGGGTCATAACCCCCCCCATGAGAAATTTTTTGCCATACAAAATGTATATTCTTCACTAAATTATCACACACACGTATACATATATATGAGTTGTAG
This sequence comes from Cheiracanthium punctorium, assembly GCA_038373885.1. Lineage (NCBI taxonomy): Eukaryota > Metazoa > Arthropoda > Arachnida > Araneae > Cheiracanthiidae > Cheiracanthium > Cheiracanthium punctorium. The sequence goes on along the minus strand of JAWZYV010004847.1, from coordinate 483,287 downwards.
TAGTCGTAACCCCCCCCCCCATGAAAAATTTCTGGCTACTACACCCCTGCTGTAATCCATACTATTGGAAAATAGTATTTAAGGTACTTACGTATTATCCCGCCGGTCATTCCCGCCAAATTATTTTTTCGCCCAATGTGCTGCCAAACCGTTGCCAATCGTATTCGGAACCGGTTTGTTCAATACTTTTAACGAATCTTAGTATTCAGAATCGGTTCATTCAATTATTTTTAATGAGTCTTCTTCGGAACCGGTTCGTTTAATTTATTCACCACATCACGTATAACAGCACGTTCTTTAGATCATTGTTCTATTCATTTTTTTTGTTTACTGTTATTACGAGAAAAGTTTTTACAGTATTTGGTTTGCTGTTATGAGAAAAGTTTTGATCAGTGTTTGCTTTGTAATTATGTTACAAATCTGGGATTTACCCAGAAATGATGAGGATGCAGTCGAATATTTTCAGGAGTATAGTATAATTTCCTCAGAAAAAAAATGTCGTAATAACCACCCTATGAAGATATCTCTTTAAAAAGATTTTGTATGGCGATGTTATGTTAAAGGGTGTGACAAGAAAACCTCCATAAGAAATGATACTTGGCTGGAAGGTAGCAAAATTTCTATTTTAACAGCCTTACGTTTCATTTATTGCTGGACTCAAGAACTAACATTTATTAACTGGGGTAAAAGCCAATTGAATATCTGCGATAAAACTGTCATTGACTGGAATAATTACTTGAGAGAAGTTTGTACCCACCATCTTCTGGCAAGGGAAAATAAAAAAAATTGGCGGCCCCAATAAAATTGTGAAATCGATGAAAGCCTGTTTACTAAAAGAAAGAATGCTTGTGGACGTATTTTCCCCGAACAGTGGCTCTTTGGGGGTATTTGTAAAGAGACAAACGAATTGTTTCATCATAAAAGGTGCAAATAGAAAAGTTGTGACTCTTTTAGAAGGAATAAAGAATAATATTCATGAAGGTACAACTATATATTCAGACTCTTGGAAAGGGTACCAAACAACAGAAATAGAAGCTGCTAATTTCCATCATTTTAAAGTTAATTATGTATAATTTTGTCGATCCTATTACTGGAGTGCATACTCAGGATATCTAACGTCTATGGGGATCTGCAAAATGGCGTAACAAAAAACATAGGGGAACAGCACGACAGCATCTTGTTTCCTATCTGTTCAGAGTTTATGTAGAGACGCTTGCATCAAAACGAAGATAAATTTGTTGCTATTCTTAAATGCATTCATGAATTTTGGAAAAACAGTTAATTTACGTAATAAAGCTAATTAAAGTGCAACATTCTTTCATTCTTTAAAATAAACACTCCTTTACGTAATATCCCGGCAGTCCGCCAAGAAGAGCGATTTTTTGTGAAGATAAATGCCGGACACATGAAATTATTGTGGGTTTGGGATACGATTGGCAACAGTTTGGCAGCGCATTTGACGAAAAAGTAGTTTGGCGGAAGCGATGAAGCGTCACCAAGATTGTTACCAAGATGACATTTACATTGCCGAACGTGCCGTGGTCTGCAAAGAAACCTTTTCATCTGAACCATTGTAAATAGTTTGAGTAGCTCAAAATCGAATCATTCTTAAAGAACCGGATTAACCCCATTTTACCCGGGTCAATAACTTGATGTATTAAAATATTTTTTTTTGGCTAAAACTCGCTCGTGTTGGCGGACCAGCGGGATAATACGCAAGTACCGTATTTAATATATCCTGTAATACTTTTAGTGTTTACAACTGGTGCAAATTAATTTCATATATTATATTCTAACTCCCTATAAGGAAAAGATTTCCGCACTGAATTTCGCTAATATTAGTTAATCAAGCATGAATAATGTTCGAGTAAATCACAAAATGTTTTTCTTAGCAATAAACGCTGTCGAGCAGTTTTTGTATTAGTGCATTTAGAGCTTCAGAAATCCGACTTCAACATGCTTTTAGTTTTAATTAAAAATTTAGCCCAATTCACTGCTTTAAACTTTATCGCAAATGTTGCTGATGGAATTTTCTTCTTTTGCTGTCAAATTACATAAAATGCCCTGTTAGTGCGTACAATGCTGTCTCCAACATAAATTTCAGACCCACTAAAACCAGAAAATATAGAATTTTAATGTAAATTAAATGCTTTATTTGATTTTTGCACTCAGGTGTTTGGGTTATTTTAGTTGAGCTATTTCTCCCCTTTATTTTTTTTAAATTTTGAACTATTCATAATTTTTATAAAGCTAAATTCCTTCAAAATAAATCTAAGTGTATTTTCACTTTTTGGAAAAGATATTTGTTATGTATTCCAACGAATATTTTGATATTTTAAAAATTACATTTGGATCCAATAAACAGAAAATCTGTGTAAAATCAGGGTAGAAAAATGCACTTTTCGATCAACTTCAAAATGAAAGGAAATATGCAAAACAGAACATGTACAAATATGAACAGACTTTATCATAGAACAACAAGTATCAGTAATCACCTTGTAGAAATAAGAAAGCGCACATTGACATCTCAGTTAATTGGTCAATAATTTATTTTTCACAAAAGAGCCCCTTTTCAGTACTTAGCTAGTATTTAGTCTTTTCATCTACATGAACGTTGCTTTCTATGGACTAAAACAGTCCTCTGTAGTCGGCTTGCGGAGATTTAAGTCCCAATGCTTTGCTATGGAGAAAAGTGTCTTAACGCCTAATGATTTTTCTCAGAAGGTATTAGGTATTTTTAAATGAAATTTTCCAGTGTAAATCTTGAGAACTATTCGCAAGGATTGCGCGAATCAGATTTGAGTTAATTTAGCCGAAAGAGATTTTATTGCAGTCTGAATAGTAACATAAATTCTAGACTGCAGTAAAATTTCTTTCGGCTAAATTAACTCAAATCTGATTCACGCAATCCTTGCGAATAGTTCTGAAGATTCACACAGGAAATTTTCGTTTAAAAATACCCAATATTTTCTGAGAAAAATGATTAGGCGTTAAGGCACTTTTCTCCATAGCAAAGCATTGGGACTTGAATCTCCGCAAGCCGACTACAGAGGCCTCTTAACAGACGGATCATTTCATACTTTTAACAGTTTGCCTATACGCTGGGAACAGGAGAAAAGCGCTTCATAACTTGATATCCTTTTATTTATTTTTTTTAAGCACTGTCTAATAAAGTGGACAAAAAAACTCAGTTTGTTTTCAGGAAGTAATTCCGCAAAAAAGTTGAGAATTTGGGTGACTAAAAACATGTCAAAAGAAATAAAATAGGTTTATAAATTCCGTTTCGTCTCTGCTGCTCTAAATTTTAAGGAAATTTCGAAAAAACACAGTTTTACAGTAATTTTTAACATTTTAAAATTAGCCTGTTTCTGAATGCAATACTATCTCAAATTCATAGGTATTCGTACAAAACAATGCTTAAAAATTAATTAAATTCATCCACATCTTATGGTTGTACATTGCCTACAAAGTTAATGAGAATGTGATAAAAATTTGCATACAGTGGCAGATTAGTGGTGGGAAAATACTAATTTATAATTTTTGTTATTTTCGTTTTCTTTATTTATTTCACGTTTAGGGATGGATGCGAGACAGATTTACATCTTTTTTGCGCGACAAGAGAAACATTTTTAATATTACAATATAGGGATTTGGTGAGCCGAGACAAAGCTCTTCCGCTGTTTTCGCACTGTGTTGCGAACCAACCTTTTCCGTTCCGCTGTGTGTTAATTGTGACGCAGTAAATAAACGCACTGCACATCACTGTTACTGTTTCCCGGCTTTCAATGATGTTGACCTCACTTCCAGCACGTCTAACAGAGAAATGGCACAGCGGCGAACATTCACGCTGTAACTTCCAACTTTAAACAAAGGGTACTTCAATCAAACACCTACTTGTTTCACGAACTTGTGCTCCATGCTGGTTATATAGTCAGTCCCGTTTTCATTTGACAGCCCCTTTTAGTTACGATTTAGCTTATATTTCGGAGTCGAACTTGAGCTCCAACTTAATATCTCTCGGACTTGGTTTGACTCGGATTGTAAGTCTTCGTTCTCAAGCTTTAAAAGTGAGATTGAACTCATGTCTTGTGTGTGTGTGTGTGTTCTTTATCACATCTCTTCATAATCATAAGTGGCTTTGATGTGCATTTACTACCGTTGCTTTGCACTAATTCAGAAGAAAAAATATATAAATCCTAGTTTATTTGCTGTTATTCTAATAATGATTTTTAAACTGTTTCAGCTCTGTTTGAAAGTGGCAGTACTTATTAATTTAATTATTTCAGTTGAACAAACGAAATTGTGCAATACTGGGTATTAGGGTGGTGCGCAAAACATTTTTTTTTAAATTCGAAACGTCACCATTTGCAATAGTTGCGATTTTGATAGTAAAATTAAACCCTGAAATTTGGATGAAATTGTTTAATATCTTAGGCCTCCTCAAGATCCACGAATTTTGGAAATTATAGGAAAAAATGCTTTAAAATCAACTGCTCTTTTCATTAAAGAAAAGAAAAAATTATGAAATGTGACCAGTTTATTTATTTGAACTTTTGAGTATATAAACATTTATAAAAAGCTAGCCGATGTAAAATTAATTCTTAGACCTCCCCAAATTCCTTAAAATTTGCCATTTTTACTCCAAAAATAGATCGATAAATTGGATAAACAGGCTCGTCTACATTCACTTCATTACCAACGTGAGCTTGATATTAACAAATCTCACACTCTCACATACTTTTGTAAACATCGTTCTGATTTTCAGCTTACATTCTTCTTTAAATTATTACTCCCCCCCCTCCCATTCTAGAAAGATCCTGATTTTATTCAACAGCGTTCTAAGCTGATTTTGAAACCTAAGTCTTAAACAAAAATTATTTGTGTTTTCCAGAAAGTGTGATAGACGAAACGTCAGTGATCGAGCTGCAGTTGATCTTGCGTCAGCTTTGCTTCATGATGTAAGTGAACATATACAAGAATAGACGAAAGATAACAGTACACCTGTTATTGATCAGTATAAAATTCGGCGAGAAAGGATAAAGACACGTCAAGCAATTCAAGCTGAGGTAATACATCTGGTCACAAGGGCGGATTAAAGGGGAGTGGAGGAGGCGACCGCCCCCCCTCGAGAACAAAGGTATTAATGTAAAAGATCATATTATACTTCCATAAAATGGATGTATATGTGAGTCTTCTAACTAACTGCCCCCACCGACAAACTAACCGCTCCCAGCCCCGATAAACTTGCATTAATCCGCCATGTCTGGTCACAAGATCATAGCTTTCTTTTTTGACGGAAGAAGGGATGAAACTCTTACAATTATGAAAATGGATGATAGCAAGTGGCATAAGAGAAAAGTATGGGAGGAGCATATTACACTAGTTGAAGAACCCGATTCTGTCTATTTGGGACATTTTGCACCGCAGAATAAGAGTTCAAAGGGCATTTCCGATGGTATCTTCAGCCTATTAAATGACAAAGCTTTTGATTTATCATAAATAGCCTTTATTGGAAGTGATGGGGAGGTGATTAATACCCAGGGGCGTCGCAAGCTATGGGGACCAGGGGACACGTCCCACCCAATATTTGAACTGGGGGGGACAGAGGGGGACCGAGGAATACTGTATAATTTTCATTAAAAATGCTTAACAGTAAAAAAAAAAAAATGATAGCCGATGTTACATCCTAAAGCACCTTTTTCTCTCACATCGAGAGAGAGAGGTGGGTACATTTCTTCTCTTTTCTTCTTCTTTTTTTCTTTTAAGACTACTGAACAATACAGTATCAGAGTCCTCGAGGAAGAACCTCGCACGATGTCTTCTTATCTTACTATCTGCCCAAGGCATTAGGTTTATTCTTCTTATCTGCTTTTTGGGGGGTGTGGGGGGTGTGGGGGGTTTTGGTGTTTTTGTTTGTTTGGTGGGGTTTGTTTGTTTTTTTTGGGGGGGTGTGTTGTTTTTTGGGGTTTTTTTGGGGTGTTTTTTTTTGGGGGGTTTGTGTTGGGTGTGTGTTTTTGTGGTTTTGGTGGTTTTTTGGTTTTTTTTTTGTTTTGTTTTTTTGGGTGTTTTTTGTTTTGTTTTGGGGTGTGTGGGTTTTGTTGGTTTTTTTTGGTGGTTTTTGGTTTTTTTTGTTTTGGGGGTGGGGGTTGGTTGTGGTTTTTTTTTGGGTTTTGTGTGGGGGGGGGTGGTTTTGTTTGTGGTTGGGGGGTTGGGGGTGGGGGTTTTTTGGTGTTTTTTGGGGGTTTTGTTGTGGTGTTTTGTGTTGTTGGGGGGTGTGGGTTTTTGGGTGTTTTGGTTTTTTTTGGGGGGGGGGGGTGTTTGGGGTTGTTGGGTGTGGGTGGGTTTTTGGGGGTGGGGTGGGTGTGTTGTGTTGTGTTGGGGTTGGTTGGTTTGGTTTGTTTTGGGTGGGGGGTTTTTGTTTGTTTTGTTGGGTTGTTTGGGGGGGGGGTGGGTTTTTGTTTTTTTTTGGTTTTTTGGTTTTGGTGGGTTTGGGGGGGGGGGTGGTGTTTGTTTTTTTTTTGTGTGGTTTTTTTTGGGGTTTTTTTGTGTGTTGGGTTTTTTTTTTTGGTGTTTTGGGGGGGGGGGGTGTTTGTGTTTTGGGGGTGTGGGTTTTTGGGTGGGTTTTTTTTTGTTTTTTTTGGTTGGGGGTTTGTGGGGGGTTGGTTTTTGGGGGTTGTGTTTTTGGTTTGTTTTGGGGTGGGGGGTTGGGTTGGGGGGGGGGGGGGGGTGGGGTTGGGGTTTTTTTGGTGGGTGGGGTGTGTTTTGGGTGGGGGGTGGGTTGTGGGTTTTTGTGGTTGGGTGGGGGGGGGGGTTTTTGTTTTTGTTTGGGTTGTTTGGTTTTGTGGGGGGTGGGTGGGTTTGGGGGGTTTTTGGTTTTTGGGGTTGGGGGGGGGTGGGGGGTTGTTTGGGGGTTGTTTTTTTGTTGGGGGGTTTGTTTGTTTTTTTTGGGGTTTTGGGTTTTTGTGGGTGGGGTTTGTTTGGGGGGGGGGGGGGGGGGGGTTTGGGGGTGGGTTTTTGGGTTTTTTTTTTTTTTTGGGGGGGGGTGTGGGGTTTTTGTTTTTTGGTTGGGGGGGTTTGGGTTTTGTTGGGGGGGGGGGTGGTGGGGTTTTTGTTTTTGGGGGTGTTTGTTTTGGGGGGGGGGGGTGGTTTGGTGGGGTTTTTGTTGGGGTTTTTGGTTTGTTTTGGGGGTGGGTTTGTTTGGGGGGGTTTTTGGGGGTGGGTTTTTTGGTTTTGGTGGTTGTGTTGGTGTTTTGGGGGTGGGGGTTGGTGGGGGTTTTGGGGGGGTGTTTGGGGGGGGGTGGGGGTGGTTTGGGTTGTTTTGGGTTGTGGTGTTTTGGGGGGGTGGGGTGTGTGTGTTGGTGGGGGGGGGGGTGGTGTTGGGTGGGGTGGGGGGGTTGGTGTGGTTGTTTGGTGTTGGGGGGGGGGTTGTTTGGGGGGGGGGGGGTGGGTGTTGGGGGGGTGGGGTGGGGGGTGGGGTTGGGGGTGTTGGTGGTTGTGGTGGGGGGGGGGGGGTGGGGGTTGGGGTTGTGTTGTGGTGTGGTGGGGGGTTGGGTGTGGGGGGTTTGGTGTGGGGGGGTGGGTGGTGGGTGGTGGGGGGTTGTGGGGGTGGGGGTGGGTGTGGGGTTGGTGGGGGTGGGGTGTGGGTGTTGGGGGGTGTTGTGTGGTGTTTGTGGTGGGTGGTTTGGGGGTGGGTGTTTGGGGGGTGGGTGGGTGGTGTGTGGGGTTTTGTTGGGTGGGGTGGGGGGGGTTGGGGTGTTTGGGGGGGGTGGGGGTTGTTTTGGGTGGGGGTGGTGGGGTGGGTGGGGGTTTGTTGTGGGTTGGTGGGGGGGGGGTTTGTTGGTTTGTTGTGGGGGGTTGGGGTGGTGTTGGGTGGGGGGGTTGTTGGTGGGGGTGTTTGTGTGGGGTGGGTGGGTTGGTTGTTTGGGGGGTTGGGTGGGGGGGGGTGTGGGGTGTTGGGGGGTTTGTTGTGGGGGGGTGGGGGGGGGGGGGGGGTGTGGGTGGTGGTGTTGGGGGGGTGGTGTGGTTGGGGGTGGGGTTGGGGGGTTGTGTTTGGGTGTTGGGGGGGGGGTGTGGGGGTGGGGGGTGGGGGGTTGTTTGGTTGGGGGGGGGTGTGTTTGGGGGGTGGGGGTGGGTGTGTGGTGGGGGTGTGGTGGGGGGTGTGGGGGGTGGGGGGGGTGGGGGGGGGGTGTGGGTGGGGGGGTGGGGGGGGGGGGGGTGTTGGGTGTGGTGGGGGGGTGGTGTGGGTGGGGGGTTGGGGGGGTGGGGGGGGTTGGGGGGGGGGGTGGTGTGGGGGTGGGGGGGGGTTTGGGGGGGGGTGGGGGGGTGGGTTGGGGGGGTGGGGGGGGGTGGGGTGTTGTGGGGTGGGGGTGGGGGGTGGGGGGGGTGGGGGGGGTGGGGGGGGGGGGGGGGGGGTTGGGGGGGGTGGTGGGTGTGGGGGGGGTGTGGGGGGGGGGTGTTGGTTGGGGGGGGGGGGTGGGGGGGGGGGGTTGGGGTGGGTGGGTGGGGGGGGTGGGGGGGGGTGGGGGGTGTTTGTGGGTTGGGGGGTGGGGGGTTGGGTTGGTGGGGGGGGGGGGGGGGTGGGGGGGTTGTGGGTGGGTGGGGGTGGGGGGGTGGGTGGGGGGGGGGGGTGTGGGTGGGTGGGGGGTGGTGGGTGGGGTGGTGGTGGGGTGGTGGGGTGGGTGGGGGGTGGGGGGGGGGGGGGTGGTTGGGGGGTGGGGGGGGGGGGGGGGGTGGGGGGGGGGGGGTGGTGGGGGTGGGGGGTTGGGTGTGTTGGGTGTGGGTGGGGTGGGGGGGTGTGGGGTGGGGGGGTGGGGGGGTGGGTTGGGGTGGGGGGGTGGGGGGGGTTGGGGTGGGGGGGGGGGGGGTGGGGGGGTGGGGTTGGGTGGTGGGTGGGGGTGGGGGGTGGGTGGGGGGGGGGGGTGTTGTGGTGGGTGGGGGGGGTGGGTGTTGGGGGTGGGGGGGTGGGGGGGGGTGGGGGGGTGGGGGTGGTGTGGGTGGTGTGTGGGGGGTGGGGGTTGGGTGTGGGGGGGGGGGGGTGGGGGGTGGGGGGGGGGGTTGTTGGTTGGGGTGGGGGTGGTTGGTTTGGGGGGGGTGTGGGTTGTGTGGGGGGTTGGGGTGTGTGGGGGGTGGGGGTGGGGTGTGGGGGGTGGGTGGGGGGGGGGGGGGGTGGGGTGTGGGTGGGGGGGTGGGGGTGGGGGTTGGGTTTGGTGGGGGGGTGTGGGGGGGTGTTGGTGGGGGGGTGTTGGTGGGTGGGGGGGGTGTGGGTGGGTGGGTGTGGTGGGGGTTTGGGTTGTGTGGGGGGTGGTGGGTTGTTGTGGGGGGTGTGGGGTGGTGGTGTGTGGGGTGGGTGGGTGGGTTGGGTTGTGGGGGTGGGGGGGGTGGGGTGTGGGGGGGGGTTTTTTGGTGAGGGTTGGGTTGGGTTGTTGGGGGGGTGGTTGTTGGGTGGGTGGTTGGGGGGTGGGGTGGGTGGTTTGGGGGGTTGGGTTGGTGGTGGGGTGTTGGGGGGTGGTGGGGGGGTGGGGTTTGGGGTGGGGTGTTTGGGGGTGGGGGTTGTGTTTGGGGTTGGGTGGGGTGTTTGGGGGTTGGTTGGGTTGGTTGTTGTGGTTTGTGGGTGGTGGGGTTGGTGGGGTGGGGGGGGGTGTGGGTGGGGGTGGTGGGGGTGGGGTGTGGGGTGGGGGGTGGTGGGGGGGGGTGTGGGGGGGGGTGGGGTGGTTTGGGGGGGGGTTTTGGTGGTGGTGGGGGGGTGGGGGGGTTGGGGGGTGGTTGGGGTGTGTGGGTGTGGGGGGTTGTGGGTGGGTTGGGGGGGTGGGGGTTGGGGGTGGGGTTGTTGGGTGGTTTTGGGGGGTGTGTGGGGGGTTGGTTGGTGTGGTTTTGGGGGGGGTGGGTGGGGGGGGGTGGTTGTGGTGGGGGTGGGTGGTGTGGGGTGGGGGTGGGGGGTGGTGTTGTTGTTGGGGAGGTTGGGTGGTGGTGGGTGGAGTTGTTGGTGTGTTGTTGGGTGGGTGGGGGGGGTTGGGGGGGGTGGGGTGTGGGTGGGGGGGGGGGGGTGGGGGGTGGGTTTTGGTTTGGTGGGGGGGTGTGGGGGGGTGTGGGGGGGGGGGTTGTTGGGTGGTGGGTGGGGTGTTGTTTTTGGTTGTGGGTTGGGGGGGTTTGTGTTGGTTGGGGGGTGTGGGTGTTGGGTGGGGGTGGGGTTGTGTGGGGGGTGGTGGGTGGGTGATTTTTGGGTTGGGGTGGGGGGGTGGGGTGTGGGGGGTGGGTGGTGGGTGGGGTGGGGGGGGGGGGGTTTGTGGGTGGGTTTTGGGGGGGTGGGTGTGGAGGTGGGTGTTGGGGTGGGTTTTTTGGTTAGTTGGGGGTGGGGTGGGGTGGGGGTTGTTGGGTGTTGGGGGGGGGGGGGGGGGGGATGCAATTACAGACTATATCATACTATAGCATGCAATAGCAGGCTATATCGTACAAATTGCAGACTACATCATGCAATTTAATTTTTGAAAATGATTTTTGGTAAGTGACCATTCCGACTGCGTTTGGCAATGGGTATTTTGAACGACACAATTATTCTTCAATTTTCGATTGGTCACAGGCTAATCTTGCGAGTTGTGTAGATGTTTTATGAGCTGCTTATGCTCTGTGAATTTATCGGCGTTGACTAGAGACTATACGTAGTCCCACAAAAACAGTCTGGCATCAGATTTCTTAAATTTGAGTCAGTCTTAAATGTCTGTAATGATCAGTTGACTTTCTGAAGTCCCGATATGATTCAGTTATCATCGAACGTATCAGTAATTCGATGGTTTCAATTTTCGTTTGATATGCTGTTGAAACCATAAATCTTAGTTATTGTGAGTGGCAACCAGAAAGTATACTCTAGCGAGCAAACACATCGCCATTCAGAACCATTAGAAAAGTGAGGAAAAGATAAACTATGTGAATTGTGGCACGGGAATGGGGAGAGAGGCAAGACTGGTGCTATATCGCTATATTTGAGGAGTGGTACGTGTAAACTACAAGTGCACTTTACTGTCAATATGCGCATTGCAAACACTTTTGGCATAAAAAAAAATATCGCCAACTTTTAGTGAATGTGAACACATTTGAAATATTCTTAATTTATAAAAGTATGAGGGGGAAAAAACCACTCTCCTGTGAAATGTTATTCCAGAAACTTTCACAAATCATAAATTGCATCCATTAGCAGAGCAGCTATGTACCATTCTTCTTAAAAATTTCGCCATGAAAACGGAAATCAGCGCACTGACCGCAAATGCTCCATATAGTAAGGAGACTTGGATGCACAAGAATTATGCGCGTGAAATCTAGTCGCAAGTCACATGATTTAACTTCTGCCTCAAGTTTAGGTTTACCAAAGCGTTCTCTATATCTCTATTCCTTATATCTACTCTATGGTGCCAACATTCGAGAACAACTAGTTATCAGGAGTGGCTCCAATGGGGGGTCCGGGAGGGCACGTGCACCCCCGTCGGGGAACTTGTGACCCCCCATCGGGGCTATTTGATTAATTCGTCGGGGAATTTTCATAAGAAGAAATCTATATTTTAGCTGAGTTTTAGGTTTGATTTTGTAATTTTTAAATACACATGAAAGGCGAATGAGTATTGGAGATTGAAGCGGATATGTTTACATTTCTGGGAGGGGGGGGGGTATATTCCTCAGAACTTCTGAATAATGGCTAAAAGTACTTTCCGTTTTCATTCATCTCTTATCTCTGCGATCCTTTTCATGTCGAGAAACAGCCACTTCCTGCATCTTCCAATACTGTGATGTGTTCACAAACGGCGGGGGAGACTTCAAATTCGAATAGTGTATATTTGAAATCTGTGATCCCACTCTCAGGAGGCATTTAACTGGATTTGCAGCATGACATCAATCTTAAGGTAACAAAAGTGCCAGTCTATACTTCAAACGACAAATTTATGAGACCACATGTGCGACCACTGTCTATTCGAGGCTCTTTTAATTGCTTAAACGATTGTGCATTTTGTCGCCGACACCGTAGAAAAGTACAATATGGGTGTGTGTGGTCGGGATAGGGGAGACAGTGACCGTTAATTAGACCAGTCGGGTAGATAAAAAATTTCGAGGGAAGGCTTAAGTATGGCTTTGCTTACACAAGCAAATGGGGGATGCTCTTTTTTCCAGAAATACGGTTTTTGTACTTTTATTGGTCCTCAATGACAGAATGATCAGAAAGAAATGGTTCGTCGAAATATCCCGTATATTTTTATTTTTCCCGTATATTTTTCTTCGCAAACCCATAGTACATCACTTTTCCAACACTTGTTATTGTGCATTGTGCCAGTGAGTTAGACAGAGTTTAGAATAGTGGGCATTTTTTTTTTCTTGTTACGGCAGCATAGCATATCATTGTGAAGTGTATAAAAGTTTAATTTCACTTTTGGCTTTATGTTTCCTAAAAAAACATCGGTGGTGCCAAAAGCACAAGATATAAAGTACAGTGTGCTTTATGTCGTGATATTTTTGATAATGATTATGTAAAAAAAAAAAAAAAAAAAAAAAACATAGGATAACTAAGCATTCAGATCTTCATAAACAAAATCGACTGGGGCCTGTTCAATTACCGAATGGAAATAAGAGAAAGAATCCTTGGGATATTTCTTCTTGCTCTTCGAATGTATGTTTATGTATGGAATTAGAGAAAGAAAACCCTTCAAGTTCATCAGATCCACAAACTTCAAGTAAGTTATATGTGAATTACATTCATATATATATTTTAAATGTTTAAAAGCTTTAATTAAATGTTTAAAAGCTTAAATATGTTTAAAAGCTTAATTAATATAAGTAATTATTAAAAATATGGTCAGTTTATTTCTCTAAAGCATTGAATTATATCTTCTAAGCACTTGCTTTTTGTTATGTATTTGTACAAATACTAGGGGCCAAGGCCCCCAGACTCGCTACGCTCGCTTTTCGTATGAGGGATCCGGCCCCTAATCAGGCTTATTCGTAAAAAAGACATAATTTCAACAGACAAAACCCGAAGATTGGATCAGATAGAATGTTACTGAGCTAAGCTACACATTGCTTGGTTCTTGCATCTTCATTGGTACATAAAAATTTAAACTTCACACTACAGTAGACCCCCTACCCCTCATAACACGGAAGGTATATTGTTATGGGAATCCGTGTTGTACGGGTCCTGAGCTATACTCTACCTGGAGTGCGGACTCCGCTTATAATCGCTGGAAAAATTATTTGCACTCCTCAGAAACACAATGATATTTAATGTTGCCATTCAAAAGTTATATTAATTAAGAGCTAAAGCGTAATAAAATCAGAACATATGTTTCAGCTGAATTTTTAATAATGTAAAACCTATTGGACACCTTGCGAATTTGCCACCCATGGCGATTTTTCATTATTTGGCGACTTGCGTACATGTAAAGTTAATAAAAGCTACGGAACAGATAGAATAGCCTGCCACCCATGGCGACTTTTCACTATTTGGCGATTTACACATGCTCATAACCTATATTTACTGTTCATTTAAAGTTACCGGAAAACCGTTATCCCTATTTTCATTTACATAATCGTTTGCAGATTGGCGTACTTAACACCACGAATTATACCATCTCGTCGCGCTAGCAAATATCCAAAGTGTACTATAACTGCTATAATGGCATAGTTAACGCCGCCAAATATTGCTACTGGTAGCAAATAATCCAGCTGGACAAGAACCGGCTTTAAAATAATCTGCATTTTAATTATTTTTCATTTTCAAGATATATTTATAAGTTAATGTGTTATGCAAAGTATTCTATGTCTTTAAAATTATTTTATCGCACTAATCCTTACTTGAACTCTTATAACTGTTGAGAAAGTAATAAGATATTTTTATAACTAAGTGGTTAATTAGATAATTTAACTTTTATTAGTTATTCTGTTTATATTAGTTATTCTGTTTTGGAAAAACGAATAATCGCTAATTCTAAACTTCTGTTGTCTAAGCGAACTTACTATTTGAAAATTGTCAACTTTGTGTAACACATTTTGAGTTACTTATTTCATATAGTTTTTATTTTGGCGTAAAATGGGCGTAATTCTAACTCATGTTTGTAAATTTCACGCGATTCTAGATACTTGGAAACGCTTTGTTGCAAAGGAATGAATGATTTTATTCCAAATCTGGCAACCATTCAGTTTAGTTTATCAGTTTTTTATTAATATCTTCTAAAATAATTCGATTAGCAGGTTCCTCGGAATTTTTCGAATCTGTGGGCACCTTAGTCGAAACTCAAATCCCCACGGTTTAGGAGGAGATACGCTGTACGCTGACAAACTTTGACAGCGGCGGCGACAGCGGCCTTTACTTTTTTTTAGAATAGAGAGATACTATGCCCAAGGGTGGATCCAGAAATATTTTTCATGAAGGGTGCAAAGCTTGAATACCAATTCAGAATTGCATGAACATGCAATTTTATTTGAAGCGTATTTTCACTAGTGTAAATATTTTCCTCTCGGGGAATTCGTGCCCCCTGTGCCCTCGCCCTAAAACCACACTTGCCCCTCACCCCCCCCCCCTTATAAAAAAGAATTGAAACTAGTTTGAGCACAAATTTTGAATGACCACATTCTGCATTATTTAAAAATAAAAATAATTTTAAAATAAGGCACATATTTCAAAAACTGAGTCACTTGTTCTGTCTCAGAAATTTTAAAATACTGGTTTAAAGTTTATTTATTAACAGCATTTTAATGATACATATATATCATTAAGTGTCCTTAGACATGGATGCTCGTAATGGTTTGGAGTGCACTTTTAATCATAGCTGCGGATACAGAATCATAACTTTTTGAGTTGAAACTGGAGTAGAAGTCGGACTTTTTGACCTCACATTCTGATTCTATGAAGTGTTGTACAACATTATTGTATTTTAAATTATATTAACTGTCTGAGTGCTCTATAAATTAATCTAAATTTTCTCCTAATTGGTCTTTTAAACACTATGATTACTTTTAAATGTGCTCTTGCTTTTAAACCATTGGTAAGTAACATGTTGTTCACCCCATTATATGTAATTCCCGCTAAATTACAGAACAGGATATACATTTTAAAAATATATTCTTTCGTTTCAATTTCGATTTTTTGGTATATTTATCAAATACGATTTAGTAATTGGAGTGAGGACGAAAGGTATGTCTTTATAAACTTTCAAATTGCATTAATGCAAATTTAAATTAAACACAGATTTAATGTAATTGTATGTAAATTAACAGTATTTTAATTCATGAGTCAAAAGCTTTTGTGTCATAGATGTAAAATAAAATTTCCCATTGTATTACTTTTATTCATAGAGCTACAAAATTTATAAGTCTTAATTGATATTTTAAAAAGAGATTTACGACTCGGGCGATAAGAAATTTCGGATTTTGTTTACTACGGAAACTTTTTAAAATGTATATTTAATTGTGTAATAATTTGACATGACAAAATATTTATAAAATTATTTTACAGTTAATCATCTCTGGCATTAAAAATATGTATAAACCTTTGAATATTTAAACGCTTTAACTAAAAATTTTCATTTTAATTAGAAATATTTTAAACTGGACGTATTTTATTTATTTATAAGTTAATGTGTTATGCAAAGTATTCTATGTCTTTAAAATTATTTTATCGCACTAATCCTTACTTGAACTCTTATAACTGTTGAGAAAGTAAATAAGATATTTTTATAACTAAGTGGTTAATTAGATAATTTAACTTTTAACTTCTTCCGAATAAAAAAATAGTACTTTTCTGTTTCTTAGATGGCAAATTCGAATAAATTCTAAATATACTTTTTATTTATAAATAGATTGAATCGAACACAATATGCACGATTTAATCTTTAATTTTATAAAAATTTAGCAGTAAGATTTGTTTTTATTTTTATTTTTTTGTAATTTAAGAATTAGTCAAATACATAGTTTGTTTATTTGGTAACATACTTTATACATATACAACGAGTGAGAATTTGCACTATATAGAGAAATCTAACTGGATTAACCGGCCCTCTTTAGCTAAGAGTTCATAGCTATGCACACCAAGAAGATTAACAGCTGCAAGGGAATTAAAATTTATTACATTTTGCTTGGGGTAAAAAAAGAAAACGTTGATTTAAAAAAATTAAATAATAAAAATAACCAGCTCCTCTGATAGACCAAAGCCCTTCCAGTCCAGTATGAAGATGGCTGTGGATAGATCTAAAAACGGAATATAAGTTAAAGGAAACTGATTAACCTTGACTAACAATTTAATTTTTATATCGTTGTGGAAAAAATAACTAACTTTTGTGAATTTTAATTCAGTTATTTTACTGCAAAGTAAATAAAAATTATAGTATACAGCGTCTATATCGTCTTCCGAAATTTTCCCTTTTATCCTGTAAAATAAGTAAATAAAATAAATACAATAAAAGTTTATCACGTTTGTGGAAACCTCGTTCAAAACTATCTTGGAGTATTACAAAAAAGTAAATTTTTATCAAGGTTAGGTCGCTAAAAATAATTATTTTTTGTGTGAATTGGTAAATTATAAGCTGTCCGATTATATTTTTCTGACGATATTTTTTATTTTATTTTATTTTAGATTTTAAAAGAAAGTGGTTAATTTTCTTCAAGAGTGCTTGACTTTATAAAAAACTTAATAGCGCATATATTTACGTTCTCTTTCGGAGATTTTTATAATTTATTATTATTATTATTATTATTAACTGAAGCTCCCAGGGGTACACTTCACAACAATTCTTTTCGAAATTGAGATACGGTGCCATCTTTTAGCTTTCAATAAGTACTGTCACCACATGAATTATTATTGAAGTAGAATCATTTTAAAGCTGTAGAAACAAGTGATAAAGTTTTGGTATGCCACTTTACTGCGCGCCTTCAAAATCATTTTTCTTAAAAAAAATTTTTTGTTGTAAAGTGGTTCTACCTATAAACATTTCAGTTGCATATTTCTCACTTTATTGTGATTTAAAATATTAATATTACATAAATTAACAATTCGATTAATATTTTTACAGTAAAACATGTTGGCCAGAAACACTAGACTTTTTGAGATAACGAGTTGAAATTAAAGGGAATCAGTTTGTAAATGGAAATGTAGATTACAATTATCTACGCTAGGGATCTATGCCGGAGGTGGGTTTGCCCTCCGTGGGGGACTTTCTAAGAGGTCCTAACCCGTATTTATGCAAAGTTTCGGAAAAAACCACGGAAAACTCCGAACGGTTAGGTCGGCGGACGCGACCTGTCGAACCAGGCACCTTCCGTTTCCAAGTTCAAAGCGCTAGCGCTATGCCACTGGTGGGGTGGGATTCAATTTGTAAGGGAAAACACATTTATTGAGATATCAAGAATTTCGATGTTCGAGATATCGAGGTTAAACTGTAATTAAATTTACATATATCTCTTAATTTCATAAAAATAACTGCAATTTGTGTAAAAGCGTGCAAATTTAGTCATGCTTAATTTATAAAATAAATTTTCAGTGAATTTACAGCAATATTCTTGCACAAAAAACTTTTGTTTCTGATATTTTTTCTGCGGGATAAAAAAAAAAATGCGTAGAACTTTCTTCGCTGAATTTTTTTCAAAGAATTTCATTCATATGAAATATTTTAAGCGTTAACCTGAAGAACTCTTAAAAGTAGCTTTCGAGATTTTACAGAAACGTGCAAGGCCGTTACCAGGGGGGAGGATCATGTGGGTTTGACACCCCCCCCCCTCCAAAATTTCAGTAAATGCATTATCAGTTTATTTGCGTTCATTCTAGAGATCAGTTAATTTAATTTTAGCACTACAGATCCCCTCCACCCACCGAAATTTTTTGCTTGCTGAGGCCTTGGGGAAATATTTGTGTAATGTAAAAGGATTTTGAGATACGTTAATTAGGGTCAGTTTAAATAATAATCTACCAGGAAAGATTGTGCAGTGGTTTTTGAAAATATCCGGGGCCTGGGTGTCCGATTATGTATGTCGATCCGATTCCTGGAAATATTTCACAAAACAAAACATTATATTGTCCTCCATCTCCTCTAAACTTATCTGGATCCTGGATATTTTAGTTTAGAAAATGATTTATTGTGAAAAAATCACTTTCTAAAGTAAAATATTTTCAAGTGGTGCAAATAGTTGCAAATTTCCATATCATACTTGGTGACAAAAATGTCATAAAAGAGGGAGGTCAAAGCCCCCTCTTGGATACGCCACTTAGCATATGTACATGTATATTTGTGCCCCCTCGTCGGGGAGTTATGACCCCCCGTCGGGGAAAGTCTAGCGCCACCACTGCTAGTTATCAAGCATAGCTCTAATTATTTGCTAACACCATAGTTTTGGAGAAAATACACCTGGAGTCATCAAAGTTATACCATTAGCGTGTAAGTCGCGCGTGAATTATTAGTGTGACACTTGCAAACGATTCTCGACAATCTGCTGTTGGCTAAATATTGACAAATTTGTTTATACTCTGGCTTCCAAAGAACAATGCAGAAAGAAATACAGTGCAGTTATAATCCGTGGTTTTAATTCCTTTTACGAATGGGTCAGTCTATTATTTTTAACACTTAAAAAGTGTTACGAAATGTTTAAAAATGTTACCTTATTCCGTCTTAATACAAAAAGCTACATATGTTTAATACATACCTTTACATGGTAGCATTTTTATGCAATCAGCTATGCTTTAAAAAATTAGAAACGGAATTTCTGTTTAATGTAAAATGAATCGTAGCATCTGTTGAACAACTTCATTTTTAATAGCCAAGTCAATAAACTTTCACCCTCAGAAATTCAATAACTTACAGCCATGCTAATACATAAACTTATCTTTTTCATTTTGAAACTACCTTCAAGAGTTTTTATTTCAAATGTTTGTATCTTGGAAAAGCTAAGAAAACCCATAAAACATCAGGCATGTTTCCACTATTCTTGTCATTGGAGCAGATTGAATGAATTGCACTTTCAAGTGCAAATTTAAATCTTTTTTCTTGTTTTTGCTTGTATAAACATGCATAAGTTCGAGAAATTTACATCAATAGTTGGAAAACACAAAAAAGTGAAACTTTTTATCCAAAAATATAGTATTCATTATGCTTTTCTTAATGGGCTTTAAATGTCAACTAGAGATTTTATGTCCCAATTATAAGGATTTAAAATAAATGCCAAAGGCAAAAGGAGGAGTAATAAAAGTTTTTTAAGACAGTTGAGCTGTAATGCTTTTTTAATGAGCACTAGCTACATAAAGTTCCATTAAATGTATATGCAGGATTTCAATTCTGAAAAAAAAAAAAAAAAAAAAAAAAAAACACTGGTATTTATATAAAGTTCCGAAGTCAAAGGGATAGCATTAATGGCACGGGGAATAATAACATTTCAAATCTTTGATTTTCCTATTTTACTTTATAAAATAAACTATCCAGTATTTCATATTACAGATTTAACAAGAAATACATTTATAATAAAAGTAAAGATGAATTCTCTTTTTCACAAACTATGAATTTTTCCATTATAAAGAATACTTTTCTTAGTGCACATAAAATATTCAAATTCTGTATACTTTTTTAAACAAAGCTTTGCATCGAATTGAAAAATATTCTCCCGTAAACACTTTTTAGACTAAAATTTAAACACTTCTTAAAAGTACGTTTAAAATACTATTTTTATATTTATTTAACAAGTGCATAAAAAATCTTGATAACTATTAACTTTGTGTCACTATAATCATTTATTTTTTTCATGTCACATTTTTAGAATAATATTTCATTAGATGTTTTTCGAAAACAAAGAAGTTATTTTTAAGTGTGTTTATTTTTATATTAAATATTCCCTTACACATTATCTTTCACACAACACAAATAGTCTCACAAATTTCTGATTTTAGCATTAAACTTCCTGTAAGACAAAGCGTTTTAAAATATTATACTTTAAGATGTCAGAAAAATGTATCTAGAAAAAGAATATTTTAATAAAGCGAGTAGTAATAGATATCAAAGTTAAAATTGCAATACTAAATCAAACTTCTTGGTAGAGTTCGCAGGAGTGTCAGCTTTTATTTTCTGCAAAGATGTTAAAAAAAGGTTTTTCATAAACTAATAAATCAACTTTAACAGAAAAAGCATGGAAAAGAAATTGGACATGATTTTAAAAAATGGCAAAGAAAGTAATATACGTATACAGGGTGTCTTAAAAAGAAGACAATACGCTTTTATTTTTTAGCTATTGGAGATAAGTGGGCAATTTAATTTGAAAAAAGGTTAAAAATAAGGTAGTAAAAAAAGACTACGTTAAGAAAAATTTCCTTTCTTTAATTTTTTAAAAAGTTAACTTTTTAAATTTGTGTACGATGCAAATTTGTGTGCAAAAATTTCTCATTTAGTAAATAATGCACATACTTTAATGTGGTGATGCAAAAAATTTCAACCTTTCACAATGACCCATGGAGAAATTTTTAACAAAGATGATCGGAGCTATACATGAATTTCAATGTCAACGTTTAATGCTTAAGTGCAAAGTATTATTTTCTTCAGTAATTTCTGCACGGCCCCTGGAACGTAACCATTTGTTGTGATTTTTTCCCATTCGAGATCCATTAAAAAGTGGTTTAAGTTGGCATACATTTATCTTCATATCCCTGATATTATGTTATAGAGAACAAATAGGGAGATCCCTTTGGATTATTTGTGTTGTGTTGGAACATGTATTCGGATTTGTGTGCTTGGCGCGAGGATCCGCTTATAAATCCACGTCGAGTGAAGGACAAACACAAGGGGGGGGGGGCAAATGCCTTGTGGGAGGACTTTTCTGGGCATCTAGCGCGTATTCACGTGGAATCTGGAGAAAACCGCCCAAAGCTCTAGACCGCTAGACCGACGGCCCCGCGAGAGGACAGAACCCTGTTCCTCCACTTGAGCCATCTCCCAATGTCAGTGGCTTTAACCGCTGTGCTACACATTGGTGATTATTTGTGTTTGGAACATGTATTTTTGGGGATTGTTGTCATTGTGAACACGTATATCGGATTTGTGTGCTTGGCTGGCGACCTGCTTATAAATCCTCGTCAGTATGACAACACAAGGGGGATGCCTTCCGTGGAGGTCTATCTAAGGGGTCCTAACCCCTATTTACACTAAGTTTCAGAGAAAACCGCGGAAAACACCGAACGGTTAGGTCGGCGGACGCGCGATGGGACCCGAACATGGGACCTTCACACTTCGCCCGTCTACCATTTCCAGTGACATAACGACAATGCCATGGTGAGGCCGGCTTGTTATTTTTGTTGTTTTGTTGTATTTGGAACATTTATTTTAGGATTTGTTTATTTGGTTTCAGGAACCCAGTTATAAATCCCCGTCGAGTAAAGTGGATAACACAACGACAGTTTTTAATAGTGCAGAGAGAAGCGAAATTTAAATAACCAAGGGATGAGAAGGATTCGAACCCATGACCGTGCGCATAAGCAATTAGCAGAGAAGAGGACAGGCCCTTAGCCCCTCAGACACCAGATCTCCTTTTAGTAACAGTTTGCTTAGTTTTGAGAAAACTGCTTATAAATCCTCGTCAAATAAACTGGACAACGCAATGCCAGTGTTTATTAACAGATAGAAAGGAAATTTACAGTATTAACGGGCGTATTCACGAAGTACTTGACACCCGCGTTAACTCTTCAGATGTTAAATAGACATCAAATATACGCCCATTCGACATCTGACCCTTGTTTTTGTGGGTTTGTTAATGGGTAAATCCTACCAATCTTGTATATTTATCGCACAACTTATTGTTGTTGTTACATTTGGAACATTTATTTTTGGATTTATTTTTCTTGGCTTCAAGAACTACCCGTATAAGTCCTCGTCGAATAAAGTGGACAATACAACGACAGTTTTACTAATACAGAGAAAAGGAAATTTGTAGTTCACACTCTCTGGCAACAAAAGCAGCCAGATGATGAGTGAAAATGGAGCCCTCGACCGTATTCCTGTAACATTCAAAACTGTGAAAACGGTACATGTTTTGGATTTAAGTATTTTCAATAAGAATACGTGACATATTTATTTATTAATACATGGAAAGGATGTGCCATTAACGTTCACATGAGTGATACTTAGAACAGCTACGGACACCCTCACAAAAAAGTATTCGTGTGTACCCAGACAGCACAGCAAACTTTCATCAAACTTGCAGCAAGCTTGATTTATCTAGTCAATAAAGTTGAATTAAGCTTGAAAATTTCAAGCGTGTAAGCTTAATGCAAGCTTGAATCAAGTGTTCTAGTTTACACTTGCCCAGCTTGCATTAAGCTTGACATTTCAAGCTTGAATCAAGCTTGACATAGCAGGCTTAAAAAAAATTTCTAAATGCACGTGGCGCCCGTCGGCGAACTCGCCCCACATACTTTATTTTTCCACGCATTTTCCCTTCTATGCTGAAATTTTAAGTTATTTTAATCTGTTTCCATCAAACGTCCGCGGCTGGGTTCGATCTCGGGAACTATGGGCTGGGAGGCCAGCGTGATAACCGTTCCGCCAATAAGCCTCGCGCAGCTATGACTAAAGTTTGAAGTGACTGTTGTCACGCCGTTTTCTGGCCAGATCGATCAGTATGGGCGATGCCGATAAGTTTCTTTTATTTTTCCATGAAATGAATCAAAATTTAAATAATGTTATGTGTGATTTATAGACTCTACTAATAGGGAAATAAGCATAATATAAACTTAAAAGCAGGACACGTTTTAAAACTTTCAATATCGCAACACTCATGTTGAGCAATACTGCTGGCCAAAATCGAGACAAACGACTGATTTTGAAATCAATTTCGTAGTATAATTGCATTTCATTTTGAAGAATTTCCATATTTGAAAATATAGAATTTTTTTTTTAATTCTATGGTCAAGTACATTTATGACTGATTAATTATTTTTTGGAGGCCGGATTGCGCATCATTCTACCACCCATAAAGTGAAATATATTAACTAACTAAATTGTGTTAATTTATAAAAATTTATTTTTAGGTCTAATTAATTAGTTAATGGAATTACTAATGTTAATTAGATGTAAATAAAACTAAAACTCCCCTCGTGTTACACTTCAGAGGGGCTTATCCCATTCATTCCTTCCCCTTGCGTGTTCTAATGTCCAGGTTTTGTGCGATAATAAAATAAAACACAACTTTTACGAACTTTTCTTTATTTAATATGAGCAAATTTGAGAAACGCTAGATAATTAATGTTCATTCTCTTTCACAGATGGCTCCATCAACGCTCGCTTTCGAAAGGGAAAATCAAGTTGTATTCCAGCTTGACAATTCAACTTGACTTCTGCAAGCTTGCTGCAAGCTTAAATTGAATTGAACTGTTAAGCTTGTATTAATACGTCAAAGAAATGTCAAGCTTGATTTAAGCTTATGTGCTGTCTAGATAAGACCTACTTCCTTTCAGATTTTTAGAAATGACTGTTTACTTAACTGAAACGCACACAATTAAAATGAAAAATGTTATACTATTCTTATATACTAATGGCATTATTCACCACACACTTGACAAGCAGATAAATCCTAAAACGCGGGTCAAAGTCATTGGTAATGTACCTTACCGATAACTTTAACATGCGAGTATGGATAATTTGCATGTCAAGTGTTTGGTGAATACCCTAGTAGCAATGGATGATTGGCATTTCCTTGGGCGATGACTGGTTTGATTGGCTTCTCATCGTTACGCGAAATGCAAAGCTTGGCCCAGTATCCAAAACTTTATCTTAAAAGGGTGCATGGGATGTCCGCTGCAGATACTGATTGGGCCAGTACCAAAAATTTCATCCTAAAACGGTGCTTGGGATTTGAACTGTCCAAGGTGCATGGGCCAAACGCCTGTATTTGACCCATTGATACACTGAACTGAAACCGTACTTGGACCAAGTAACAGAAATACCTCCCTCATCGGAGGAAAGCCAAGGAGCAGATTATACGCATGCGCGTTCTTCCGTTCTGAGACTACCGACCGACACCGACCGCCATTATTTAGCAAGATCTACGGAGGAAGGGAAGAAAACAAGCTACTCGCTTGCTTGCTTTGAATTGGTATGTATTATACTTTTGTTTTATTTTAACACAGATTCGATTAATATAAGACGAAATAAATATAATGTATTAAATGGTATTTGTTTATAACAATGTCTTAAAAATAACTGTGCTGCTAACACTTGTGTTAGGGTTAAAAATGGTAACAATTCTGTTATTAGTTGTAAAGTGTTTATGTATCGGCTACCGTAATTAATTGTTTCACTGAAAAAAAAATGTATTAACAAGCTTTAATAGTAATTAAATATTCTATATACATTTGCATACAAGTGCCGCCAGCTGTCAAATCAATTTTCTGTATTAGATTCGAAAAATATTCATGTAAGCGAAATCCCCTTCAAAAAAAAAAAATGAAAAAGAAACTGCAATTTATGTATTGAAACCCAAATATTAAATACATTTTGCTGGTAAGATTCAAAATAATGCTAATGTTTTTTCTATTGAATTTAAACTAGCATATGAAATGTATCCACAATATTGGGTACATATTGGAAATGTTTCTGAAGTAGCTCCATCACTGATTTGAAGTTTTCAATAGTAACTCAGTATTGTGAAAACATTACATTTTCATAGTAGCAAGTTACTATTTAGCCCAAATATCTTTTCAATGTTTCCCCAATTTTAAGTAAAAATTGGAAATATTTATAGTGTATTCTTAGTATTGACAAGTAATTATTTTTAAATATTTTTATATCATTTTTTTCTAATGCTAATATACTTAATCACTCATATTATTATTACATTGCAAATAAAAACTGATATTGGTAAAAATTAGCAACATTTATCCATTATATTGTCCATGTTAATGAATTTAAATATATTTAAAATCTATCCACACAGCATTGTGTGTATATTGTAAATTTCCCTCATATTGTACAAACAAATATTTTTAATGTGTCATCATCTTAATATCACAGTAATGCTGGTGAATTAAGGCTGTATTCAATTATTATTTCAAAATTTAAAATCTGAGAATTAATTTTAGGTGCATTTATGTACAAATTTCTGAAAAAAATATGTTTATAATTAAGTGAAATACTATTGAAAATCCTGTGATGATCAGACCCCGATTATCACAGGAGCAAGCAGGGCACATAGGGGTCCTTTAATTTTTTCAGAATATGAATTTAGTTATTAAATTTTCATTCTAAGATTTACTAAAATACGTGTGTTTTTCCAAAAGTTGGATGTCTGTGTGGCAAAATAGATCCCAAATGGATGAGCCGATTTTAATGTGGTTTGTTTTATTTTAAAGATGGTACAGTACAAGACCCAAAATCCGCACAGCTTGGTTCCAGACTTTGTGCTGATTTTAGAATTCTGCAGATTTTGGGTCATATTAGGAAATTTATTCTGTACGGGGACGTAGCCAGAAATTTTTCATGGGGGGGGGGAGGGTTTATGACTACTGCAACTCACATATATGCATACATGTGTGTGGTAAGGGAGTGAAGAATATATACATTTTGTATGGCAAAAAATTCCTCATGGGGGGATGACCCCCCCTTGGCTACACCCTGATTTCCACCCCACTCAGAAAATAATAGAAAAAACGTAAAATCATACAAGCCGGTGCGCACCCCATGTAAACACGGCGACAGTCGCTGGAGCTTGGCGGTTGCCAAGCCCCAGCGACTGTCAACCATTTTGCACAATCATCAAAGTATTTTAACACATTAAAATTGCACATATATTCCAATAACAAAAACATTAAAACAAAATACACTGTCCATATTTAAGCTAAAAAAGTCAGCAAATTCAGTAACAGGCAATTTAAAATGAGCAAACAGTTGACCGTTTTTTAACTAAAAAAACTAGTGGATGAAGCTACCTAGTTGTACAGCTAATGTAAACTGGGCAAACACTGGCCCATTTTCAACTCAAAAAAACATCAGTGGATTAAACAACTTAGTTGTATGCCTCATATAAAGTCTGTATGGTTAGAATAGCACATAAATAGCACTTACGACAACATAAAAACATTGAATATCAATTTAAAATTCACATTAAAAACCTTAAACGTTCGTTTAAAAAAAACTCTTTTTTTTAATTAACTGCTCAGAAATGTCCCTAACACCCACCGGCTTATAATGTAACACAAGCATGCGTTCTTTTATTTACTTTTATATTGACATTGCATTTCTAAC
The DNA here is from genome assembly GCA_038373885.1 of Cheiracanthium punctorium. Lineage (NCBI taxonomy): Eukaryota > Metazoa > Arthropoda > Arachnida > Araneae > Cheiracanthiidae > Cheiracanthium > Cheiracanthium punctorium. Next base: position 457,053 of record JAWZYV010004847.1, on the reverse strand, counting down.
AAACACACACACCGGCCGATAACGTAAAACCAACATGCTTTCTTTTATTTAGCTTTATATTCATACCATATTTCTAAAAAGCACACACACACTTTCTTTTCATACAATAACATATTTCATTCCCTTCCATCCATAACATGAAGCAATTTCAAATTCCCAAACTAACGATGTATACGTTTTTGTATGGTTGCCAACCTAAACAACCATCGGCAGGGTACTTCACTCCCGCTGAGCATCTCTCAGGATAGCCAGAACCAACCCCAAATCAAACATGTAAACAAACGTCAAAATGTAAGCAACACCGCATACAGAATATAGTCCCTCCTTTTTGTGAAAATTTTTGCCTTTTTTATTTTTTGGACCCTCCAAGAAATTTTTTCGGGTACGTCCCTGCCCCTGCTCTCTTCTCCTAGCCACTGAATAATTTGCTTTTTTGATAATTACTTAAATGTAAACTTTAACTGAAGGTTCTTACATTCATATAAATTGATTGATTTAGGAAATTTAATGTTTTTTATGCACTGATGCTCATTTCCTTGAAATCTAGGAGATTGTTAATAACAGCAGTACATTGGGAACCACTGTTGAAGATGTATACTCTACTTTAGACGTTTTAATGTGTGTAAGTATTTATTTTTTATTACTTCCTTGTATGGAGTATATGGAAGTAATGCGATCGCAAAAAATTTTGGGATCCAAATTTCGACAAAAAAAAAAAAACAGATTTTCACTACGTCTAAATTTACTTTTAAGAGTTTTTGCGATGCATCGCATCATACGCTAGCATGCACGTTCACATGCATGTACAACTGATTTTGATCGACCGCAAGTCTATTTTGACATGTTTTTCCATGCTGTCTGTACGTACGTATGTATGTAACTCGTATATCTCAAAAACTATTTGTCGTACAATGTTAAAAACTTATATTTAGGATTGTTGTAACATCTAGTTGTGCAAGGGTTTAAAATACGGTCGCATTTTTTGCAAAATGCGAAAAGAGTTGTGAAAATGAAACGAGGGGGTTTTCGCTTTTTTGCGAAAACATATTTGGGAAAATACTAGCGAGCAGCGGAATAACGGCTTTTCCATGCTTTGTTTACAAGAACGCGTAGAGAATGTTAATGTGTTCCATTATTGAATATTGTGCAACCATCCCAATGCACACAGTTGATTGCTACTGAATCTTGTAAGATCTAACATTAGAAACCGTTTATCTATAGAAAACATTGATAATCTTCTAATGATAAATAAAGAAGGTCCAGAAAGGGAATTTTTCAACTTTAACCCATTCGTGCCTGGATATTTTTGCGACTTTCTTCGATTTTTGCTAACACCAGCAGTAATTGATAAATTTCTGATGTCAACTTTTTGAACAAGGGATGATTTCATTTAAAATCATTATGTATAAAAATTGAAATGTCAACATCCTACTTGGCCATATTAAAATATTTTGTGGAATTGAGGTTCAATACTCGCGAATAAAGGCTAGGAAAAATAAATAACGTTTACGACTGATAGCGAAAATGTCGTCCCAAAAAAGGGACGCTAGGCATAAATGGGTTAATAAGGCTTTTGAAAAGTGGGTGAATATGAAACAAAGAAAACTAGTAACATGTAAAAAAAGTTTTGAGAAACCAATAAAATCCTTTTATCAAATTAACATTATTTTTTATCTGTTTGTCATTTAATCATAACAAATATTGCATATATTACAATAACTTTTAGTCAAAGTTTTGTCTCGCTAGTAAGTACAGATTTGAATTACTTTGTCATTAAGAATGTTTTGTAAATATGTAATCCTTTACATATGTGGCTGATTTTTAAAGGTAAGTCAGCAAATGAAAATCAAACGCATCAAGATGTCGAGAAAGTGGGGGAATGTGAATTTATAGGTATATTGGTCTTTTAGCATTTTGCCAAAGATTTTTTTCTCATTTTAGCTTTTTTGCTAAAGAAATTTTTAGCCCAGATTAAGCCCTGGGTTGTGCACCTTACCTTTTGGTCCCCATCGACTGGATAGTTTATCTACAGGTCCGCCCAAAAGATTATAAATACATTTCGCTCTATGGGCAGAAATTCACTAACTCTCATATCTCAAAAAGTATTGGTCGTAGAATGTTGAAACTTTACATTTAGGATTGTTGTAACATTAATTTATGTTAGTGGTCATTCTAAGCTACATTTGACCTATGGAATCCCTGTTTTATCTGGAATTTTCTTGCAATATTTGTTTCACAGTGTCCAGTAAAAGTTAACCACACTGTCTTTCTCTATTACTCTTTTAAATTCCTTCTCTGAAAGCATAACATAATGAGTGAATATCCCCTAAAATATAAATTGTTAATTTCACAGTGTATTTTGTATGTTAATCTTGGGTGCCCATAGAAATTTTTCTAAAGGGAGAGGGGCAAACATAAAAAAAAAAAAAAAAAAAAAAAAAAAAAAAAAAAAAACCTTTAGAGGGGGGACAAATTTTGAATTTGTAAGAACTTTAGTTCCAATTTTGCTTTCTGATGCAATTTGATTTACATCATAAGACAATATACTAAATCTAAAAAAAAAGTGGGGGCAAGTTCCCCACCTTGCACCCCGTTATGGGTACCCACAGTATTAATGTTATATTCTTCAAGTATTTAATCTTATGCTATGGTTTTCTGAACTTGCAGGTGGCAGAACAGATTTCATTATTGACATTGTTGAGCAAGCAGAAAGCATAGATTTCAGCTTTGCAGCATTTGGGTCTTCTACTGGGCATCATTAAAGGTAAATAAAATTATGATATTGGTAAAATTTACTTTTAACCGGGATATAAATACAAAATAATTTTAATCATTTTTTCTATTGAATTTCAATGAAATGTATCTGAAATATTGGCTATATAATAGAAATATTTCCACCACCAATAAACTTTTAAATAGTACCTCACTGGATTGTAAAACATTGAAAACCTAAACCAGTATTTTTACATAGCAGCAAGTTAACATTTAACCCAAATGTATTTAAAATGTATCCACAATATTAGGTAAACATTGGTAATATTTCTAATGTATTCCTAATATTGACAAGTAATTATTTTTAGATATTTTTATAGTATTTTTATTTTTTCATGTTCATATACTTAATTATTCAATATTATCATTAAATTGGAAATAAATACTGATGTAAAATGTAATAAATTAATATTTACACATTATATCGTCAATGTTAATGAATTTAAATTAAATATATTTAAAATGTATCCACAGTATCTCGTGTATACTTCCAATTTTCCTCATATTGCACAAGTAAATATTTTTAATGTGTTAGCATCTTAATATATTATTACTGGCGAATTATCACTCTTTATCTGTTATACATTATTTTTGCATTTAAAATCTGAAAAATAGTATTTTTATATAAATGCATTTATATAAATACAAATTTCTGAAAAATATTTTAAAAAATAAGTCAAATATTACTGAAAAATTTAATGTAATATGATTGTTCCCTTATTATCATGGGCAAGCGGGGTACATGCCCTAGTCTTCTAAATTATTGACTAAATTATTGCAGAATGGGAATTTTGAGTATTAAATTTTCCAAGATAGTAAATGCTTGACTCTTAGTGGCAAAATAGATCACAATCAGATGTGCCTAGTTTCTTTATGGTTTGTTTATTTTAAAGATGGTTTAATCAGGATGTTTTAACTATATTTGATAATATTCACTTCGTCTATCCCCTTTACATAAAGCTTGCTGTATACTTGTTCAATCTCAGACAATTCAAATAATTGTTGCTATTCAATTAATTTTAGCAGCAGAGTAATCAGTTACTGGTAAACAGATTTACCACTTTCAGTAATATCATGGAAAAGTCAGAATTTTAGTTGTACTTTTTTGAGACTTCATTTTTAATAAAGCTTGTTTCACTTATTGCAAAGAAAATGTTCATTAGCATTCACATTTATCTGTCATATTTCATGTTAAATTCATTTAATCATGACATAGATTTGTACTAGAACACTGTGGAAAATACAGAAAGATAATTATCAGAGTCGGTGAAGAAAAGAAAATGTAACGGGCCCCCATTTAGACCCTTACTTCTGACCCAAGCCCTGTAGTCCGGGAGCCAGCTGACATATTAGGCTCATCATTGCAAAAAGTCTGAGATTTTTTACATTGGTTCATTTTATATTGTAAGTAAAGAAAGTAAATGTCAGCTGACAGAGTAGCGGTGGGTGTAACCACCCAGGCCAATCCTCAGCTGGTGATTGAAAGTTACAGCGTCTTGCTAGATGTAGAGGCGCCAGATGTATTTCACTTGCATCAGCTGATCACTTTTACACTGCGAAAAATTCAGCGGGCAACGTCTTTCAGGTAACTCGTGTTCAACAGCTGAGCAAAAAATAAATTATACATAACTTGATTTACGAAATAAATGCGAATTTAAGGGAAATTTTCTTCAATGTTTACATATAGGGGAAGGTGGCCCAAAATGATTCCCTTAAGGTGAAAACTTGCAGAAAATAACATAAATGTTAAATAAAACTTTGACCCTTTGCCACTATATTTTACATTATATTTTGCATAATAAACATATTTTAATAATGTTTTAAGCCCAAATTGAGTAACGAAAAAAATAATAAAAATAGAATTTCGAAGAGTCCAAAGGATCACTTCACCCACGGACATAATGGTCCTTCATTTGAAAATAATTGCAAATTGTTTTTTATCGGCAGAATAAAAGATGTAAAAGTAATTATGTCTATACATGATGAAATAAAATAAGTTTTACAATCATATAGTTTGTATAATTTATTTAATGAAGATTTTAAAATAGAAAAGTGTCACAAACAATAAATGCAGAAATGAATTAACTAATTTAATGGGGATTCATGCATTTTGAGAACGTTTGAAGGGCTACCATGATGACTAGGACCCGGGCTGCCCACTTTAGTTCATAATACTGGAACTTGCCGATAAACATAAACTAAACAAGCGCAATTCACATCTAAAAACATACTCTGTTCAGTCAACCAAGTCATATTTCTGTATATATTGTATTTCTAAATAAATAGGAAAGTTAGTGCTTACCTCGTAATAAATATGATAAAACCCAGTTTTTGAAGAATTATACTCTGACACATAATACACCGACTGCTTAAATATCGTCATTGCTTCTACTTGACTTGGCACAACTAGTTATGCGTTGTCCGATAGGTAGCGCGAATTGTAACTAAGAAAACATACGTGGATCGTTTTGCACGCTAGGATTATTTTGGGCCACCTTCCCCTATATTTTTCTTTTTGTATTTTAAATATATAATTGAGAATAAATAAAAAAAAAAGATTTGGGCATCTTCAGCTGATTTATAGACTCACTGTGAGATGCACCATGTAACATTAAAAATTGATAGATATCATAATTGATAGATAGAAGAAAGCTGAACTTAATAAAATAGTTCTTTATAGAAGTTACCTGAAAGAAGTTGTCCGCTGAATTTTCCGCGGTGTAAAAGTGATCAGTTGATGGAAGTGAAATACATTGGAGGCCTGTGCGTGTAGCAATACCCTGTAACTTTCAATATAATAGTTAGCAGGCACCACTGACCGACAACATAGTTGCTAAATTTAGAGAATGACCAAAAATAACTGTTGTGAAAATTAAAATATTTATTTAAAAAATTACACCTGCTGGAAACCCCAAGCATCTCGACAGTATGTGCAGGCATGTTGTCACCTAAGCTTCTGCTTGACTAATATCAGCATATAAACTGAACTAAAATTTTCAAAGGCTTTGTTTCTCACAATTGGCTAACCATTGTACTATTTTTGTGTTCAATGCTTAAAATAAATGGCTGTATCCTTAAGCGAATTTCCCTCATTGTATGCTCGCCTGTAAACTTCATTAATTGCTCACGAATCACTGTAGTTTCCGTATATCCCTGATTTAATTACATAATTTTTAAACATAAATGATACTGACAACAGTTAACAAATTGAGAAGTCATTTTTGGTATGTGTAGGTACTGATTGGGACACTAATGATTTATGAAATTATTGATTATGAATTCATTATTTAATCACTCTTAGTAGGCCGACCGAGTTGTATGGTGGATGAAGCACCGTACTCCGGTTTTGGGTTCAACTCCCAGCGGCCAGGGTTTGATCCCCGACTGGGCATTGTGTCCGCCCCTTCATAGGGGGTAACGCTGGCCGCCCACTACATGCGCCCATAATAAAATGGCCACACCTTCGGGCAGTTGTATAGGACAATGCCTAATTGGCAAGTTCCTGCTCGTTAAAAAAAAATGAAAAAATCTTAGTAGTTGTCTTATTCAGATTTTTAATTTTGTCTTGTTTAATTTATTTACAGGTGCTGCTCGAAACTTCAATAAAACCCTGATGGATGTCCAAGTTACTAGTTAATTTAAAAATGTTTGATGAGGGCATGCGACCGCGAAGGAGGATGTCTGGAACGAGCTTTGAAGCAGAAATAAACTTTGTATCAATAAATAAACTTTAATAAATTTTCTTTTAAAATTATCTCTCTCTATTTCTGAAGTGCTAAAGTTGATCTTCGGGGACGGGGACGCAAGTGTTATAATGAAATATATTACATCTAAAATGTAATATATATAAAGTTTGACACTTATAAACTTAAAAGTCAAAATATAAAGAGAATAGGTTGGAGTTGTTGAACAGACAAGACTGTGTGCGACTTGATTTTGCCTCTTCCCAAAATATATTGCAGTACATAAACCTCTTGTAGAAAAGTAATCTTGGTCAAGTCTCGGGGAACCTAACAGCTGTGAAAGTGTAGACTAGATATTGTCAGAGGATCTGAAAAGTTAGCTAAGCTAGAACGCTTTATAGAGGTAATGAAAAAATCCTGTACCATGAAATTAAGGTTTTAAGTAATTTTAGGCTAAAATAAAAACATAAAATGGCAGGGTCCGTATGCCTCCTGGATTTTCATTTTAAAAATTATGGGCCCCTAAAAATTCCCGTCTTTTATGGGAGATTCCTGAAATTTAGTAACTAATCCTGGAAATATTGTGTATTTAAGTTTTTGATCTGATATTTAAAGTTTCAAAATATTCTACCGCAGTTATGATCTACCGAAAACAATCTGCAATTATTATTCTCTGTTAACAAATTTGATAATTTTTTTCAAAAATTGTATAAAATTTTTATTTGAGCTAAATTTTAAATTTGAAAGTTTTAATAAATGATTTTTAAATACAATCATTTTGTTTTGTATTGTTTGTGTAAATGTGTATGGTTTCTAATGACGATTCATACATGTGGGGGTTATTTTTAATCTCTCTCTTTTTTAATATAAAAACTGTAATTTTCATTATTTGAGGTTTGCAACTAAAGTAATACTTTACTTTTAAAATGAAGTACATTTTAATTCATCTACTGACCAACATTTTTCATTTAATTTTTTTAAAAGGAATTTAAATTAGTTTTAATATTTTTGTAATAAATACTTATTAATTTAAGAAAATTAGGAATGTATTATGCATGAGGCTGGCCTAATCAAATTTTTAAAAAAGACCAAATTATGGTAACACATTACAGTATTATGCACATATTTTTATTAAATATTGGATAACATCTTTGTGAGCTATGGGTTTTCAATTATAAGAGGTCAAAACACTTTTTTAAAGTGAAAAATACATTAACTTCAAGAAAGAATAAAATTTTAATGCACTTAGAACCTTTCGACTGCTCCTGGAAAACTCCTGGAATTTACATCACAAAAAAGAGTATAAACCCTGAAATGAGTACGTAAGTTGCATTGAAATTTGAATAATTTTAGAAAACTTATGGTTATTTCTCAAAGATTGTTAACTTTCATTCCGAACAAATGTGGGTTACCACTGGTCAAGGAATTTCATGTTGGCGAAAAAATTGCAAATTTTGGCCCCAAACTTGGAAAATCAGTGTTTGTAAATAAACAATGTTTAACCTTACTTCGGAAAGCTAAAAATGTTATATGCAAAGTTGACATCATAAACATAAAAAATAGTCTGGATTTTTATAACATGATAATCTGGAAAAGACTGAATTTTTTTTCAGAAATTGAGTGTCAACCCTGTGTTGAGAAAATTTGTTATTGGCGAAAGAATATTTTATTCAGCAAATTTTAGCTAAAACTTAAGTTTTTTACTTTAACCTACACAATTTATTTTTTAGTTTGAAAAGGTTTTTTTTTCATACATTATTTGGCATATTATAAAAATCACTATTTTAAAACATTGAGGTTATACAACTGCTTAGTAATTAAATCACCACCTAATATTTCTTTGTCATGAAAGAGGAACACATTGTTTTTTACATTTTTTGAAAATGAACCTTCAGTTTCTGAGGAAATTAATAAAATTATTTAAAGAACAGAAGAATTACAAATATATCTTATTGCAGGCAATACACACTTTTGAATGTGCTATTTCATCATTATCTACAACACTGTTCATTGATATGTAAAATAGGGAAAATTGAAACAAATTTATCTAATGAAAACTATTTTATATATAAATGGTTAAGTAAAGATTGGTTTCTCTTTTAAATAGAAAATGGCATTACCAAGATATAAATATTTTATTACAATTAGGTAAATTATCTTAGTTTTGCTAATTAACAATTTAGCTTTTATCAAACTAAATCATTGAAGAAATTCACAAAACTAACCTTAAAATCCTTGTATCAGTGTTTCAGGCAAAACAATATTTAAGGATAATTAATTGACTGAAGCACTGATCGGACTAATCTTTTAAAAATCTATATCAGTTCAATAAAAATAAATTGGCAACTGATACGTCCGAGGCGCTTCGCCCATCGTGACATAAAATTAAGTGAATGGGCCAGTCCCTTTGAACCCATCTAGACGCGATGAAAACATAATGGCAAGTAATACCATACACGGCATTTGGCCCATTATAACACCTAAAGTGAATGGGCCAATCCCTCTGAATCCATCGCGGCGCGGCGAAAACCCATTGGGTACTGATACCTTGGCCGGCGGCAAGTCCAAGATGACATAAAGTGGATGTATCCATGCACTTTCACCATGCCCGGCCCGATGCGTATTCACTGGCGATTCACTACGCGGCCAGTCTCTGGCCAAGGGGAAATTGCTACTAGGGTAAGGCCGTTAATTGGGCAAGTTGGATGGAGATCACTATTTAATTTACAAGACTGACACAGAAAATTTGACTTTCACTGTAATATTTTTTTGAGAGGACAGCTATCTTAAATAGTTTTTTTTTCTAAGGGTGGACACTTGCTTATCAAGCATTCGTCACTACTAAGGCCTGAATTACTGCCCATTTTATTATGGAAGCATTCAATGGGCGATACCCCTGTGAAGAGACGGAGAAGTTAACATCCACGTCCAAGCCGGGATTCGAACTGAGACCCAAGACGTGATTGAATAGTTCTTTAGCCACTACACCACCTGGGCGGCTGATATCTTTAATGTGACGACCGACGCAGCCGGCCAGATTGTATGGTGGGTAACGCAACGTACTACGGTTTCGGGTTCAATTCCCGGCTGTCGGGGTTCGATCCCCGATTGGGCGTGGCTGTCATTGTGTCCGTCCCTTCATAGGGGCGACGTTGGTCCACCAACTAGGCGCCCCCATAATAAAAAGATCAACAACTACGGCATTAATAGTGGTCAATACCTTCAAGGCAGAGGCCCACCATTGGAAAAAAAAGATCGACACATTCGCCAGGCACAAATAATGGGTGCATTCGTAAACGACAAACTCGTTTCACGAGTTTTCGTAAGAAAACTGGAATGCGTGTGTTTAGTGCTATCAGTGGCTATCAGTTTCTTTTGCCGTTACAAACAACTTCAGTTTATTTAGTTTCGTCGCCTAGGAGACGTGTTTGTTTAAAATTCGCATCTGTTGTTATTTCTGCTGAGGAGAGTTTTTAGTACATACTCAATATAAAATCAACAGTATTTTTAAAAGAAAGAGTGGCCATAATTGATGTGCACAGATCAAAATTTAGAAATTTCAACATCATTTTGTCAGCAAGAGAAGTTCAAATTTCGCTAATAACGGTTTAAATCAACTTCAATCTCAACACTAAAATACGCATTTTTGAATTCACTAAAATGAAAAATACAAGGAAATGATTACATTTGAAAAGTTATGCACCTTCGTTTCAGTTTCTAACGTATGCATGAATCTCCTCCTCGAAAAAATAATATTTGCAGCTTCAGCAAACGTAAAATACTTTTCGTAACAACATACTTTTCCATAACAACGGACGCCATTTCTAAACAAAAACAACGTGCTGCAAGTAATCTTCTCAACAAACTAAATGAACCTCCTCCGTGCTCAGCTTACTTTGTCAGAAACTAACCGCTCTCAGTTTTGTATACGAACGCTATAATTTATAAACTGAATGCACTCAGTTTCCTTTAAGAACATCTTAGATAGAAATTCGTTGCACGAGTCTAACTGGTTTGGCGTTTACGAATGTGGCCAATATAGAGACCTACATATTGTGTCCCCTGGATACCGAGAGATCTCTTGTATTATCAGGAAAATACATAAGTCAGTCAACTAAGGTAGGTAAACGTGACTAGCAATACCTGGATAGAAATAAAAGTATATTTTTCATTTAATTCTGGCCAACGCATCATTGTTGCAGAACGTATATTTATCTATAAAGCTCAGCTGGTGCACGTAAAATATGTCGTGGCTCCAACGTCCTCCATGTTTAAACGATGCCTCTGGGGATGCCGATTTCAGGTGGTGGTCGGTCCCTCTACTGGAATTAGTTCGAAATTAGGGACCTTTTCCCTTAATGGCACCTTTTCCCATGGATAGTGCTATCCTCTATCTATGGACACGAGAACAACAACAACAACCTGTAAAGTTAAAAAAGTAACATGCATTGAGCCAATTTGTTTTTAATCACAAAAGATTACCGAAATTGCGAATCGGAGAGCGGTTTTCGTCATCTGTTTGGTCAAAGAGTCTTATATTCTGAAGCAAGAAAAGAAAATTTATTACCCATAAGAGCCACTATTCGGCTTCAAATTAATAAAGTGCACGAAAAGTATCTATATTAAACACCATCTCACGAAAGTATTCGAACGTAAGTGGAATCTCTTACGTGGGTTTCACAAAAAACATACTGTCCTTCATAATACGTGCATAATGCACTTCATAATAACTTCTCATCTTTCGTTCGTGTTGTATGTTTTTCAGAAAACTAATTAGTTAATCACAAAACTAAATTAAAAATTTGGCTTGCACTTGAATACATTTTGAAAGGGTGTATTTGTTCTCTTTGAAAATCTATAATAATGTTCCATGTGCCTACCTTCACAAATGTTGAATACTGAAATAGTTTAGAATTGAGAAAGCTGATTAAATTGGTTTGCAGCATGTCAACATCGAAAGCGGAGATTTCTTGGTGTATGGCATTCTTCGTCTTGGAGAAGGGAAAAAAGACCGTCTAATATCCTGAATATTTAAATTACCTTAGTCATCAAATATCCGCACATGTAAAGCCTGGAAATTGAGGTAGAGCGAAATTATTTTTTTCCGATATATTTTATTTCTGATGTCTTATATTTTGTACATCCTTTCAAGAACGTATTCGAGTGCAAATAAACTTGCCTACATCGGTTTCATTATAAAACGTTGTTCTGTACAAAGACAAGTAGGTTATAGGTGCTCTGGTAATCACTCAACCACTGCTACTAGTACAACTAGTTTTAGGAACATATTTTCAGTTATTAAACCTAAACCGGTTGATTATCCGTTTTTAAAAAGTCAACTCAGTACGGTTAGTTGAAAAACTAAATCAAGGGCTCCATCCTGCCATGTTCGTTTAAGCGAACGTTCAGATTTGTGACGTAATTCAAAACGTACGCTAGAATTTAAACATTCCGCAGGGAGAATCTTCACATATTGCTCTACCGTACCTTGCAGAATAGGGAGTTTTTGCTTGCCGCTTCTTTCTACGTTAACGCTAACGCTATCCGCTATTCGGGTACTTTGGTCAAGGGTTACCGATTTCGGGTCACCTCACAGTGCCAAAGTGAACTAAAGTCACGGACTTGGATATAGGAGGATCATCGACGTATTCTAAAAGAGTTAAACGAAATTTGGCTATAAGATGGCGCTGTGAGTCGTGACCATTGAGTTTACGTTGCGGGCATGCGTGCGTTAGTGGTAGATTGCATCATAATTCGTATTTATGCGTCGCTAGTGGGCGCTTATATAGCTAATCATTAAAAGGGGATCGAGTATTTCCCTATGAGAGGTTGGTTCTATTTCGCTCGTCTGCCAATTATCGATGATCGTCCTATATCCAAGTCAGAGAGTAAAGTAAATCCAGCAATGTTTCAAGGGTATAATTCATTTGTGAAACTCAGCTAAACCCCTAGGAAGCTTTGGCCGCATTCGTAAACGACAAACCAGTTACACTCGTGCAACGAGTTTCCATCTAAGGTATTCGCAAAAGAAACCAGGTGCATTCAGTTTATAAAGTAGAGCGTTCGTATACAAAACTGAGTGCGGTTAGTTTTAAACTAAGTAAACTGAGCACGGAGCAAGTTCATCCAGTTTGTTGAGAAAATACACTTGTTGCACGTTGTTGTTGTTATGAAATGGCATCCGTTGTTATGGAAATTATGTTGTTATAAAAAGTATTTTACGTTTGCAGAAGCTTAAAACATTATTTTTTCGAGGAGGAAATTCATGGACATGCTAGAAACTGCAACGAAGGTACAGAACTTTTCAAAGGGAATCATTTTCTTGTATTTATTTTTTATTTTTTTAGTAAATTAAAAAATACATATTTTTAGTGTTGAAATTGAAGTTGATTGCTAAATACTTTTGACAAAATTCAAGTTTAAGTTGAAATTCCGAAATTTTGATCTCTGCACTTCAATTATGGCCATTCTTTGTTTTAAAATCCTGTTGTTTTATATTGAGTATGTACTAAAAAGTATCCTTGAGAAAAATAACAACAGACGCGATTTGTAAACAAACACGTCTCCTAGGCGACGAAACTAAATAAACTGAAGTTGTTAGCAAAAGGCAAAAGAAAGGCAAAAGAAAAGGCAAAAGAAACTGAGAATAATAAACTGATGATAACTGATCTCAAAGGCAAAAGAAACTGATAACTCTGAACAAATGTATACCTGTTTTCCATCGAAAACTCGTGCAACGAGCTTGTCGTCTACGAATGCACCCTTTCTCAACACCACCAACAACAACAAATAAAACCAATTATGTACCAATGTGTAGCACAGTGGTTAAAGCCACTGACATTGGGAGATGGCTCAAGTGGAGGAACAGGGTTCTGTCCTCTCGCGGGGCTGTCGATCTAGCGGTCTGGAGTTTTGGGCGGTTTTCTCCAGATGTAACGTGAATACGCAATAGATACCCAGGAAAGTCCTCCCCAAGGCATTTGCCCCCATTGTGTTTGTCCTTTCTCTGACGTGGATTTATAAGCGGTTCCTCGGGCACAAGCACACAAATCCGAATACATGTTCCAACACAACAACCAATTATGTTTACAAATCGCCTCACCATGGCACAGTGGTTATGTCACTGGAAATGGTAGACGAGCGAAGTGTGAAGGTCCCGGGTTCTGGTCCCATCGCTCGTCCGTCAACCTACCGTTCGGAGTTTTCCGTGGTTTTCTCCGAAACTTAGCGTAAGTACGGTTAGGACCCGTTTGAAAGACCCCCACGGAGGGGGCACCCCCCCTTGTGTTGTCCTTCTGACGGGAATTTATAAGCGGACTTCGAGCCAAGCACACAAATCCGATATATATGTTCACAACAACAACAACAACATGTTTACAAATTAACTGATGGAAGCCGCCTTCGGGCCAAGCACGCAAATACAAGATAAATGTTACAGAAACAAACTGATGGGCATTAATTTCTATATTCTCTAATTTTTTTCACCTCAAAGTCATTTATATTTATTAACCTAATGAAGACGGTTCAAGCACATTATGCTTCTCTTTCGTGTTTACTGTGAGTATTTATCTTATAAACAAGTGTTTAGCGCTTATTAAAATCATCCTAATGAATTATTTCTTTCATTCTAGTGTGTGTCAAAAAATGCGAAACTTTTCGCATTATTGATCACATTACTCAGTGTTTCAACGAAGTATTTGTTTCAGTAGAAAAGATTTATTTTAGAACTGATTTTCACAATCTTACAAGAGTCTTAAAGGAAAATCTCTTGGGTATAAGTTTTTCCCCATTTTCCGAAGGTCGAAGTTTTTCTGTGTGAAAATATCTCTTTGGAACAACTTCACACGCTAACAGGAAAAATACGTCTATATTAAAATTATTCTTTGATCAAAGGTGCCAACTGTTCGAGCAGAAATTTAATTAAAATAATTTCTCAGTATGGAAATGAAGGTATGATTGATTAGTTTTCCATCAGATTTAAAAAAAAAAACTGTTACATTGAATTTAGTTGCTTGATTCCGCTTTATCTCATGCCTAAGTAACTCTTTTTTTATTAGGGCGAATAGAATCACGTACATATTGTACGGCAATATTGGCATAGTATTTGTGAGCAGCCTATAACATAGTGCAAAGGCAACATGTAGTTGAACTGTAGTTTCATCAAAACTGTTTCGATGTTATTGGTAATTTTTATGTAAGTAGTAATATAAATATATGAGAGAGAGGGGGGGACAAAATTTACTTATTTTAAAATAATTTACTTTCTTTTAATTAATACTAAAATTTAAATGCAGAAAAGTGTTTTGACAACTCTTAGATTTCATTGTTGTATTTTTTTTTTCTTTCAGAATTTATCCTTATTTCATTCTTTGAAAAATTATTAATTTTCTAATCGTACTCAACTTTTCACATTGTGGCCCTTTACGCTGCTCAGTGGGACAGGAATTGGGGTCCAGTGGGACAATGAGTAAGACATACGAGATCAGATGTATTGTGCAACACATTCCTATTACTACAATTAAAAACTGGTCGAGATAGTCAACACAGAAGATATTTAAGCAGTTTTTAAATGATAAGCCTTAAACATAGTTATAATGATGAAACACATTTAAAAATTGCAAAATTCTTTCTGTTTGATTAATTGAAAATAGTAAAATAACATCAAATTAAACAGTAAACGGCAACAAAATGTTTGCAAATGTTCATTTTATCATGGAATAAGATCCGACTGTACAGAAAATGATAGAGTCATTTTTCTTTCTGTACCTGCACAAGCCATAAGTTTACACAATGGACTTGCTATAGGACGATCATCGATGTATTCCAAAAGAACTAAATAAAATTTGCCTGTAAGATGGCGATGTGCATTGTAATCATTCAGTTTATGTTGTCAAGTTCCAAGTTTGCTGAATAACAACATTCTAATAATTTGAGATAGGAAATTTAATTTTATGACTAATAGCGGTTTTTACCCATCACTAGCCTAACCATGGCACAGTGGTTATGCCACTGAAACTGGAAGATGGCCGAAGTGTGAAGGTCCCGGGTTCGGGTCCCATCGCGCGGCTGTCGATCTATCGGTCTGGAGTTTCGGTAGGTTTTCCCCAGATGTAACGTGAATGCGCGTTAGAACCCCTTAGAAAGACCTCCTACCAAGGCACCCCCCCCTTGGCAGATCGCCCTAGTGTAGCGTTGCCATAATCTCACACAACCACTTTACCCATCACCAATTCTATTTATAAATTGATAAAGAAATAGATCATAATGAATTATTTTATATCAGAAAAGTATTTTAGTAATATTTAAGGTGAGATTTTTTCTAATATTTTCAGCATTCACCAGAAATTTTAAGCAGTTTTTATGTCCTGAAAATAAAAATTTAGATTGCATCATGATTCCTTGCTAGAGGGCGCTTATTCAGTTAATCATCAAAATTGGATCGAGTATTTTCCTTTCAGAGGCTGACGCGATTTCGCCAGTCTGCCGTTAATCGATGATGGTCCTATGTGCAAGTCCGTGGTTTACGCACAGTGGGGCACTGTCCCACCGTAACCCAATCAAGATGTCCCACTGCACCCCCAAGAAGTCTTTTAATTCCAAACTCAAAAGTTGTCCAAAATTTATCAATGAAATAAAGGTAATTACGTGCATGCAATTAAGAAAGTTTGAGCTTTAAATTAAAGCAAAGATATTGCTTATTGGATGATAATTTACTGCTCAAATCCAAAAAAGTAAAACATGTCTGCTTTTTCCAACAGTAGTAGTAGAAACAAAAATGGCTGCAACACACCTAAAAGATGAATTCTGACAATGATTAGTTTCCACAGCGTTGCAATAGTGCTTAACTAAATAATGGAATTTTTTTTTTTTGAGCTTTTGAATCGTAGAAAAATATCTGCCGTCCCACTGTGCTCCCCTTTCCCCTATCGCTCATTTGTTGCAACAACGTCATAACTCAAACGTAATTTTTGAGTTAATACCGTAGGAAAAATTGTAATGTGAACTTTTAACTAGTAAAGTATCATTTTTGAGCTATTAAAATTGACCCACCAGGTGGCCGTAGTGTCGTTTTGGCGGCTATACACTTCTTCACTTTCACAGAACTTCGAATGCGTTTTCTGGAAAAGTGATTTTCAAATTATAACGATGTTGCAGTAAATGAGCGATATGCTAGCAAACGAAACATTTCATTAACGTGTTACTAAAGAAAGCATCCTTCGTTATATTACCCTATACTAATATATCTTAAATATACATAGTTGTATAAAAATGGCATGGTTTATGACCAAAAATGACATGATATTTTCAAAAAATGAAATCGTTTTGTAATATTAATTACTCTGGAATAATTTTCATAAAATTAACTTCAGAACTTCCTAGAAAGTAACTTTAATATCCTTCCTCTCCCATATTACTTTCTTTAGACCTTCAAACAAATCTATATACCATTCCTAAAAATGTAACAAGAAAGCGGATGTCAATTGTTAATGAACCTTGAAATTGTGATACGTAAACGCTGATTCGCTCTGGGAGAAACGGAACTTTGCTTTTGTTGAAAAATATTCTAATTTTCACAGAGCTACTTTGGATAAGAGATTCAAAGCTCATCTGTCTGTTATGTCTTCCTCCAGTTCCTTCAATCCCTTTCAGACCCTGTGTCCACAATTGAGGATACAAAAATTACCTCTACTGACGCGCGGTATGGATGATCTAATTTGTGCACATAAAGAAAAACAGTTTTTCAAAAAAAAAAAAAAAAATAAGTACTTTCCGTTTTATCATCAAAAGAAAAATTTATTTTAAATAGAAACTAATCACGTCTGATCCAATCGTTCGCGTAAAAAAAAAAAAAAAAAAAAAAAAAAAAAATAACAGAGATTATTATTTTTTTTTTTGAGGTTTGCAGGTTATTGCCCACAACAAATTCCAATGTTTTCTATGATAACTGAACCAGTGTTTTATTAATGTATGTCCATAGGAGTTATATGGGCCCATGTTGCTCAAGCCCCCCCCCCAATAAAATATGAGTTGGGGCTGAGCCCCTCCAATAATTTAAGTTGAATTTTTAAAAAAATGCGTTTTGCTCAATTTTTACAATTTAAAGAAAAAGTTTTTCACTCAAGTTATAAAAAAAACTTTTCTTTTATTCAGAGAAATTTTCTTCAGATTTCGTTTTCGATCATTATTTGATATCACACTGATACCACTCTGATACCACATAACACAAGATGTTATTAAGCTGGCCGCACTGGTTAATAAAAAATAGTCTATGCAATGGGAATTATGACATCAAAAGTTTACATCAGCCTAAAATGCGTTCAGTAATCGAAAATGTTCCTTCCCCACCACATTTGCATCTTTCACTCTGCTTCCATTTTTTTAATTTGTTTGACTGCATTTTAAGAAGGATAAATTGGTAGGAAGGCACTATAAAGGATAGGTATTTATTAAATTTTAAAAAACGCCGGAACCAACTGCAAGTGAAACGTTTCAAACAAATGAAAGTTGCGTTGATGTGCGCACAGAACAGTAAGCATATTTCTATATTTTCACTTGTGCATTAAGCAGTCTTAGGAGGATTTAGGAGCAAATTTACACGTATTTTAAACCCTGGCGGTTTTACATTTTATGATCAAAATAAAAGTCGCAGAATAATGAAAATTTTTTCGTATAATACACTATAGTACATCATAAAATTTCAGATAAAAATCCATTACCTTTCAGATATGTTTGAAAAAAAATTAATTTTTACTTTACATATATATATAATTTGTCAATAGTGTGTGTCACTATCCGTAAGCTACGTCAATTTAAAATACACATATAAACAAAATTTTTATTGCAAAATTAAGTAAAATAAATATTTTGTAGAATGAATTAATGTTAAAAATTTTTAGATTTGGAATTTTAAGTCATTGAATTTTTTTTAAAGTCATTGAAATTTGAAAAAAACGGACTTTTTCTCTTATATTTCAGTTAAAATATCAAAAGTTTTTCACTTTCACTTTTAATATTAAATCATTATACAGATACTGATGCTAGCTGTAACTATACAAAGTTTTGTGAAGATACGAATCATAGAAATTTTGTCATCTTACTGATAGTTCATAAAAAAATGCGTTTTGAGAAAACGCAGTTTAAAGTTACCTTACTGTGTTCAAACATAAAACATTCATAAAACGTTATTATGTTTATCACCGGTTCTAGTTGGAATAATTGCATAAAACTGGGGTCAAAATGCTCAGAAATAATTGAGCTTTCAAATAAAATTGAAAAAATCGATTTTTTTTTACTCCTTAATCCTCCTAAGACCCCTTAAAAATTTTGGAGATATACAAGCCCGGAAAAATCTATTGCCCGATGTGCCCGGGGCATGTAAAATTCTCAGCCATGTATGTATTTTTTTAGCCACATGCTCGATCGGGCATGTAAAAAGATCGATCAAAAGAGATTCATAAAATATTTTTAATATGCTTGTTCATATGTCATACGGATTTGGTTGGTGGTTGAAACATTTCCTTTCAATGCAAACAGTCTGAATAATATAAATTTTATAGAGCAATAAAGTGTAGTAATTTTCGGGCTTGTAAATTTTTTGTTCAGACATGTATTTTTTTAGGCTACATCCGCGACTGGGCATGTAAATGTTGGAAGATTTTTCTGCCCCTGGACATATACAGGTGTCCCAAAAGGTGGTAACGGGCTTTAATTCTTTATGTATTAGAGATAAGAGGGTAATATAAATTAGGAAAATGTTCCAAATAAGGTCGGAAATAATTCTCTGTTAAGAAAAGATTCCTCTCGTTTATTTTCAAAAAGTTACTCTTTTTAAATTTTTATACGACCCCGTAATTCCCTATTAGTAAAATGTGCCCTATATACTCATAAGGTGGTGTACCAAACCTGAGCCTTTCATCATACGATGTCACAGAGATATCTTTAAAGAAAGAGGATCGGGACTATCCATGATTTTGTATGTAAAGGTTTATTCCTAGAGTGGAGAAAAAAAGATATCCTTTCGTTATTTCTGTACGACCCCTGAAATTCGATTATTCGACGTGATTTTTTCCCTTCCAGAGCCATTGAAAAGTGGTTTCAGTCAGCGTTATATTTATCTTCATATCTCTGACACTTTTAAAGGTATTGTTCTCTAATTTTATATGTCAATTCTTTAGTGTATGGGGCACATTTTACTAATTGGTAATTGTTTCGTACGGGTTCGTATACAAATTTAAAAAGTGTAACTTTTAAAAAATGAAAGAGGATTTTTTTCTTAACGGAGTAGTATTTCCGACCATATTTTGAACATTTTTTTCAATTTACACTGCCCACTTATCTTTTATAGATAAAGAATTAAAGCCCGTTACCACCTTTTTGGGACACTCTGTATAAATGCCACTATGCAATATTAGCTGGAAAAAGGTATAAAATTTTGCGTTTGAAATATTTTTAATTTGGGATTTCTCTTTTGAAATGGTGATACAGGGAATAGCCAAAGGCTGTAAAGGCCCGTCGAAGCTCCAAGCCTATTATATGTACATGGTGCGTGCGTGTGTGTGAATGGGAGTACATGGATGCTCCCCACTCTCGTAATTTTGAAAATTCTATGCTTGTATGAAAAACTACTATCCTGTACATTCCCTATTAAAATATATATACACAGAAGAGTCATGATAAATCAAGATAGATGGGTTGAGCCTACCTCTTTGAACTAGGACGCAAAGCGCTCTGAATTGGGAATCGGAAGATGCCTGGTTCAAAACCAGGTCACGTCCGCCGACCTAAACGTTCGGAGTTTTTGGTGGTTTCCTCCGAAACTTACCGTGAATATGGGTTACGACGTCCTAGAAAAACCCCCGCGGAGGGCACTCCATCCATAGGACTAAATCCCTCATATAGATAATTGGCCTTAATCCCACAACAACAACCACCTAACTAGAATCAAGGTATATATATATATATATATATATATATATATATATATATATATACATACACAGGAGCGATCGTAATGTGTTGTAGAGATGGGGAAAGAATGAACACCCTGTTCTTTTGAACCTGTTCTCAAGAAAGAACGGGAACAACCTGTTCAGTGATCACGGCAAAAACATGTTCTCAGTTCATTAAGGTCCGACGCTTCAAAATTTTATGGCAAGCAAGCGTGTTGAAAAGAGAAATTTTGGAAAATGCCTTAAAGGTGAAATTTCTCATTGAAAGGCACGATTAATATTTTTTTGCTAAGAAAAATTTAAATTCTGGGGGGGCAGACCCCCCCTCCCCCACATTGGCTACGTATCTGATGGTGGGGACAGAAGTTCACAATTTTAGCTTTATCAAATTCTAATTGTGGAATCTTAGTTATTTTGAGAAATAATGATAACGAAGATGATTATCTGGGGGGGGGGGATAGAACTTTTAACCCAACCTACCATAATTTTAAAGTGGACCCGGGCAAAGAATAAGAAGCTTTCTTATATGTTCAATACGAAATGCACTCACAGGATTACAATTCATCAATTTTTATTATTCCAGCCAAACTACTCAATTTGAATCAAAGTAAAAAAATTAATAATAAAGAAAATGATAGTCTGAAACACAAACAAATCGAAAAAAATTTTTTTTATCAACGTCAAACAATAATATAAGCATTACACTATCTCCATATAAAACGCGCCTTCGCTTCATACGCTCTTAGCCATCTCTTATTGGCTGAAAAAGAACCTGTTCCGGAGCAGCCTCTCCTATTGGCTGAAAAAGAACACGTTCTTTTATCACGACTCGAGGAGTTTTCCGAGCAGTGAGCGGGAACACCTAGTTCTTTGCACCTAGTTCAGCGTTCTTTTCCTGAGCTGGAGTTCTTTTTCGGAACGGAGAGCTAAGAGCGGAACCGGGGTAAAAGCCGTTCTCTTGCTGAACAGGTTAAAAGAACTGTTCTTCGGTGAAAGGTGTTCTTTCATTAAATCTGTTCCCTGTTCTTTTGCTTTAATTAAGTTCTGAGCTAGGGTCAAAGTTGTAGACTTGGAGTCAGAAGCAAGGCCGTACATAGACGGGGGTGGGGGCAAGGGCGGATTAAAGGGGGGGCGGAGGGGGCGACCGCTCCCGAGAAAAAAGAAATTAATGTAAAAGATCCTATTTTTTCTTCCAAAAAATGGATGTATATGTCAATCCTCTAACTTACCACCCCCCCCCCCGACAAAAATGCATTAATCCGCCACTGGGGGGTCCTATGAGTTCGGACGCCGCTCCCCCGAACTTATTACATTATATGTACATGGTGTATTTATACAGGAACGTAGCCAGAAATTTTTTTATGTATGGGGATGGTGAGGGGCATGGGAGCCGGCAGCATAGGGCAAGGGGGGGCAATGCCCCCTCCCCCTGGATTTTTGTATGCAGTGTTATCCTTTGCTTTTTTGCTCTTTCCAACATGGTAACTATACGTTGAAGTAGTCTTTGCCCCCCCCTGAGTAGTCTTTGCCCCCCTGGGAAATATTCTGCCGGCGCCCATGGTGAGGGGTACGAAATGCAGTGATGTATAAATGAACGAAATGTTTGTGCAGTAATAAAAAAAAAATTAATCTTGCTAAATTAGACAGAAATTGGGTGTGGGGGATATATCCGGAAAATTTTATCCCGATATACGATGCTCCCCGACTCCGAAATTATTTTCTAGGTATGGCCCTGGTCGAAGACATGTAATTTTATATGCCAAAGTCGTATTCATTTTCTTAAATCATAGTCGAAGCAATCGACATATTTATACACGCGTATATTTTTAATCTGGAGCCTGATACTTACAGCTTTTTAAACGGAGTCTTTAATTTTTAAGCTGGAGCATGTACTTTTTTACCCTTTAAGGCGCAACCATTTCCCAATGCTGAAAAAAGGGCGGCCGTTGCCATCGCTCGACTTAACTACTAGCAAGAGGGCGGACGATCGAAACGTTCATTGCGTGCCACAGATCTAGAGACCCTTTTTTTTGACGACAGCTGGCTGTGCCCACGCAAAAGCCAGCTGCCTGTGCAAAAGCCAGCTGCCATTAAAATATTTTTACAAAAAATTACTGTTAACATACTTGATTGAAGAAAGCCAGAATGTTGGTTGCAAAGTTTTTTTTAAACATTTTACAATTGTTGTTGTTGTTGCTAATGCCCTCTGGCAACCCGCGGGGTGGTGCCAGATCCCTCAAATAGACAGGCGATGGGCGGAAGGGGCTGCTTCCATTTTAATGAGCCCCAGTGGGAGGAACTCCGACTCATCTTGGGGTCCCCTAATTTTGAACCAATTCCAGAGGAGGGACCCACCCCCTGAAATCGGCACCCCCAGAGGTATCGTTTAACAATTTGGAGGACATTGAAGCCACGACGGATTTTACGTGCACCAGCTCCTATTAGGGCACACGGTCCCACAGCAGTCAAGCCGATAGGAAGTTGACCCTCCCAAGCACTGGCCAATCCGGATGCTGCTTCACTTTTCGTGTTCTTATGGCAACGGAGTTTAGTGCCCAGACCACTGCGGGTTTTACAATTGTACTAAAGTATAGTACATGTTAAAAAGACGTGTATTTTCATTTTTAAATTGAATAAAATAGTCATAATAAAGTTACCATAAATCAAAGAACCTGTTCTCAAAAGAACAGGAAAAAGAAATGTTCTTTAAAAAAGAACGGGAACGGTGAACAACTGTTCTTTGAAAATAACGGTTTTCCCCACCTCTAATGTGTTGGAACCGCATACCATTTATTGGCTGAAAACAAATTTTAGTTTAATTTATTAAGTTGTACGGTAGAAATTCTTGTTGCAGTAATAAATTAGCATGTTTTATATAATTATACGTAGCCGCCCAGGTAGTGCTTGTTTTACCACATCTTGAATCCGGGATCGAGCTTGGGTGTTTGTGACATACTCGTTAGGGCAGCGGCGCCGACTTTACAAAATTTCTGTGGGTGCCCTAAAAGTCCGTGGGGGGGGGGGGGTTAATAAAATGTTGAAAGTCGCACAAGGTTTGTAATTTTTGATAAAGGATCGCTAAGTTTGGTGCCAAAACGCGACAATTTATTTTAAAGGGGGAGTATAGTTGGAATGTACTTGGGTAAGATTGTAAAATAGTTTTAGTAGGTGAATTTAAGATAGATTTCTATTCCGAAGATGGGTTTTTATGGAACAAGGAAGAAAAATACGGCACACTCATGAATAACGGTACACTTTCCAACTTAATGGAATCTTTTCCAACTACCCTTCAATCTTTTCTTATTATTATTTGCTTCCTTGCTCGTAACTACTCAATCACTTGACTTTTCTTGCACATTTTTACCAGTGGGAAATGGGTAATACAAATAATCATTTTAGCTCCACATAAAATATCCAATATCTGAGGGTATAGATAGAAGAAACGATATCTGTCTCACGGTTTTGGTACACAAATTAAAATAAACTAACTGCACCAAGGATTCGAAAAAATTCAGGATAATTCTTTACAAGCTGCACTACACACTGCAATAAATTCGAAAACTTTCATGAAACTTTCAGAAAAAAATCTTAAATGTGGAACTGCACAGCAAAATATTTCTAAGAGTGGCCATTCTGCAAAAAATTTTCGTTTATTCGGGTGTCTAGTACAGCTTGTGAACCTACATCCTAAAAATTGTGAAGTGCTTGAGATAATTAGTTTTCTTTTTGTATTTATATACCAAAATTGCGTGTTTTTATCCCAGCGCTGAAGGCGACATTCAAAGTTTAATTTAAATTAATAGTGTGAATTTTGGCATCCGATTATCTGTACTACGGTGAAGCAACGCTGGGCATAGAATGAAAGTCTCCACCGTTGTGTCTTAGTAACGATAACAGCAAACCAGTTTAAATCAAGATTCTTTTTAAAGTAATGAAGTATTTCTGATGAAATGCCCTTCTTTTAGAAAAATCTGCTTGTGCTGGAGTCACCTTAAATTTGTTTGTCTTGTCATAATTCGAGAAATCCTGGGCGCACACCCCCTTTACCCTTGTAATAAATCAGACCCGAAAGAGGTGTATTACACTATTTCACTTTTTTTTTTTTTTTTTTTTTTACTTTTAGCGATAGAATTTTGATTGGTTTTAACTAATCATTATAAATTTCAAAGCAAAAGAAAAGTGTATTGGGGGGAAAAAAAACATGCAGCAATAATATCACAATCAGTGAAATTTCTTGTCATGTAAATGGAAATTTTGTATAAAAAGTGATTCAGTTTTCGAATGTAACAATTCACGATAATTGTTATTCTTGTTTAATCTATCTCATCCCTGTCTGAAATCCTCAGAGTTTTCAAAAAATGTTATTCATAGTATTGTTTCTCAGCTCATTCATTTCCTGTTTTTTTTTTTTTTTTTTTTTTTTTTTTACACATTTTTGTACCCCTATAAACAGCTGCAGCTAAGCCTTGACTATTTCCTTTTCTTTTTTTTTCTCAACAAATTAAAAAAGTTACAAACATTATACCGTTAAAATTAAACTAGATAATTTCCTCAGAATGAATTAATGCAACGTTTTCTATGTTTTCTATGTAAGACCACATAAAAAAGATTGGTAACTATTTAAATGCAAACAGAAAAATAAAGCAGAACAAAAAAAGTTGTTTATCTTAGAGTTAATAATTATTCAAAAAATATTTTGAATTGTTGGCCATATAGCCTCCAGGCATGATTTTGAACATCCTCCTGAAGTAGAGCTATTTTATCCTCTACCATTATGTGGTCAAATTTTCAAAATTACGAGAGACATACATTTCAGTAATGTGTGTTCATACACCCATGATTTCAGTATAATTTTACAAAAACAGCACTGGGCTAGATCAAAGCAAATAGTACCTAATTCCGCTTTGTCAAACAAGAACAAAAATTGAACAAAATATTCGCAGAAAATGAAACGGAAGGCATCTCGAAATGTTAGTGTGGACCACAGTCTGTTCCATCCTTTTCAATAAATAACTGAGCACTAAAATCATTCAAAAATAAGAAAAGGAAATTGAGACTTTAGAAGAAAGTGACACAAACCTTTATACCTTAGAAGCCTCGCCACAGTCTCATTCAATTAACACCAAAGCGCCGACACTTTTTGATGAATGGGCATCTTTTTTTGTTCCAGAGACATACAAAGTGTTGTATATCAGGTGCTTGTAAACAGACAGACCTTGATGTTCTCTATTTACAATAAAAACAATTAAACCTACTCACTTCGGAATCCTGAAGTAATATTATTAGAACTATCTCAAAACATTTCCATAATGGGAATGAGTCTTTCACCTAACTCCTGTGTTATCTTTCCCGCGTGAACTTCTGATTGTAGCCAGCGGCTTTGTCTCAAATTCTCCGTTTTCCGGTACTCTTGGGCTAACATAGTATCATTGTATTCATACATTTTCCCATGGAGGACGAGGATTCTGGGATGAGGTCTGTTTGTGTGGGTCAGAAAGGGGGGGGGGCACAGTGGGCAAAGGCATTGCCTGTGGGGCTATAAGTCGCGCATCACATTGTGAAAAAGCTTTGAAGTTTAGAAAGACATTGTTTCCATGGGCGCCTGATAGGAAGGCAAGTGACAGTGGGGGATTGAGATTTGAGTCCGCCTAGTATAATAAACATTTTTACAGCATACTGAACTTCTAAGTATTATTTTCGTGCTAAAATGTCTGAAAGTTAAGATGACCCCCCATACACCTCTAAATTAGTACTCATATGAGAAACTATTATAATTATTATTATTATTTTAAGTAGACAAAAATATTACCTGTTTGGATTCCTTTTTTTTTTTCATGCACTTTTTAAAATTTTAGAGTATGTGCTAAGTTACTACTTATTGGAATTTTATTATAATTACTCCAGTTCCGAAGTACATAAGGGTGTATGCCGAAGAAACAAAATCTGCATAACGGTCTTAGTACACAAATTAAAGTAGACTATCGCACCAAGGATTCGAAAAAATTTAGGATGATTCTTTATAAGCTGCACTAATACCGAAATAAAGAATAACACTTCTTTAAAATTTTCGATTTTAAAGAATTTTTTCTAAAAGTTTCGTAAATGATACAGGTTTATTGTTTATTTCAGTGTATAGTGCAGTTTCTAAAACATACATCCTAAAAATTTGAAATATTTGACATAATTAATTTTTTTGAATCTGTGTACCAAAATTTCTTTTTTTTTTTTTTTTTTTTTCTTTTTTTTTTTTTTTTTTCCCTGAACTACAGCGATAAGCTGAAAGTAGCTGTCATTCAGTTGCCTTTAAACAGGGTTTAATTTCTATCCAAAAATGTGCAAGAGCCCTGATTTTTTGTATTGCAATTTACAAAATTAATTACCTAATTTAAGGTATTATTAAGTTAATTTTTGTTACCTCTGTATTAGTTTGCGATGTAATAAAATTAATATTAACAGTAACAATTACGATGGTAATTAAAAATTTAAATTTAGTGTAAAATTTCACCGAGAAAAAAGTAGTGGAGCTGATGTCCCTCCCATGCAAATTAAGCACTTCCTTTAAATACATGCAAGTATTTAGCACCCACGAAAACTTTTCTGTGGGTGCTTGAGATCTGACATACTACATAAAAAAACAACTGTCCCTCACTAAAATTTTATTTTCGAATTATGCAGTTGCAAAGCACTCGTCGTCATCAGTGGCGTGACTATACCGTTAGGGCCCGTAATGAATTCATTGGATAGGGTCCTTCCTCGTTGTACAGAATCTCAACCAACATGTTGCAGTTCACTTTTTCTAGCTTTCTATTTGGGAAAGGCCGGGGGACCGTGGCTTTTGCCCGTTCTACCGCCCTATAGTTACGCCAGTGATTGTCTTATCGAAGTTCCTCATGCGCATCTAAATTATAAAGGACATGGGTGCTCATATAGGGAAGTAGGTGGGGGCTCGGATCCCTCCCTCTAGCCGTCGGTATAGTGAACATTTTTATATTAGCTAACCTTTTTTTCACTATTTCAGTACTAAAATGTTTGAAAGCGCGATTGCCGATGACCTTACAAATGCAAGAAATAACCCCTTCCCCCCTCGTCTTAAAGTACTCATATGGACGTCCATGCCGAAGCACCCACATACATTTGGCCTCATTAAAGATTTTCTTTTAGACTTTTACAATATCACACAACTAATAAGCAAATAAAGCATTTTAGTTCTGAAATAATGCAAAAAGTTCCGTATGCTTTACAAATATTCATATTACGTAATGGCATAATTGGGGCGGGGGGGGGGGACTCTCCTTGAGTGTACATCACTGTGTTGGGGTTATCAGACGATTGCTGGTGCTCAGCATCCAGCGTAATTTTTTTTAACAAGCCCAAAGCACCCACATAAACATCTTTTAATAGCCCTTTCTGGGAACTTCAAATTATGACTTGGCACTAAAATTTCTGTGGGTGCTCCGCACCCACAGAATTTTTTCAGTGGGTGCTTAAGCCCCGGAGCACCCACGTAGTCGGCGCCACTGCGTTAGGGGTAATAATGGTTGTCCATCGGGTGACCCTTCACAAGTATCCGTCACTTTGGGCGACCCACCTCCAGCCAAGGCTTGATGTGCCATTACCACGAGGTTGGAAAAAAATAATTATATATATTATACGTAATGAAGCTTAAAAGCATAACATCAGTCTTAAAATGTTATTATTCTGAAGCCAATAGATTCGATTAATGAGTTTAGACTAGGATTTAAATCATGATTTATAAATGAGCTGTGCCATAAATCGCGATTTTTGCAATATTGGCTTTCTAAAGTGATGTCATTTACTTATTTAGCCCAAGAATTTTAGGATCGGCCACCGGAAACCGCAAACGCCTGCAAATTTAGCTTAATTCGCCCCTTTGATTCTTAAATGCGCTCAAAAATTGTCTCTGAACGTAGTATTTGTCTGGCCGAGAAACAAACCTTACAGTGAAAGTACTCTGTTTCACAGAGATTAAAGATTCTTTTTCAGATGACTGTAAATTATATAAATTAGAAAAGGCTATTTTATTATTACGTGTGCGTGTGCGTGCATTATAGGTAGGCCCGAGCTCCCCCCTAACAATTCTGGGAACTTTACGCCTATTAGACCATGGGACGCTCGCCCAATAAACACATGGAATTTAAATTCCGTTTACCATAACTTGGGAATGCACAAATTTGTTATTAAAACCTTCTATTTGGTGCAATTTATTATTAATTGCAATGTTCCCACACTTAATCTTGCACATTGTTTTAAAATAAGTCAAATATACCTGGAACTATATTTCTGTCCTATTTGCAACTAATCTTAGAAATCACCACGAGATGGCGCATCGATAATCTCATTAATTTTTTTTAAAATGCTGCTAACTAATAATATACTTCTTTTTATTTCATATTATGTCAAAAAAAGCATTAATATGCCAATAAATACAGTTCGTATTTTCATTTCGGTTTTATTTCATCACCAATAAATGGCCATTGTAACCTTCCGCTGTTTGTTTACATTTCGACCGGCGGTTGAGCAGACGAACGTAAACAGACATCTTACGAAGTCCTACGTCCTACGTTTTAATTTTGAAAATTTCCATTTTTTTTTTTTTTTTTTAGAATATTGATCTTGAAATATACATATTAATATTTTTATATTTTCACTAGTATAAATTTTTTTAGGAAGTTGAAAAAATTAATAATATTTAATTTACTTACAAAAATATTACTAGATTTATTAAGGATTCATATCTGAATCTAAGTGACAAATATTTTGATTAGTACTAGTTGCCCAACAGGGATTCTACGGCATACCGAATATTTAATTAGTATTTTTTTTATTTTACATGCACTTCTTCATTTTTCATATTTATTTGCATTAAAAAAATAAAAAGAAACTTTTCTAAAGATTTTTAAACTATGAATTAAATTCAAACACCTAAAAATAAATTTTACACTCTAGGTAGAGTTTTTTTTTTTTTTTTCAAATAATTGTTGCACATAATGTTTTAGTTACTTATAAAATTCATATGCTGTATTTATATATTTTTCTTTATTAAATCATATTCGTCCTGTCTTGTTGGAAGTACTCCACCACAAGTTCAGTATAGGCAGATGGTGTGTACATAAAAAAAAAAAACTACTTTTTTTTCCCACAACTTTGCTTCTACAAAAGTATGTGTAATGTACACTTTCAACCAGCTTTTTTCTTCATTTAAATTAATCTTCATAGCATTTATTTTCCATAGAAAATGACAGAAGGTAAACACCTGACAGTGTTTCATTTTACCCCACATATCAGGAAAACAATAACACTCTAGGAACAAATAATATGGGACAGAAAGCAAATTTCAGCAAATGTGTTTTATTTACATTAATAACGAACATCAATGTCAGAGAAATATGAATGTAAATTGGAAAAAGTAATTTAAATAAAAAAATACTACTACATAAGCAATACTAGCTACAAGTTGTCATAAATCAATAAAAATACTACACTAGGGGCATACCTAAAAGTATAATAGTACTTTTTTTTTCTATTTCTAATGGCACAGATAAAAAGACAAATACAGCAAAGAATAGATATGAAAAAATACAGAGAACAGCTGTATCAAATAGTCTATGTATCCAGAAGACCCCCTAGCCTCCCATATATGTCCACAAGAGAACGTTTGGATAAAGCTTGGCAGTGAGCGAGGTGGTAACCCGTCCAAGATCAGAGACTGCAGACATAGCACTTTAAAGGGCATATTTTTTCAATTAAAATGCTATACTACAAACTCTAAATCGATACATATAGTTGATCGATATAAAGAGTAATATTAGTATACGAAAAAGTATTACTTACATTAATTTATTCTGAACATTCGCTTAAATCATCAATACAATCTAAAACACATCTTTCATTGTTAGAGTTTTAACAGTTACTCTCATAAGAGCAAAACTCTGAACATGCTGAATTATTCAACTTGCAAGTACATTTCTTTGACATACATGCAGTTTTAAGGCATGCACATGAGATGTGTTTCAGTAAGAAATCTGCTGCAATAGGCAAGTTACCCCACTGAACAGAAATGCAGTCATTTATAATCCATCCATGTTCAGGTGGGCTTGGAGCATTAATACAATTTTCCAAACACCTACGATAAATATTACATTGATAATTACATCGTTTCAGCCCATTTTCCGAAGTTCTCATCGTCCTTGAAACCTTTTAAAGCGTTTAAATGCTCAGATATTTCTTTTTCTTTGCCATCAAGAAACAACCCCCACTGTCTTAATTTTTCAAAGCTTTTGTCCGATAAAAGAATTAGATCATCATTTATATCTTCGAAAAGATGAATGCAGCAAAATGGGGCGGCAGTAGCACCCATTTCAACGAGCTTTACTATTATAGCTTAAGAACGATGGGATGTCAACAAACGAATGTACACAAACAAACGGCGGAGTGATACGCAGAAAGAAATCCGGTATAAATAAAATAAAGATGTGTAATTTTACTATATTTACATAGTATTAATTATTTTAATGACATGAAATGAATTAAAAACTAGCATTTTGAGTTTACAATGTTATTTATTTAATTTAGTAAAAAAATTTGCACACGCCATCTGGTGGCTATTCCATGTATGGCTGCAAACAAGACAAAAATATAGTTCGCGATAGAGTTGTTATTTTATATAAAACGTGCACCTTTAAGCGTGGGAACATTAAGATTTAAGATAAAATTTAATATTTAGAATAGTTTAATCATGCGTTTGCGTAGTCCCATAGTCTATATGTATATGTCTGTATAAGTGGCATGTAAAGCTTGTGAGGAAGAGGGGGAGGTGAGCTCGCATAAAGTTTCGTCTAGTTGTTCCAGCATAATTCACCCTTAAAGTTACAATATCTACGACTGTAACACAGAGTGTCTGAAAAGTTCCAATACTGGCGACATATGGATATCATTTTTATATTTATTTTGCCAAATATATTTTCATCTTTCATGCGGTTACTTTCAAAATATGACTTAAGCAGCACGATTCTCTAATTACGATACACTCATTTCACTAAGAAGAACAAAATAACGCAGAGCTTCATTCTCCCACAACCTCAGCGCTTAAACAAGAGCTAAACTAAGAAAACTAAAGAATCGATGAAATGATAAGCAGAGGGTAAATTTTAATAATAGGAAATAACGGAAAATTTACTCTATAAGTTGGTGGACATCCACTTTTTGGACATACTGTATAATGCAAAAAGAAATCGTTCGTAAGAATTATGCCACTCATATGTGGAACTTGAAACGGAAGCATGCTACCTCCACAGAAGACTGGAGCATTTTTACTGTATTTACAAATTAGTTTGCAATTGTTTGAAATCAGCGGTATATTTTTTATTCCTTTTATTATTTGTCAGAATAATAATTAAAAAAAAACTTTGGACGACCTTAATTTCGGAGATTAATGCTGTTACCATAGTGAAATTTTATGACACAAAATTACTTACTTCGTCGATATCATACATTTAGAAATACGTACAAACAATTTAGGAGTAATTTCTGGTTAGTCTGAATTTCTAAGTCTGAGTAACGACCACCTCCGTGACGTGATGTTTTCGCATTAGATCTTATTAACCTAATTCAGAAAATAACATGCTATTCTTTCGTATATCAGGTAATTTTCTGTCAGATAACCCCAGTCTGACATCAAATTAATATTTACATTCGTAATATTAAAATATTGCCACCGAAAAAAGGAATCTCGTTGTTTACTGTTTAGTTCCATCAACGGTATTTGCTAGTGGTTATAATTTATATATAGTGTAAAATTAACACATCATAATATCTAAAAAGTTTAATGTACTGTAGTAATATAAAAATCTGAAGCGTACTATATTTGTATGTGTGTATAGTTTGAATCTTAATATTTCTGCATCCTATATAAATTTGAAGCCAATTAGTTTCAAGAGTTGGAGAAATTTTTTTATGAGTTGAAAATTGTAAAAAAATTGAGAAACCGTTCAATTTTCAAAACTTCAATTATCAGCGATTTTGTTATACATACTCGCGCAAAATTTCTGTTATATTGGTCTAATGATGTCAAAAACGCTTTCTGAGTTAAAAATCGTCAAAAATCGGGGAACGGATGAATTCCGATTTTTGAGGTAACTAAGACATTTTTTTTTCTATATTTTTCTGCTTGTCTGTGTAATATTTCAGGTCCATTAGTAATACGGTGTTGTGGTCTCTTTCTTTCAGAGTAAAAACAGAGAGTGGGAAACTTTAGATTTAAATAAGATTTCTTTTTCTGTACATCTTTGTAAAATTTCTGATTGATTTTTAAAATAGAACGCCGCAAGGACTGTACACTCCTGTACACACATCGATACGTCTTACACCGTCACCTAAACTGACATCCGATGAAATTATAAAATCAGGGTGTAAAAATGATTGATCGCAGTTTTGATTTAAATAACGATAGCTGGGAATATAACTATTGAAAATCACTAGTAATATTTTATATCCATAATTAATGCAGAAAAAGCAGTTAAAAAACCTTCGCTTTGTTCGCCCGAAAAAATATCAATCTATGTAATCTCGGTGTATTCCGAGCAATTTAGAATCGAAAAAATTGCGAAAATATTTTAGTCATGACATAGTTTTTATGACTGAGCAAATTAATCTAACGTAATTTTAAATTTATGAACTGAAATTATTGATGAAAAAATATACTCGTCCTTTTTCGGCTTTATTTTTATTTATTATTTATTTTTTTGCTGAAAATTACAAGAAGTCGAAAAAGTTTAATTTTTTTAAACAAGCGCAAAGTTTTTCTGTACTGAAGATTTTGTATATTCTGTATTGCACACACGGATAAAAAATCCATGTTCAAATTGGGGGTGCAATGAATAACGATTTTATCAAATACCGAATATCTGAATTAAAAAATTATTCAGAACAGAATGAGGGAAAAAAAAGACCTTCATATAATTTTCGGGGAAGAAAAGCCGATTTTTCTGCTTAATACATATTATATAAACTCGACACTCTAATACAATTTTAATTTTCAATTATTTCCTTTTTTACAGAGTTTATAATTAATTTGAATAAATAAATATACGAATTTAATTCTGAATTGCTGTTACTTTTTGCATTTGACCGACTGTCTTGATCCATCCGGGACGCTTATGTGTACATCATTCTAGCTTTAAACTCATGAAACGTTTAAATATAAATTTATAAGATGCGTGCCAATCCTATACTTTCAATTCAGAATATTGGTTTTAGTTGGGAAAAAATAGCATCTTGAAAAATAAAAATACCAACAAAGAGAGTTCAAATTTGTGTTATAACGTCAAATGATTTGTTACTGTACAGGCAACATTATCAGTATTGTAATTCTGTGGTAAAATTTTCTAAAATGTAATATCACGCTCATAACGATCACGACTATTTTTAGAGAACTGCAGTCATTATCACTCTACAGCTGATAAATCCTTTTCTAAATGAAGACTAAAACTAAGTAAACCGTATAAAATTGGTCTGGAGAAAAGAATTTTTTTATCGTTAGTAAATTTCGAATTCATACTTTAAAGAGAAAACCTTTTGAAGCCAACAAAGTTTATTATTATGGATTTCGGAAGTAATCTATCACACTAAATCATTTCGATTCAATTTGCTGGAATGGGTCGGCTTATTAAGACTTTATTTTTTATCATTTATATTTTATAAAACAGAAATATTGAAAATAATTGCTCTTATTCCAATCTTTTTCTTCATTTAGTATACGAGTTGTTTCAATGTTGATTGCCTGGCCAAACTTAAATCGACCGTTTTTCGAAATTTGTTGATATATTTAATGATGTATCAGTGTTTAAATCTTTAAATAACGACAGTATAGTTAAGAATTCACTTTCTGTCAGCATTATAATCACATTTTTTTTAATTACCACTACAGTTTCATATGTTCACAAATTGGGGGAACAAACAGGGTGCCCCAAGAAGGTTGTAACACGCTTTAATTCTTCATCTGTTAGAGATAGGTGGGCAATGTAAATTGAAAAACAAATCAAAATAAGGTAGGAAAAAAGACTACATTAAGAAAAAAATTATCCCGTAAATTTTCAAAAAGTTACTTTTTAGAATTGTATACAGCCCCTATACAAAATCTGATCAGCCTATCATCATAAAAAGTCTCAGGGATATGAAGATAAGTATATGCTGATTTAAACCACTTTTCAATGGCTCTGCAAAAGAAAAAAATATATTGAATGATCACGTTTCAGGGGTCGTGCAGAAATTATGAAAGAAAATCAGTTCTTGCACTCTAGCATTAAGCTTTCATATTCAAATTCATGATACATTTTTTAAATAATTTTTTAACGATATCTGTCTTTTCACGCCGTTCGTTGAAAAGACTTTCACAACTAATTTTTTTTTAATAATAATTTTCTTTTTAACAGTTCTAGCGTAAAGGTACTATTAAGGTAAATGCTCCAGTAGTGGGCAATTTCAAATTGAAAAACAAGAAATTCCAACTATCCACTGAGATAAGGGATCCACCTCTGACTAAGTTGGATATCTTATCTCAAATCTCCCGCTCTTTAAAGTATGATTCAATTACTAACGATGCTTGATAAGGGTTTCAGTTAGTTAGATGAGGAGGATCTCTTATCTCAATGGATAGTTGGAATTTCTTGTTTTTCATCTTAAAATTTCCAGTGACCTACTACTGGAGCATCTACCTTATTGAGCTGATAATGTGCAAATTTTCAGGCTGATCTGCTCTTCTTAGTCTCAATTTCATCAAAAAAGAGTGCTGTTGGTGTCAGATAGTTAAACTCAAAACCATCAAATGTCAATTTCCTTTTTTTGGTTTTTAATATTCCCAATTTTTAGAAAAGTCAAAAGAACAAAATAATTTTATTATTTATAGTTTCTTTTCACAATTTGCATTGGTGATTCAAATTTCATTAGAAAGATAATTAACGTTTTCTTTGTAGATGGATTGGAAATTTTCAGGGGTAAATTGTTAGGATCAATGTGTTGTGCAGTATAAATGTGAATATATTATATTTAATTTAAACTCAACCAATAATGCATAGCTGAATAAATAGAAGTTTAAATGTTAGTTCAGAGCTATATTTCGAAAGTTAATTAATATTAGATGAAGTCACGTTGTTTTTAAATAGCACAAAATAATATTTAGAAAATATCAGTAATACATAATTCGAGATTCCCTAAGGTCGCAGGAACAGTTTACTTTCATTGTAATGATTTGAAAAGAGTAATTTATTTTTAAGATGTCTGTAATTTTTTTTTTTGTTTGTTTTAGAATTGTAGACACCACGCTCATTTGTTCTCAGTTCTATGTTGAGATATTTGATTACTTAGCTAAACTTTTATTCCATATAAATCGGTCAAATACAGCATGTGCAGGGATAGACACGAAATCTCGAAACGATACCGTGTGACCAGACCTCTGTGTTCGAGACAAATATCGCGGGAAAACGCGAGGGACGACTGAACTTTTTTTTAAGTACCAAAGAGTAAAACTGGAGCCACTTTGGCTGCATACGGTATGCGAGACCGCGAAAAACGATGAACGAGAGTATTTCTTTTACTTCGTACCAAGAAACAAAAATTAAGAAATTTTGGCGTCGGACAATATTCGGGTGCGAGACGAAACCGCGAGAGGAAATTCGACTTTACTGAACGAGATTTAGATGCACGTCGGGACGAGACGAGATTTGGGCCTTGTCTCTTCGCGCATGGTCTCGCGTCCATCCCTAAGAGCGAGATATTGATATATGAAATTCCCAATGGATAACTCTAGGAATGGACGATTTCTCGCCAAATCGAATGTAATTCGCCGAAAAGAATAGCAATATTTGGCTCTGATTAGGAAATGGCCCCTGTAAGGTTTGCTCCTTAGCATAGCATTATTATTGCGCAATTGAATTATAGGAAAATTTTAAAATTTTCTAGAAAAGGAAATAAGGGGGATCTTCGAGAAACGTCAAAAAAGGGTTTAAAAGGAGAGCATGTCGGCCCAACAGTTACTGTTCAGTTATCAGTCAAGCTAGAGTCATAAAGTGCTTTCTGTTGTTCATGCCGTCAGAAACGCGATGTATTTTGGTCATTCAGTGAAGCATATGGTGTAGTTTTCTTGCGTACTCTGTAATAAAAGTGGATTGTGTGATATTGTAACGGATATCCTTGGTATTCGACTGAGTGTGTTGGGCTTGGAATGCTTTTATTGTACCTGAATCGCACTGTTTGTTTGAAACTGTTTCGCTCCGACAGTTATATTTAAAGTATAGTACCAGGGGCGTAGGGAGGGGGAGGGCGATATCGGGATATATATCCCCCCTCCGATCACAAGATAATGCCGTGCAGAAATTCCGTCTATTTATACACATATAAGTTCATATCCCCCCCCATCCCGAAAAATTTTCCTGGCTACGCGCCTGTATAGTACCAAGTATATCCAATGTATTATTTCTGAATTATGTGAACTGTGCTGTGGAGATTGTTCTACAAGTTTCAAAAGGAATACAGTTATTGTCTCGTACTGACGATTCAGTTAGTTCTTGGAACTTTCTAGACACGCAGAGTTCTCAATACATTCACACTCGTGCGAAAACGTCGATTGACGGTCAGCTTTTAATCGATGATTAATTTTTTGCAACAATATTCTTTTTTATTGAGCCCAGTTAATACTGTGCATCAAATTACCCCCCGTAGCTTTGATTAATTTTTATTTTTCAGCAATAGTAAAAGATTATCCGAAGAGAACTCAAAGCGTAAATTCCTCTTGAACTTTTTGAAGAAACGTGTACTGAAATGAAGACTAACAAATTATCACTGTTCGAAGCTGCAAAAGCATTCACATTAGATAAATTGACTTTTGCTGGACATGAAAAAAATAAATAGCACGACACGAAAACTTAAAACTAGCCATCTATCTATACTAAATATCGTCGGATAATATATGACGATCTAGAAAAATAACTAAACCACTATACTCTTACTTGCTCTGCTCTAAAATGTGTAAGAGATTTAATTCAAAAGATTCTAAGAAAGCTATCCTATATGAATAAATATTTCTGAATCGCATAAAAGCAATACCGAAATCAAACCCGATACTTGGCAGAGCTCCCAAAAGACATCATCTGGATGGTTTTAAAAGTTCTTTCAAAGGAAGCCCAATTGTTCTCTGTGACACCCTAAAGACTCTAGTTTTGATCCACGCCACCACTTTTAATCGGCATGAGATGTAATGAATCAGGAATTTTTAAGAACCTGCGATTAGAATTTTAACTGAATATGAGCTCGAAAGTAAAGAAAATTCTTGTTTTTCCTTTAACTCAAACTGAATCATTAAAAATAAATGTTAAATCGTGGATTGATTCTAGATCCAATAAAATATTTTGTTAATTCAAAAAAGCATTTTCTTACATTGATTTGGTTGAATCAAGTGAACTTTTGTGAAACAACGAAACAAAAAAAAGTTCCTAAACCAAATAAATATTGTGAAATTCAGTAAAACACTTTTTATCGTGTACTAGTCGCGTAAACTACGACTACTGTTCGTTTACATGTATTCTAAGTATTATTTAAAACAATTTTTGGATCGATATTTCATTTCTGTTCATTTATGATTGTATAGCTGAACAGGGTGTGAATTGAACATTTTCTATAGGGGGGGGGGGGGGACATTTGAAGCGAGGGAAGGTGTAGCGAGCGAAAAAGCGAGGGAAGGTGTAAATGCCTCACTCACATAATATATTAGGTATTGCATGACAAATGCAGTCGCCAACATATCTGGGAAAAGACTTAAATTCAAACAAAAGTCGACCCCCAATTTTCTATGCATATACATTCCTGCCTATATCGATTCTCATATTCGGCTCACTACAGAGCAGTGCTTGTTCCTTCATTTCGCAGTCTTCCTTTCAAACCTGACCCCAGTTACAGAATGAGAAGTGTCATCAGGCATGTGTATTAGGGTGGGCCGAAAATCCATTATTTTTTTGAAATTGCTATACCCTTAGTGTGGAAAGCATGTGGCTAGTGATCCTGATTAACCAAAAAGAAAACGGACTCTGTTAGAGAAAGTCTTCAGCCTGCACATTCAATTGAAAGTTTTAGATTTTCATTTAAAAATGTGAAATTTTCAAAAGAATTTCTAGACGTTCCTAGACATTTACAAAACTATTCCATGGTTGGAAGTGCTCGAAAAGGGTCGTATGGCATCTAGTTTTAACTGTTTTTTATGTCTGAATTCCTCCAAAAGCTCTGAAAATTCAGCAAAAATCACCAAAAATAGCATGTTTCAAATGTTTTCGACAGCAGAGTGGTAAGTGCAAGAAGTGAAGAAACAGGAAATTTTTATAGGCGGATGAAGCAAGAGGAGCACTTTTCTACAATCAAACAGCTTGGTTCAGTTTACTTGACCCACGTTTCTCCTCATGAAAGCGATGCAGGTGGAATATCCTTAGCTATAAAGAACAGTTTCATTCGAGAAAGTATAGACCTGACTGAACTCACCTGCATTGGGTCCAACTGCAAAAGAAAGAACACTGGCTACATGTCAACGTTATTTGTCTTTCAGAAGAGTATTTACAGCGACCGCTGCAATGGATTACTTGCCAGCTACATTCGAATGATTTAGTGTTAAGGCATTTATTTGAAAAAAAAAACGACGGGAAGATATAAAGTCCAAAAGGTTTTCCCGGAGAAATAGGTAAACAGCTTTCTACTTGCCACAACCATCAACGTTGAATTTGAAAGTATTGAATCATCACTACCTAAGATAGAAATTAGTTTACTAAGCAAAGATCAGGCTCATCTTTGCAGAATTTATTACTCTGTATCAAGTGGTTGTTGCCCAAACCATCAGGCGGAGTCAATTTCTGGACCTGTACACCACGCTCGATGGTTCGCTCTTTCTTGCCGCATCGTGAGAAACAACATATCTACCAAAAGTCCGTCCCCAGAACTAAAGACATTGGCAGAATTCGTCTTCGAACTTTATTCCCCCATGTGATTTGAGATTAAGTGCAACGTGTCGGTAAAAATGCCGCAATGAACTTTTGGCTGACAATTACAAAAATGGATTATATACCTGAGGATCTGAAGAAGTTTCTTTACGTGGAACTCGAACGCCATGCCTTCTGGGAACATCCAGAAAACATACTAGTCAATATGTTGGCAGACATGCAACAAGATGCTCGGCAGAAAGCCTCCAAAAGAATCCTGGAAACAAGGGTGACACAAAGTAAACCGCTAAGGAGAGTGTTCCAGAAGTTTACACCACCAAAGATAAATTTCTATGCTAAAGAATACACCAATGTAGTAATTTGAAAGTAAAAGATGATCTCACCTCCTATTGTTGATAGCCTTACCAAAGAAATCTAAATAAAATCATCGCGGAAAATGAAGATTCATTGAAAAAACTCCAGCTATTCTTCGACTTATCTTTGCCACAAAGAGACAGCCGCCTCCGCTGCTGTGTATGGAAGAGACGCTCGCGACGGCTATATCCAAGCGCAGCTAAAATATCAGCATGTGATGATAAAGTTTGAGAGCAAGTCCGATTTTAGGATTTAAGCTAATGTAGTCTAACGGTCGGCCCTCGATTTGCAGCTACCTCCTCACTGTGAGGGCTGGGTAGTCGATTATTTGATGAACCGAAAGCTGCAATTGCTCCTTCTCTACCCAAACACGGCGCAGAGTAAAAATTTATTGAAAAGTAACTAAATAAAAGCACGTACCGACTTAATACGTCAAGCCCATAACAGGTAAAAATTTCGCTATATTTGGGGATATTTGTTGAATTTTCAGACCCATTTGAAGAACTCTGATACCAAACAGGCAATACTAGTTTTTATATGGCCCTTTCCAAGCGTTTCCGACCGTAAAATAATGTACGCTGCTGAACTTGTAAATGTAAATGTAAACTATAAGAACCTATAAATGTCTAAGAACGCCTAAAATTTGTTTTTTTGAAATTTTCACATTTTTAAGTAAAATCTCAAAACTTTGAGTTCGGTGCGCAGGCTGAAGGCTATGTCTGACCGAGTCCGTTTTCTTTTCGGTTAATAAGAACCGATAACCACATACTTTCTACACTAAGGGTATAGCAATTTCGAAAAAAAAATGGATTTTCGGCCCACCCTAATGTGTTATATCTACTTCAAAGGGATGTTTGTAACTTGCTCCTTTGTCTAGTAAACAAAAAAATAATTGCTACTCTCAATACTTAATATCGTTTGGTATTGTTGAACTTGTAGGGACAGAGATTAACATTTCTCCAACAGGGGATAAATAGTATCCCTGGCAGGTATCAATTAATATTTTTCTAGCCAGGGATATTACATTCTTTAGCAGGAGACGATCTCCGGCATCCCCCCCCCCGTCAATTCGCACCCTGTATCTGAATAAACTTTCGATATATAACTCCAATTAAATTAGTTCTCGCACCGTAGCAGCTTATTCCGTAAATGAGTACCAGTTTGATCCGTTCTTGTATGCAATTTACTCTATGTTAAGGTAAAGTTGATACAATCAGAACTTTTTAAAAGTTTTTCTTTCATTTAAAATGGTAGTACTTTTTATGCGTTAAAAGCATCCAATAGTTTAAAAAAAGTGTAGTATATCGTTATTTTTATTGGTGTTAAACATTTGGGAAAAAATAACTTATAAAAATCAAAGTGTAAAATTTGCATCAATTAAACTCGTTCACCCTAACATAAATTACTTATACTATACGTCAAAAAATATATACATATAGTAAAACTTTTAATAAATCTTCCTGATAAAATGGCAGCTGAAAAGACAAATGAGTGCTCTCATGAGAATCACGCCGAAAGAATTTCGATTCACATTACATTCAAACATCAGTTTCTCCAACGTGACAAAATTTGTCAGGAAACAAAATTTATGTATCGAAATTTTCACAATATATTAAAAGCACGATTATTTATATTTTTAGGTGTTAGGTAACAGGATCATTAATCAAATTTTCTTTCCTACTCACCTTCTCTTTTCGCTATGGTGTATTTATAAGTAAAAACTGATGGATATAAATCCTATGCATAAACAAGCCGCGCTATATTTCTGCAAAATATTAAAGATTGTAAGAATTTTTTTTTAATTTTTTTTTTTTAGAATTTTTTAACTCTACCGTTCTTTTATGTAGAAAATTAAATTATAATTTTTTTTTTCGTTTTATAAGGAAAGGAAATGGATTTATAATAGATTTTTTTTTATTCCAAATCTGCATGGAAATAATTTTAATAAAAATAATTTATATATTCTTTGTTTTTTATCTGGTGTATTTTTGTAATGAAAAGCTACGTTTGTGAAAATTACTCATTGGTAATTCTGAACATTAATTCGCATATATATGTATATTTTTTTCCCGATCGACGTATCCGGTTTTCTAACTCTTTTAATAACAAAAATGTCCTAAAATATCTTTTTAATGCTAATAAT
Source organism: Cheiracanthium punctorium (assembly GCA_038373885.1). Classification (NCBI taxonomy): domain Eukaryota; kingdom Metazoa; phylum Arthropoda; class Arachnida; order Araneae; family Cheiracanthiidae; genus Cheiracanthium; species Cheiracanthium punctorium. Next base: position 415,160 of record JAWZYV010004847.1, on the reverse strand, counting down.
GTGGAATGTAGACTTAAATCGCAACCATGAAACCAAAACATTTTCTGCTAGTCCGTCTTTGAATCAGATGTCTTAGAGCTTAGATTGATAATATACTTGACTGCTATTATGACTACCCGGTATCTTAATTTTATCAGATTTTTTATTGAATTGACTGAAAGTTAAAGTTCAATAAATGACTAAAAGCCACCATGCCTCAGCGGTTTGCTCTTCAAAATTTACCTAATACCCTTTTGTTTAAGATTAAGACGAAATAGTTCACCGACAGAGACTCGGGTGCATCAAAAGACTGAGGCTTGAGTCACATCCTGTAGCGTTACATTGAACTAAGATAGTGCTCTACAACCAAGTCAAAATTCCCGCTAGTACCAGCAACAAAAACTTGCTAGTTATTGCTATGTCTGCTAGATTTTCGTGCTACTATTTGCTTTGTAATGCTAGCTAGCATCATATGCTGTACTCCTAGCTCATACAGCAATAGCACGACAAGCTATATACAAGCATTTCATGCTTATTAGCTGTACAAGCTTCTTCCAAAGCATTGGGAGGTAGGTACAGCTGCGGAAAAAAAAATGTCCCACTTGTACTTATTTCAGCCGTCGTTCGTCGTACAGCAAAGTTACATATACCAATCGTTTACGTTTGACGAACACTTCAATTTTCTATACATAAAAATTGAATGAGGGTCCGTCTCCATATTAAAATTCGCACCAACTTTTTTTTTCCAATAGCATCCACTTCATATTTCAAAAATTTAGCTCATTTTAACCCCGGATACCAATTCTCAATAAATTTGAAGTGAAAATGAGTGAGTTATGAGCACCCAAAATCCCCCTCCCCTATGTTAAAATATTTTTTCATACTTTAATTCATATCTCATATAATATTGATAATAAGAAGCTGACTTTTATTCGTACTATTAGAACTAAACCACCCAAACATAATTTACTATTATTATAATTTTTTATAAAATATTAATATGAATTATTAATTATTAAACTAATATTAAAAAAATTATGAATAGCGACCTAGCCAAATTTTGATGGAAATAGAAGCAGAAAACAATATTACATGGCTGTGCAAAATTTCAAATTTTAATGTTCAGTAGTTTAATTTATATTAATTAAAATGTGTTATTTTCATGAGTTAAGGGACCATATATAAATTTATTTAGTGGACATTTTTTGAAAATTGCGTAAAGTAAACGTAAATTAAATTTCTTTTGTCCAAAAACACAGTAAAAGATAGCGGTATTTAAAAAATATCAAATTTTGAAGCAAATAAATTAAGAGTTTTTACAGTTTTATGGTGATTCTATAAAGCGTCTACAACCATATTCCTCAAATAAAATATTTTCCATATATAGAATTAGATGCAGTAGATGTATGTCTTCCAATACAACGTTCTATTTCTAAAGAACTAACATCCTCAACATTCCAGGCACAAATTTGACCTTTTTTAATATTGGAAACATCAGGTCTTTGGACTTCCCCATACTTTATCAAACATTCAAAAAACATTCAAAATCACGTTTTTCTATCTAAATTTTCATCTGACTATAAATTAAAATACCGCCAACAGTCTTATAAGAATATTGCACATTGTAGACGATAATATTAAATGAAGGAATCGAAATGACAAACACAATGATATTGGGTCGGCAAAAAAGTAATTGCGTTTTTTACATGCAACAAATAAATTTTCAGTCATGAAACCATTCTTCGAGTTCGACCGTAGATGAGTAACATTCCTGCTGGTAGTCAGAAGAGCAGAGAACAGCCTCTCACTCCTGGCAGCATTTATCCTGTCTAAGCGAACCTTCAAGAGAAATACTCAATAACAATTTCAAAATTAGAAAGGTTTTCAAAATAGTAAGCATTCGTTTTGCATTTTTTCCTTTAAATCATGTGTATGAACCAAGGAAGTAATGCACTCACGGATCATTTGGACCACTGACTAAATATTCTAATTTCTACCCCTGATATTCGCAGCACAAAGAACTTTTAAAACAGTGTTTCCCTTGAAAATAATATTTATTTCTTTTAACTCTCGCAAGCGAAATGAATGAAAGGCGAAAAGTTCGGAACCTACAACTAGTGTTTTTCAATTTGCAGAAAGTCCCTTAAAATCGCGCAAAAAAGAGTGCGCAATATCTCCGGAAATTATCGCAGAAAATTGGTGAAAATTTATATTTAGGGTAATTTGAAGGTTTTCTTTCGTTTAATAAAGTCAAAATACAGTGTTGCCATTGAGAAAAACGAAGTTGATGCAGAATTAAATATGAAGACGGCTCCTTGTGCAAATTAAATTAATAGTAAATTAAAGTATACGTTATTTGCAAACGAATGGTATATTCGCCGCGTCGCGGGAGAGAGGAGAAGCCCAATGTAAAGGCTTTGCTTTACCTACTCGGTGTGACGTCACAAGTAAGCGCCGCGGCTTTCCTCTCTACGGGGCGTTGCTCAAGCACGTGCCTAAATATAAATAATAGTTCGAAATGAAAAATCAGCATGAGGATGAAAATAAGTATAATCTCTTATTACGTCACGTGCACACTGGTAAATTATTTAATAAACGTTTATATGGTGTTGGTAGATATTTCGTTGGAGTAGTTACAAGGATAAATTAGGAGTGTACTTTAAAGTTACGAACTACAGGTTATTGCGTACTAATACACCGCGTGCAAGAATATATCAAGAAAACGAGTAATATGAAATTCTCATTTTTTTCATGATTTTTCTCCAACACTCCGAACCGGATTTCTGCGCATGCCCACAGCCTATGTTTGGAAGCGTCGGGTTCACATGCTTAACAGTTCACAACATAGTTCAACTAAATGACTGACACCATTGCTGCAAAGAGCTCGTGGTGTGGCGTTCGCTTCTTTTAAATTGGAAAAAAAAAAGCTGTCATACATAATGATAGGAGAATAATTAAAAATTAGATTACTAAACCCCTTCCCCATCATGTGCGTAGGTACAATTTTAATATTATTTGATTGCTTTAAGTTATAGTTATTTTATTTTTTTATTTATATTTAAGACGCTGATCGGTCGTATAATTTTATAGCTAGTATTTCATTTTGTCGGTAGTATTGGTATAGTAATCTAATAATTTTTGATATTATAAGAATACTTTCGCAGGAGAAATATTTATGTTTTAAAACCATTTGTATGTTAATTTTCATTGCTTATTTATTGTGTACACTCACCTAACAATAAGTTACATTCGTAAGAATAGACTCTATGCATGAATCGGTCACTGTATTAGAGTGACATTTTTTATTTTTATTTTTTTTTTGGGGGGGGGGGACGGCCAAAAATAACTTTTTTAAGTAAAAATATTGAAGTTTCTTTAGATTTTAAACGTGTTAATACCAATGGCTTTCTAAACAGTGTTGAGGAATCGCTATGCTTTTGGCAAGTTTATCTTCTATTAAGTTACAGATAGTCATAACAGCATTCTGCGGTCATTGTATGTCAGATCAGTCTCTTGAATATAAATAAAAACTGTAACAAAACGAAATAATTTACACAAAACAATCAAATAATGTATACGCTTTACTTAACGCATAAGATAATGGTTATTGCTATATTTCAGTCAACATGCTTAAAAATAGTATATTTAATAAGAACATATGGATTCTTGTTTGAGTGCATACAAAAATCGATAATCAATATATTCGTATTAAGTATTACAAAAATTTAACAAAAATGCACATTGCTCGGATCCAGCATTTAATGCTAGTCTAGCAATAAAAAAAAAAGGATTTGTTGGTTGTGAATTACTGCTAGAATGGCATAAAGTTCGAGGAAGTGGTGGTTTTAATTGATGCTAGACCAGCAAAATATTTAAGCAACACTAGTTGGATTGTGTATGCTGGAGAAAAAAAAAAAAGTGTCGAATTCAGGGCATGACTTGCAGGTAATTCTGCTAGAACTAGCAAGTATTTATGGTAGTTTATGCTTTTTTTCTTAGCTGGGATCCAGCATTGAATGCTAATCTAGCAATAAAAAAAAGCATCTGTTGGTTGGGAATTACTGCTAGAAATAGCATTAAATTCAAGCAAGTGGTGATCTTGATTGCTGCTAGACCAGCAAAATATTCAAGCAACACAAGCTGTATTATGTATGCTGGACAAGCAAAAAAAAGTGTGGAATACACAGTATGACTTGCTGGTAAATCTAGAACCAGGAAGTATTTATGGTAGTTTATGCTTTTTTCCCCCCAACTTGGATCCAGCATTTAACGCTAGTCTAGCAAAAAAATACCAGCATGAATTTTAACTTGGGCATGAAAGCATTTTAGCCATAGAAAAATTGTTTGGAAGTTAAAAAATTATTAATTAATTAAGGAGGCAGCAAGCGAAAGATGTTTTCTTACTGTATAATTATATGGGAGAAAAAACTTTTTGTTTTGCTAGCTCTTCAATTGAAGGAGTGGAAGTTTGGATTTGAACGAAGTCTGTGTCTCCTTCAGAATGTGCACTGTAGTCAAATCCTTTACGTTTCTTAAAACAAAATCTCAACCTGGATATATTTATTACTTTACATTCCTGCTAAAGATGCGGGTGAACTCGGTTTATTTCTATGAATTTGAATTCGATTTTTAAAAAAATCTATAAATTTGAAGCTCTTATAGCTAAAAATCTCAAATAATATTTTATCAGAAATGAGGACCCAACTAACTCTCTACTGCTTTTAACATGATGCAACGATACTAGTCATGATGGCAAATGTTGTGTACCGGGAGCAAAGTACATTACTGGCAACAACTACAAACTGAGGTGGTAACAAACTTTCACACAGACTATACAATGCACGAATAGTCGGGAGTGTAGAGGATATTCAAAAATCTACACATTAACACAAAATTGTGGATTTTATTTGAAAAATTTCTGTATCGATTTACCCCCCCCCCCCCGTATCCGTATTGATGAGTACGATCTCATCATGGATTTTTATCAAAAAGCTTTTCTTTGAGCCACTCGATAGTATTTTGTTTTTCAGTTTCCCTTGCCAAAAATATCCCTAATGGCACTTTCCATACCTGCAAACCCCATTTCATGGACAAGACAACAACATACTCGTATTTCCTCCACACGGCATCAATCACTACCCAGACACATTACATTAATCATCTGAGGGGATAAGGCTGTGCGACATGAATTATGTGCATGCTTGAAGTGTTAAATTTAACGATTGTTTGGTGAAGGATTTCGGTATAGTTTCGCTTTGTTGATTCAACAAAAGTTTGTTTGGGTCAACTAAATCGATTTAACAAAATCTCTTTCCGAAGTAAAACAAATTATTGTATCTAGAACCAGTCTTGTTAGGTAAAATCGTTAAACAAACAATTTACTCGTGCGTCAAGGAACAGAAAAGCAGATGAAAATTTTGATTACATGAGAAGAAGAATAAATGCCTGCTATTTATACTGAGGGATTAACAAAAGTTGTAAAATTTTAGTAGCAAGAAAAATTTTTTAGGAGCCACATATATATTGATTTATATTTATTGGGAAAATAAAAGAAAAGAAAAAGCTAGTCGCCAAGGGATACTTTTTAGCCTACCGGGCTTTCTCGAAAACTGAATACGTTTAATTATATTGATATCTAATGCAAAACTTTACTTATCGAATGTAGATATTCTGAGTTTGTTGAAAGTTTCACAGTTCTGTTGAAAGTTGGCAAAATGAACCAAGTGTTTTGTTCATTCAACAAATTTTTTTTCCAGAAACTACGGACACAGCAGCTAACCAAGAAATTTTGCTATTCAAACAGTTAACTTCGTATAGTGAAAATAATTTGGTTAAATATCTAGTGAAATGCATAATTAAAACAATATATATATACACATAAGCAGTAGATGTTTTGGAATTTGTTCCAAATAAGCACAAATTATAAATATAAAATCATTAAGTCCTTGCTGATTTTGCCTGAACTGAGTTTGGGAAGACAAAACGTTTCATCTTGGCTTATCCGAAATGTAGTAAAACTATCTGTACTGCATGCACAGTCCTTCCTAAATTATGTTGCATGTGCTTTGCGTACTTACAAGATAGCAGCAATATACAAATTTATTAATTTTTAGGAAATGTTATATATATTTTTAAACACAGCATCTTTTGCATATATCTATGAAAATAAAACATTTTCCTTTTTTCCAAGAGTTAGTTTTGGATTCTTTCATCCTCCGAGTTTCAAAAATACAAATCCTTGAAAGTGCATATTTATGAAAATACTCTGGCCTCCAAAAGTTAAGGAACATGTTTTTCGAAGCTCACCATAAAAAAAATGACACTAACAATAAGATTTATAGTTCATGTAAATGATAAAAATGAACTTCATGCAAATGTACGCATAAACGACAGCTACCACCTTTTTTTAAGTAGAAAAGAACAGGCATCCCAAGCAGCAAGAAATCCCCAGCCTCATCTCGGCCAACTGTCTTCACGGGACCCCAATTTCACCCGTTCGACCTCGGCGCAGGACTTCCGTTGAAGGTTGGGGATATCAGGTCGGGTGACGGTCCCTGGACTGTCTACTCCGGAGGGATTCTGTGAGTCTCCGGGCTATTTCCCGAGGATTCCCCGACAATTTGCTCTCTTATCCTGATTCAGTCGAGATTGTATCTATTGCTTTAGGGACGTTTTTAATGAGCTATACCATGTAAATTTTCCACTTCAAATTGATGAAGAAAGTGGTTTTTAATTCGGATAATTAATTTTTTCAAATAAAGATGTTAATTAATAGTTATATTTTCAAAATACAGTAACTTTTAACACCCATCAACACCTAATGTGGTATGCTAAATTTCACAATTTAACTAATATAATTTTTATTCGCCCTTTCATTTTTATAGAATTTAAGCCATATCTAGCTCTCTTAAAATATTTTCCTATTAAATAAGATATAAATATCTAATATTTAGTCATGAATCTAGTCTAATAATATTTTAGAAATCAGATGAGTAAATTATTTCTGTGTTAAAACGTTGAAACTTGTGCTGAACATAAGTAAATCGTTATGCATATATTTTATTACATAGTCACATAAATTAAAATATATATTGTGATATTTTGTGTATTTACTAGAGAAAATTCTTCTTGATAAATTCAAAATGTCCCAGTTTATTTCAAGGAAATTCAGCGATTACTTAATTAAATTTATAATGAGACTTATAGACCATGGGACGCTCGCCCAATAAACACATGGAATTTAAATTCCGTTTGCCATAACTTGGGACTGCACAAATTTGTTATTAAAACCTTCTATTTGGTGCAATTTATTATTAATTGCAATGTTCCCACACTTAATCTTGCACATTGTTTTAAAATAAGTCAAATATACCTGGAACTATATTTCTGTCCTATTTGCAACTAATCTTAGAAATCACCACGAGATGGCGCATCGATAATCTCATTAATTTTTTTTAAAATGCTGCTAACTAATAATATACTTCTTTTTATTTCATATTATGTCAAAAAAAGCATTAATATGCCAATAAATACAGTTCGTATTTTCATTTCGGTTTTATTTCATCACCAATAAATGGCCATTGTAACCTTCCGCTGTTTGTTTACATTTCGACCGGCGGTTGAGCAGACGAACGTAAACAGACATCTTACGAAGTCCTACGTCCTACGTTTTAATTTTGAAAATTTCCATTTTTTTTTTTTTTTTTAGAATATTGATCTTGAAATATACATATTAATATTTTTATATTTTCACTAGTATAAATTTTTTTAGGAAGTTGAAAAAATTAATAATATTTAATTTACTTACAAAAATATTACTAGATTTATTAAGGAAGCATATCTGAATCTAAGTGACAAATATTTTGATTAGTACTAGTTGCCCAACAGGGATTCTACGGCATACCGAATATTTAATTAGTATTTTTTTTATTTTACATGCACTTCTTCATTTTTCATATTTATTTGCATTAAAAAAATAAAAAGAAACTTTTCTAAAGATTTTTAAACTATGAATTAAATTCAAACACCTAAAAATAAATTTTACACTCTAGGTGGAGTTTTTTTTTTTTTTCAAATAATTGTTGCACATAATGTTTGTTACTTACAAAATTCATATGCTGTATTTATATATTTTTCTTTATTAAATCATATTCGTCCTGTCTTGTTGGAAGTACTCCACCACAAGTTCAGTATAGGCAGATGGTGTGTACATAAAAAAAAAAAAAAAACTACTTTTTTTTCCCACAACTTTGCTTCTACAAAAGTATGTGTAATGTACACTTTCAACCAGCTATTTTCTTCATTTAAATTAATCTTCATAGCATTTATTTTCCATAGAAAATGACAGAAGGTAAACACCTGACAGTGCTTCATTTTACCCCACATATCAGGAAAACAATAACACTCTAGGAACAAATAATATGGGACAGAAAGCAAATTTCAGCAAATGTGTTTTATTTACATTAATAACGAACATCAATGTCAGAGAAATATGAATGTAAATTGGAAAAAGTAATTTAAATAAAAAAATACTACTACATAAGCAATACTAGCTACAAGTTGTCATAAATCAATAAAAATACTACACTAGGGGCATACCTAAAAGTATAATAGTACTTTTTTTTTCTATTTTTAATGGCACAGATAAAAAGACAAATACAGCAAAGAATAGATATGAAAAAATACAGAGAACAGCTGTATCAAATAGTCTATGAATCCAGAAGACCCCCTAGCCTCCCATATATGTCCACAAGAGAACGTTTGGATAAAGCTTGGCAGTGAGCGAGGTGGTAACCCGTCCAAGATCAAAGACTGCAGATATAGCACTTTAAAGGGCATATTTTTTCAATTAAAATGCTATACTACAAACTCTAAATCGATACATATAGTTGATCGATATAAAAAGTAATATTAGTATACGAAAAAGTAATACTTACATTAATTTATTCTGAACATTCGCTTAAATCATCAATACAATCTAAAACACATCTTTCATTGTTAGAGTTTTAACAGTTACTCTCATAAGAGCAAAACTCTGAACATGCTGAATTATTCAACTTGCAAGTACATTTCTTTGACATACATGCAGTTTTAAGGCATGCACATGAGATGTGTTTCAGTAAGAAATCTGCTGCAATAGGCAAGTTACCCCACTGAATAGAAATGCAGTCATTTATAATCCATCCATGTTCAGGTGGGCTTGGAGCATTAATACAATTTTCCAAACACCTACGATAAATATTACATTGATAATTACATCGTTTCAGCCCATTTTCCGAAGTTCTCATCGTCCTTGAAACCTTTTAAAGCGTTTAAATGCTCAGATATTTCTTTTTCTTTGCCATCAAGAAACAACCCCCACTGTCTTAATTTTTTAAAGCTTTTGTCCGATAAAAGAATTAGATCATCATTTATATCTTCGAAAAGATGAATGCAGCAAAATGGGGCGGCAGTAGCACCCATTTCAACGAGCTTTACTATTATAGCTTAAGAACGATGGGATGTCAACAAACGAATGTACACAAACAAACGGCGGAGTGATACGCAGAAAGAAATCCGGTATAAATAAAATAAAGATGTGTAATTTTACTATATTTACATAGTATTAATTATTTTAATGACATGAAATGAATTAAAAACTAGCATTTTGAGTTTACAATGTTATTTATTTAATTTAGTAAAAAAATTTGCACACGCCATCTGGTGGCTATTCCATGTATGGCTGCAAACAAGACAAAAATATAGTTCGCGATAGAGTTGTTATTTTATATAAAACGTGCACCTTTAAGCGTGGGAACATTAAGATTTAAGATAAAATTTAACATTTAGAATAGTTTAATCATGCGTTTGCGTAGTCCCAAAGCATGGTAAACGAACTTGAAGAATATTAATGTTCGTCCCATAGTCTATTATATTAAATGCAATACAAAGAAGCACATGGGGAAGTATTTGTGCTAACCATACAGAGTTATATAAGGACTTTTAAAATGCTCAAAATACTAGTTAAGGAAATGAAACTAGTTCATTTGCAATGCTCACGTTTAATTTCAAATTTATAAAAAGAAATAGGTTTTTGAAAATATGTAATGAAAAAAATATATTTTCAGTATTTTATTAATTTCATAAAATATTCGATGCTTTATTCTTTTAAAAAAGGTTGCAAAGTCGCTGTAAATCATAAATTGCTTACTTCGACTTCAGATCCAATTATATTATGCGTGCAATTTTATTTTCTGTTCAGCAGAGATTTCAACAAGTAACAAAAGTACATTTGTTTTAAGTGAACAAACACAGAAATAATTTACTAACCTTTTTAAGTTGAGTGTGTTTCTTGTTGGTATGTTATCTTGTGTAAGCCATTAAACTTTTGAATATGCACCCAACATTTTGCATCGCAACACTGCACTGTGTCAAACGAGGCTAACTGAACGTTCCCGAAAAAAATACTGCGAGGCAGAATGAAAAGGGGGCTTCTTATTGGATGGAAGATAAAAGAGATAGGAGCGGGCGAAATTCAAATCGACGTGAGGGGGGGGGGGTAGCGATGTTGTACTAGGAAGCAGCATCTCCTTTCATCCCCCTCCCCCACAGACAACGCCATCTCTGAATAGTCCTTTCGAGGTCCAATCGCGACCTCGGTTTAACGGATGAAAAATACCTGAGACCGAGGAGTATATGGAGGAAGTTGGTTGAGTTTTCTCCCGAGGTCAGGAAGCTGCGGAATGACTTACACGTCGGCGGTATAGCTTCAGCGGACGTTAAATGGACGTCGAATAAAAATTCCCAAGTACGAACCGATGAAATAGACAGTCGACCAACTTTTTACCGAACTCTTTTGCTACTTGGGATATATGAGTGAGAAAAAAATATGCAAATATCAGGCTTTCGTATTTGTAACTTTTAATTATTTACAACTTTTGTCAGCAGATTCGTCGACAATAGACAGTAGGGTCTCGCAGTGTCTTAGAGTAGAGACCCTATCTTAGAGAAGCCGTTTGCCCAATTCGTTAAGGTGGCGGTCGGTCGGATAGATGGGAATGGGATTGTCACTGGCTGATGCTGCTTTGATGTCTTTTGTGTCTCGCAGTGTGGTCCACCGTCTCTGGAATCTATATCAAATAGAAGCTTCTGTGTCCAGAAGATATGTTCCAGGCCGACCACGAGCTACAACACCTGCAGAAGATCATTTTATAGCTCCTTTAAGCCCGAAGCAGAAGAAGCATTTCTGTGTCGCAACTTGTTGCAGACCACTCTGTAGCATCAGGTAGAAGAATATCCTCTAGTACGGTGCGAAGACATATTCACAATGATGGTCTCTATACAAGGTGACCAGTTGTTTCTGTCCACCTCAATGCAAAACAGAGGGGGACCCGCTTATCTTGGGCGAGAGAACGCGTTTCCTGGACCAGAGAGGGATGGGCTACTGTACTCTTTACAGACGAGTCCAGATTCACCCTGGAGAGCGATTCAGGATTTCTTGACCTTTGCAGGGAACAAAGCACCAGATACCATCCATCCAACACTGCTGCAAGACACGGTTACCACCGAGGTGGTGGAATAACTGGTGTGTGAGATATCGGGATGAGATCCTTGATTCATATGTCCGCCCGTATGCTTGTGCAATTGTCAATGATTTCATTCTTATGGATGATAATGTACGACAAAAAAACGATTAAAAGTTTAGAACAGTTCAATCATAAGTGTCGTAACCTGTATTTACAAAGAACTGAAAATTATGGTAGCCAAAATGGCGCCTAATATTTTCATCTGATGACCATTTAAATTTTTTAGGGGACAACTTCTTTTATAAGGTAAATAGTGTAATTATTGGCTCTTAAAATGGAACTTTTCTAAAGTGAGAGGATGATTAATTAAGTTATGGATAAAATAAAGCCAAAAATTAATTTAATACCACAGAAGATGAAATTTTCTATTGATTCATAGTTAAAATAAATGAACCTACAAATGAATAAACTTAAAAACGTTTCGGTAATCTCTTTTGAGACTGCTGTGGGATATGTATTTTAGCATTAGTTAGTTGTAAAGAGCCTGTTAAGAAGTGATGAATGTAACAAACACTTTTAATTTAATGACTCTAAATATTCATTAATATCGTGCTCTAATCTATATTACTGAGATTCTTTATTATTTAATAATATTCAACTTCTCCTGAGGCGCTTTTTTCCATTTTCCAAAGCCAAATTATAACTAAAAACCTCTGTTAACTGCCCTTCGAAACTGATTCTCAGCAAACACTCTAGATGTTTTGATGATTCCATTTTCAATGTTGTGCGACAATACGCTCGACGCTTGTTTTAAGGAACATGTTTTTAAGTAACTATAGGGAGTGGTCCTGAATGCAAGATTTTACGACTTGGTGTACTATTTGAGTGGTCACTATGTGTTTTTAAAAACGAGCGTCGACGGCATTATGTTCTAATCTAAACTCGTGATTTCATTTTTTAAAGTGCACCCCTTTCTTATAAGCTTTTTTGTGCATGTGCAACAAGAAAATATAAATTGTTCTCAAGAATTAGTTCTTCTCGTATTCATTCTTTTGAAATTAAAACCAGTATTTAATGCTGTGTAAAATAGATTTGCTTTAAATTAAAAAAGTAATCATTAATAATTTCTCAGCGATAATGATAGTTAAGCACCAGAGGTGGATTTAGCTCTTGAGAGGCCCAAGGTGCAGTTCCATTTTGAGGTCTCACTCCTCAAAAAATACTTTTATTACCCCTACAACCCAAAGTGCCAATTTTATGCCCTCGCTCTTTTGCAATCATTAATGCTTTATAATTAATCACTTTAACCAATACAAAATTACAATTATTTAGAGGCTGTATTTAAAAGGTTCCTCATGTTCGGATTGTTGCAAAGTGTTAAATCTAGTAATTCTTGGATATAAAAAAAAGCCATTTTAAATTTACTACCTACTTGTGTTTTCTAAGTATCTGGTAATCTACGAATAATAAAATGTTATTTGTAAAATAGCAGAGGACATTTTTATGTTATAATTAATTTCATTCAAACTACCGGAATTTAACTTTTGGAATTTATGAAAATGCACTGATAGATAAAGGGAATAATGGGGATGGACGCGAGAAGAAAAATTGGCCTCTCGCAAAACTGCCTAAAAGCTTTGTCTCGTCCCGCAAAATCCATATATCGTATTGTTAGAAATGTCTGTCTCGTCTCGCAAAAAGCTGTAAATCTGTCTCGTCTCGCGTCTATCCCTAGGGAATAAAGAAATCTGTTTCATTGCTTCTGTAATTGTAAATTATGTCTTGAGTACAAACGTTAATTTATGTTTCAAATAAAGTTATTTTAAAATGTTTCCCTCCTTTTATACCTAATTCATATCATACAAACTAGTATTAAAACTTAAAATAATTTATATATTAATACATTACTGTATAAAAAAGGAACCTTCGCCTCATGAAACTTAATATTTTTTTAAGCAATAAGTTTCAGTTTAGCATTACCCAATAGATGTAATTTTACAATGGTTAATTTTTAGTGTTATTTCCATAAGCCAAATCACTTTTTGTGACCACTAGTATATCGCCTTTGTCAAACTTATGTCACAGCTCTCCGTATAATGCTTAAATGTCACGTAGAAGTAATACGAGAATTTGGTTAGTAAACTAGTTATAATAGCCAAAATGTCTAAATATCCAAAAATTGCACGTAGCAGATATTCACTGGACAACGACGATATGGTTTGTTTCAACAATAAGAATTCCGTGTACTTAACAAGGACTTTTAACTTTCAGAACAGTGAAAACTTGATCAGAAACATTGACTACGACATCATTGAGTTCAGGAGAATTTACTAGGACAAAATGAACAGTAAATTATAACATTCTCGCAAAAACATATTTATAAATATTTGATTATATTCTTAATTTTTTTGTTTGAAACTGCCAAACTGAGAACAGTTTTAATAATAAAGAAAAGTTAACTTTCTCTTAGTCTAACCATTGTGTTTATACAGAAATTGGCAATAAGTTTAGGACTATTAGTTATGAGTAATTAGGTATGAATATAAAAAATTATTAAAATACAGTCATTCTACATTTTAAATGAAGCTGTAAAAAAACTAGAATAAAATAATTGTTATTTTAAATATTTAAAATACAAAAATATTACATTCGAATCCCATTTTAGAGAAGTCCGTTACAACGAGAATCTCTTTATAACAAAGATTTTGGTAATCCCCGAATCAGCAGGCTGAAGCAGCTGGCTGTGCCCGCGCACAGCCAGCTGCGTCAGAAAAGAGTCTCTAGATCTGTGGCGCGCGATGAACGTTTCGATTGTCCGCCATCTTGCTGGTAATTAATTTCCGACATCTTGTTGGGCCCTTTTTTCAAGATTGGGCAATCTATCCAGCGGTTCTCACATTCTTCCATTTTTCAGCAGATGTCAGTGCTGTTAAAAATAATCGTGAAATTTTTTTTACGGGAAATGACGTGCTAAAACGTAAACTATTCTTGTGGAGCTATGTCACCCGCAACTATTTTTATAGATATCCAATCTATTCTTCGTGACTGGCAACAGTCAAAACGTCAGAGTTTGGTGTTCCCAGAGCGGGAACACTGCGCGTTAAAGGGTTGTGGTCTGTACATGAACTTAGTTCCAAAAATGTCCACTAGATGGCACTTTGCATGATGAAATCAGCTGAAATATTACCCAAATGAGTGAATAAATGCCCCAAAACTATTGAATAAATGTTAAAATTGTTTGTATATTTCGAATTAGCCATTTCCATCATTAAATTTGCCGTTTTTATGCAAAACGACCCCTAGTGGATATTTTTGGAACTAATTTCATGTACAGGCAATATACCAATTTTCGTTACAATCCTATTCGTCCGTTTTAGCTATAGAGCAGAGCATTGTTCATAGGGGAAGTTTAATTATAACCACCCTGTACTGTACTAGCTTCGGATAGTGTTGAGGGTGAAATAACTAAACCACGTACTTGCTATCTTTGTCAGAGCACATCTCAAAAAAATATTCGTACCTATGGATGTCATCCTAGATGAGTTTCTTTCTGCTGATGATAATATCATAACCTCCGAACCTTTGATGGATAATAATATTATTCGTAAAATTCAAGAAAAATAAAATGAAGAAACCCTTCAGGTCAGAAGCGACGATAAAGGATGTTTAGATGATAACCTCACTGTACCTACAACTTCCAAAACTTTAGTAAGTGTAGAGACTTGAAAACGCATATTTATCATCTCAAATTGTGACAGCCTATTTGATTGAAACTGTATTTAATTTTAAAAAGTTTATTGTAATCTCTTCTACGAGCATAGTGTTTGCACAAATAGAAATAACAGATTACATCTAAACTTCAAGTAAGTGAAAAAGTTCAATATATTCGATGTGCATTTGATTTCAATTGTTCAATAAAACATTTAAAAATGTATAACTGATAATTTTTAAAACGGGATTAGCTGGCAATTTATATGCTGCATACTTCTGGCAAAATCACGTGATTTTGGTACCTAAATTTAAAAAAAAAAAAAAAAAAAAAAAAAAACTATCAAGCGCTAGAAAATTTTTAGAATGTCTCCCCACCAGTTGTAGTGAACGGTAAATGAAATTCTTTCTTGATTTTGTCCAAATTTTTAATTCCGATTTTGCTTAGAATGCCTTTCACGATGCATGTTTGAAGAAAAATTGATGGCCCTCGGAAAAAAAAAAAATGTGTGGCAATGTTTTGTCAATAAAAAAATTATATGTTAGTTGACATTTTAATTTGGCTTTAATAATATTGCGTTAAATTGTGCGCCAAAGCACCTATTGCTAGTATTCATGGAAATGCGAGTGTGGATAATGATCATGCGATTCTTTCTGGATGTTTTTTTTTTTTTTTTTTTTCTTCCAGAGTATATAGTGCTGCCACCGGTAAGGAAAACGGGGAATAGTCAAATTTTACGTCAATTCAAAAGTCATGGAAGATTGAAAATTTTGACTAAAAACCTGGAAAATCTTGAAATATGACTTGGAAAATTATTTAAAGTCTGCAATTATAATTTAATTTTATATTTGAGGAATGTCTGGATCTTTTTATGTGACTTTGATATAGGTGAGCAACAAAGGTGGATAACTTAATTCTTTTGGGAGGGCGTAGTTTAATAAAGAAGAAAAAAGCTTGTTTAACCAAAACAAAATGTACAATAAAGCAAAATGTTACACTAAAGTACTTTTTTCCTTTTCTAACTAGACTTTTCTCTAAAATATTACAGTATACGCCTCTGTTGCGCACCTATGTTCAGTCGTTTTTAAATCATTCGAGATTTGAAGCGAATAAAAGCGTTGTATATATTTATAAATGCTAACTATAGATAATTTTCTGAGTCACATTTCAACATTTTGCAGGATTTTGGCTCTTGGTTTAAATTAAAATCAAAACATTCAATATTTTTTTCCTCTCTTTTGAAGAATAACTTGGGAAGGTAGAGATTTTTAATGGAGGCTGGGGCTCTTGTCCCGAGCCTTCATCAAAAAGAATTTTGCAATTTCTGGCAGGACATTTGTCCTACGACAAAGTAGTCTCAGGTTGTGTGCGCAAGCTCATAAAAACATTAGACACAATGTGCTTTGTTTGTACGTCACTAAGACGGTTAAAAAATAATAAAAGTCCATATTTATTTTTATTTATTTATTAATTTATTTTTATTTAATTTAATTAATTTATTTATTTGTGTGTGTGCGTGTAAACTTAGGGAGTAAAGATAGACTCTTTGTTTCGCTCCAACTGTATACAGATTTTTCTTTCTGTTTCCTTCAGTGTTTTGTTTATAGGTGTTTATTTATGAAAAATATAAAAATGCAACAGTCTGCATAAAAATAAATTGGATGTTTAGAAATGATTTCAATGCATAAAACTAAAAGGGAAAAACATATATCAGTTTGCTTAACCCTAATAATTTCAAAGAAGTTTAAAAATGATTTGGAAATTTTAAAAGGTTTTTGATTTTGTATGTTGCATATCATGCAAAAGAAATTATTAAATTTATTGTTATGTCTACTCTCGGTAGACATTTTTTAGTCGACTTTATGAACGAAAAACTAAATAAAAGAAATTCCGAAAATTTGAGTCATTAACATTTCATTTATCTCCTTCTTTTTTTTTTCTTCTTCTACTCATACCTCACTTTTCTTTCTTTTCTTTTTTCTTTTTAAGTAATCATTGTTACTCTTTAACATATAATTAGTGACAAGCAATCTTTACTACCCTAAATATTTATTCGGAGTATGTTTACGTTAACAGTTCAGCCAGTTCCTCCCTCCCCCTAGGTATTTAAAAGACTTATCTTGCATATATATATAATTCTTCTTTGGTCTTTCTTCTTTCCCTTCTAATTTTTTTATCCCTCCTTGTCATCTTAAATAATTCGGAGCAAGCGAACAAACAGCAAGAAAATAAAATAAAAACTAATAACACGACTAGTCAAACAAAACACTCCACAATTTTCCAGGGCATTTTACTTTTCGCTTTGCAAATTTTTGCAGAGAAAAATTCTGCCCCAACTTCTCTTTTGTTTTCTTGCCGTTTTTGTAATTGGGATCATTATTTCCATTTGTTCGTCTGACGTCGCTGGCATCGGGCGAGCGCAGCGCCGCCTGCCAGTGGCCGATTCTGTTCTCGGCGAAGTCCCCGCTGATCGATGCTCGGGATTCGCGCGAGCTGACTTGGCTGAGTGCCAGCCTACTGCGGTGTGTGCCAGCCTCTTTTTACCCCAGAGCAGAGTGAAAAGCTTCCCACCGAAGCCCTCCACATTTCCGAGCCCGCGCGCGTCCGCTGCTAGATGCGGCGCCCGAGCGCACGTTTGGGATCCCTATCCGTGGTGCCCAAGATGATGATGTAGAGAGAGCTATGATTCCGTACGCATCGTGCATGTGCTTCGGTGCGGAGCGGAACCCGGCGAGGCGGCGGCGCCAGTGGAAGCTAGTGACCGCTCAGGTGAGGCTTCGGATTTTTTTTTTTTCCTGTTTTGTTTTGCACCTCCGTTGATTCATTAACCTTCCGAGCCGTTCAGACACAAGAGAACATTCACCGAAAACTAGTTTTTACTGCAATACATCTATATATTTTATTAACTGAATACACTCGCATATCGTAAAATAGTTAAGAAGCATGCAAATATTGTTTTGAGCGGCTGAACTGTAATTTCACGCGCTTTTATCAAAATTGAAAGTATTAAAATTGCCTAAACTCAGTAAGTAATTTTCGAAGGAGGGAGGCATGCTTCTTTAGATAATTCCCTTTTGTTAATCTTCAACAGGCTCCATTTGAAGATGCATGCGAAGAAGCAATGCTAAGTACGGACGGGAATCTTCGCCTTTGCAATGGTGAGATTGAATAGGTTAAACATGATTTATATATTGGGGTAGGGTTGAATCCTCATTTTTTTGCTTTCCCCAGTGTATCGACTTTGTAGATTCCTCAAAATCTTCCCAAGACAAGCTCAGAACCCGCTGTCTTCGTGGGATGGGCGCCAGTGACTGAGGTCTGTGCATCTGTTGTCAAGGTGAATGCCTGCTGTTAATGAGAGAAAAAGCCTGTCAGAGTTGTTAACCCCTAAAGACAGGTTAAATTAAAAAAACCGCGATATCGAAACGATACCGTGTACGACGCCATCTGGCTACCTCCGACGAAGTGAATTTAAAAGACCACGGGATCGATAAATTATTCCTCTTCCTATACATACATAGATTCCCCTGGAGTTTTGCTTCACTGAAAGAGATACATTCCGGCATTCTATTTGAAACAAAGTTTCATCGCTGTAGTGCGAATGCAATTTTTAGTAAACTTCTCGGCGCTTGTTTGGATGATGTGAAATGGCTCTTGAATTTAATTTTTGGAAAATCTTTTTGAACTACGGTGTCCGTATCATGCTATATATAAGAGGGGCGATTCAATTTTTCCTATTTCTGCATTCATTTTTTATCCGTTATTTACCGAGCTATTATCAGGATTAATTTCCTATGTCTCCGAATTGTTTCATTTTTTCGATGTTAATTGTTAGCATATTTTATCAGTCACAACTCCAGAAATAGTATCAGTTTATTAATTTAGCTATGAAGTTTCGATGTTTTTATGTTTACGGCCAACAATCACGTGATGTTCACTAATAACTATCGATATTTCATTAGTCTTGAAAAATGCAGTTATTTAAAAGAAGTATGAATGCAAGTACAATAATACGATTTAACTAGATGTGCGATTGTTGGATCTTATTACTAAGTAAACATCAATCACTTCGTAGTCACAATTATTTTTCTCGCTAAAGCTTAGAAAGATTTATCAAATTTTGCACGTTTTGAGACGACCCAATTTTTGTGAAAACCAATTCAGTAATTGAATTGATTTCATACCTGTGCTACTGGATGC
The DNA here is from genome assembly GCA_038373885.1 of Cheiracanthium punctorium. Classification (NCBI taxonomy): domain Eukaryota; kingdom Metazoa; phylum Arthropoda; class Arachnida; order Araneae; family Cheiracanthiidae; genus Cheiracanthium; species Cheiracanthium punctorium. The sequence continues at coordinate 395,768 of JAWZYV010004847.1, read as the reverse complement.
TTGCAATTAATGAACTAGAATAAGTTGGGTTTTTTTTCCGACAGATGTTGTTGACATCTTGTTGTGACAAGTTGTTCATTTGACAGATGAAAGTTTTATACAGTCCGCAGTAAATTCGTAGAATTCTGTAAAGTTCACTTCCAGATGTAGAATATATTTTCACCTATACAAGTGCTTGTAGGTAGCCTTTCTTAAGCAAGATGTCTAATTCTTCAGAGTGAATACCAAAATGTTGGCGAAAACTTTTTTGAATAGATTTTCTATTTAATCAGTCCTTAAAATTAAATCATCCTTGATCTATTTATTCGTTCCGTGCGCATGATCGTTAAAACAATGTAAAAAATTCGCTTTTTTAGTTGAAACCACAATACTGCAGTCAAATACTTCTAAAATGTTAAATTGGCTGTTTAATATTTCTTGTAGTCAGTAAGTTACGTATGTTTATTGCCTATGTACAGGCATTGGAAAGCTCGACGCTTGAAATAAAATGAAACACACACAAATAAATAAATTCTTGGTAAAATCATACAAGCCGGTGCCCACCCCATGTAAACATGGCGACAGTCGCTGGAGCTTGGCGACCGCCAAGCTCCAGCGACTGTCGCCATGTTTACTAGTCATTCTAGGCAACCAGTGGTCCGTTTTTAACTAAAAAAACCCCAGTGGATTCAGCAACCTAGTTGTACAGCTATCTAAACTAGGCAACCAGTGGTCTGTTTTTAACTAAAAAAACCTCAGTGGATTCAGCAACCTAGTTGTACAGCTATCTAAACTAGGCAACCAGTGGTCCGTTTTTAACTAAAAAAACCTCAGTGGATTCAGCAACCTAGCTGTACAGCTATGTAAACTATGCAACCAGTGGACCGTTTTTTACTAAAAAAACCTCAGTGGATTCAGCAACCTAGTTGTACAGCTATGTAAACTATGCAACCAGTGGACCGTTTTTAACTAAAAAAACCTCAGCGGATTCAGCAACCTAGTTGTACAGCTATGTAAACTATGCAACCAGTGGACCGTTTTTAACTAAAAAAAAACAACAGTGAACTAAGCAACCTAGTTGTACAGCTAATGTAAACTGGGCAAACACTGCCCCGTTTTCAACTCAAAAAAACATCGGTGGATTAAACAACCTAGTTGTACACCTCTTATAAAGTCAGTATGATTAGAATAGCACGTAAATAGCACTTACGAAAACATAAACACTTCAAATATCAATTTAAAATTCACATTAAAAACCTTAAACATTGCAAAGATTCGTTAAAAAAGAGCACTTACCTCTATTTTTTTTTTTTTAAATAACCGCTCAGAAATGTCCCCAACACCCACCGGCTTATAACGTACTATATTTCTAACAAACACACACAAATTCTTTTCTTATATTAACATAACACATTTCATTCCCTTCCATCAATAACGCAAACAATTTCAAATTCCCAAACCTGACGAAACACGTATTCTTTATGGTTGCCAGTCACAACTACCACCGGCAGTTGGCGGTGCATCGCTCACTCTCGCATCAGATTGTTCGCCAATGATTTGTAAACAAACCATTGATATGTAAACAAAGCACCGTATACGGAATATAGTCCAAATTCTTTTCAACGGTAAAAAATAGTTAAAATGCCGTCTTGGTGCACCAATCATAATGAGTTTGAAATGCTTCTTTAAAATTTTAGCAAAAAGCAATTACACAGTTCATATTTATAAATCACTCCATTTTAAAAGATGCATTCAAATAATAAATCTGTTTACGAAATCTGTGTATTATTATTATATAAAATATATTTTTGAAGATTAGTCCCTGGTGTATGATACGCCAAATGCGCCAGCCAAACTTTCTCAGATTGTCTTTTTTTCGCTCTGTTGTATCGCATCTCTTATTTTATACAAAGACTTCCGAAACACCCTGTATGGTTTAGTATACAGGATTAAATGGACATTGGACTCACGGAACCGCTTTGTGTAAAGTCCACTTTTTGAGGAAGTATTGTTCTTTCAATTAAAATACCTGAAATGCCCAATATTTTGGGGGATGCGATGTGTAGTTATCAAACATCGTCAAAAAGAGTTGAGTTCTAGTCCTGTTGCATACAGGTTGTAATAATACGAAACGATACTGTTTTAAACTTTTAAGTGTTCTTTTTACTGTTTTAAACTTCTAAGACGTAAAATTTCGTCCACTAACCTCGAGTTTTCATTGCAATATACCTACATTATTTGTTAATTTAAAAGATGCCATATTATAAACTATTTTTCATCTGTAAAAACTTAAAAGTTGCAATCAAAATCAATTTACTATTAATAAAATATACTTTTATCGGAAGTACTTATTTTTCTCGGTGTCTTAACCTGCCTAAATCAGTAGCGCGCAGAATTTTTCCGGGAGCATATTCTATATTTGTTCTTCTCATTTTTAAGTTTAAACTTACGCTTAACTTTGGATTTGTCTTTTCTGTGTACATTCAAAGACCAGGTCGGGAATCAGCGGTAGAAATTTCCGCCATTACGTCTGTACAATATTGGCATTTTTTGACTTTTTTCATATCAGAAATGACAATCGCAATGCTGTCTGTATTGGAATATCTTAACTTTAAAGTATGCTTCACAATAATTATAAATATACAATTTTTCTCACTCATATCTGACAAGCTTTAAAACCTAAGATCTAACTGCAAAATGAAAAACCATTTAAAAGTAAAATTTTTCTCTTCCTGAATTGAAATCATTTCCCCAACCGCCAACGCTGGCCCACCGTAGGGCATGCACAGGACAATATGAGAAAACAACGGGCAGATAAGAGGAATCTCATCTCTGGCGTCATCGTCACGGTGGGAGTGAACACGTTAAACCGGAATTCAAGAGAATCCTACACTCAGTGAAGTGAGTCTAAAGAGTTGGGATCATTGGGGTGATTCAAGTTTAATCACCGATGGGTGCACTCAAGTTTAACCTATTCAAATATCGGGGTTAACTTGACATATAAGTTCAAGTGCACCCACCCCTTGAGTGCATTTGAACCTGAAAATCTGTCCAGTTTTGAAGAGAATTGAATCCATCTTTCAACACTGGCTTAACCTGCTTACTTTCATCATTGAAAAGACAGTGGAGCTGACTCCCCTATTCTGACCAGTGCTGCTTCTGAGCTTGGTTCTTTCGATCTGAATGCTCCGCCGGAATCCAGCTATTGCTGAAGCGGAACGCTGGACCCTATTCTGGGAAGCAACACTGATCACTAAAAGTGTCTTTTCAGCTGCATTTTTTGAATAAAGAGTGGACAGGTTAAATCTGAGAACAAAATGACAAAATAATAAGATTAAAAACGAAATAGACGCATCTCTGATAGAATGCTCGCCATCCCCTTCAGATTTTTCTGGCTTCATCACTGATTAACCTCTCTAATTTTGGCGCACGCCACTGTCTGAACTCACCGTTTCTTGAAAAGAACTTGACGCTTTTGCGCTCAGAGGGTTTCTAACATTTTGAATAAAGTGGGCGGTCTAAAGTACTCTGGAGAAAGGTGAGCAATGCTTTTAGTGGTGAGCGGTGTTTGAGGTCATTCTGTGAAGTGCAAGGTATACTTTCGACGATAAGGCCGGCTACGCTCAGCAGTTTAGTTGTGTGCCTCTGACATTTCCGGGGATGTGTGGCGTCCAGGAAACTAGTTATCACCGTCGGGCTTAATCGTTATCTGGAGATAAGGACCTAAGTCTGAAACGTGACAACATTGATTCGTCTTCAGCTAATGCGCGGTGTTTCGTACCGGTTCTTTCAACGAGAACAGTCGAAATAATTTCCAAAGGAGTTTTTGGAAAAATGGAAAGTATACTAGATACAAGAGTTCGATAGGAGATTTTTAGTTTAGTCAGGTGCATCCACAGGAGAGGCACAGGGGCACGTGGCACCCTCCAAACGAACTATGCTATAAAAATTTGGCTTATTTTGTGAATTGAACTGCATTCATACCAAAAAGCTGGCAAAAATATTTTGTGTTCCCACACACAATTTTATTTTTCTGGGTCTGCCACTGGTCAGGTGGATTTTGGAGTTCGAAGTTGATTTTTACTTTGCGCGTACGGACACTTTTTAAGACAAAAATGTCTTAGCGTTCATATTTTCTTTAAATTCTCCACATTTTTAATTTAATTTTGTTGTTTTGATAATTTTCCATAACTGTTCACGCTATCCTTTTTATTTATTAATTTACTTATTTTTTGTGCGCAGATATCTTTTTAAAATAATTATCATACATAGTACATAAACACACACGAAGCAAGTATTTTTTTTTTCCAGGAGCAATACTTTATGGGTAATGTTTACATGATTTTTTAAAAATAAAAATGGAAATTTTGTATTGTTACATATAATGCTTTGTTTTCCGCATAGTTTACGGACAGAACTTTATTTTAGATTTAAAAAATTCGCTTATGTAATATTTATTCTATAGGTTACTTATATTCTAGTCATATATATATACATATAAAAGAGTACCAACTTGGATCTGAGTAGAGCTATCGTATTTTGTTGCATGTTGCTACTTTAAGCATTAGCAGCCAAAAAATATAAATTGTTATGTATGCGTTTTAAAACGTAAGCAGTGGGGGAAATGGCATGTTTAAAAAGCGATATTTCGGAACTGAAAATAGTTTGCTATGGTTCAGAGATTTGCATCCAAGCATCTGCCAGAATATAAATGAAAAGTAAGCTAATAACCTTTTGGCATCTTCCGTGTTTATAAACATGTCTTAATTTTTGGCTGCTAATAAAACTTTTCTTAGAATTCGTGACGTCATTTAACGTCATTTAGTTAACATTTTTAGACCAAAAATGCTTTTTTAAAAACTAAACTGTAATGATTTCGCAGTTATTTTTTAATTTCATTTTTTTTTTTTTTTTGAGGGATGTTTTATTTCAAGATATCGAAGAATCATATAGATGGTAAAATTTGATTTTATTAGTAGAAAAGTCTTTTCCGTATTATTGATGGGAAGTAAGATTTTTCAGAAATCCTAAATTGAAGGCTTCTGTTTTCTCAAAAGACTCACAGCCCAAAAGATATTTAAATCTAATATAGTCATTCAGTGAGCACTAATTAATTGCTGAATTTACATTAATCTTGATCAAGTTCCAAATTTTTAAAAACCAAGTTTCTCAATTCCAGTTCTATTGACCTCTGTCTGTTTCTGTATGTTTTACAATGCCGTTTTCAAATATGCTGAAACTTACGGGATACAAATTCTAGGAAAGCAAGTTTTGATAAATTTTGTGATTCAAATAAAATAAATATGCTCGCACTACAAAATAAAAATAACTTATACAACACTTTAGGAGATATATTTCATTTTACAGCACAATAGGTGATGTTTATTTGTCCTCCCCTGGAATGTAATGTAGGAAGTAAATGCATTATGATGTCTCTCGTTGGAAATTTCTATCGATTTGGAGAGACCCCGTAAAGCAAACACTATTTAGCCCGGCTAATTATGCTAATCCACTTGTCAGGACTGTCTTCGTAGCTACTCATTTCTTAAAGACATCCTACTGGATTACTTCTTAGCTGGCCACAATGGTAAGTGCATACCAGGAGGCTATTTCTAAGAGACCAACGATACTAAATCAAAGCTAGTAGTACTGCAGACACTGCAATGAATTTATTCATATGACCATTTTTTAATGTAAAGATTTAAACTCATTGAGCTGCTTTTGTATTTCGAAATTTTAGCCTTTTATTATTACTATATCCTCAGCAGTCACAGCTCAGCGCAAATGTAAATAATAATAATAATAGCTAGATTTAGCAAATGGTAAAATAATTTACTAAAATATTAGGTTGTAACGAAAGTTTTCCGCCACTGGAAGTATTGTCTGCACAAGCAGTTCGCGTTGGTGACTTTGCAGACATTTTGTCAAACGATTTTTGTTATTTGAAAGAAAAAGACTTGTTTTAGAGCACTGTGTTGTCAAATCTGTAAAACAATATCTTTATGATTAAGTATAAGGCGTCTGAAATGGAACTATCACGCTACCAGATTCAACCATCATTTACTCTCAGTTCTGTTGCAAAAAGTCAGCTACAGAATGACACCGAATCATGTGTAGAGCTTAAGGTACTATTGTTGTATCACACGACATTATGAGGATTTGGTACCGAAATTTCAAAAACGAGGACTAGGACATTTAAGAAGCGGAGCGCTCTAGCCGGCCTACTGATGAGGCCCGCCTATGAGAAATTGTGAAAGAAGATAAAATATTCATCCACTCGAGAGTTATCTAAAAGAGTTAGACATTAGTACCATGTGCATTAGTCCCGCAAGGCATCGTATAAACTTGACATATAAGATCAATCGCATGAGCTGACTCAAGCAAATCTGGCGGAAAACTTTCGTTACAACCTGATAGATCCAATTCATGTGAAAGTGAAAAGAACCACATAGCTATTCACTAAAAAATAATGATTGAATTAATGCTGCCTCCCCCCCCCTTACACCATCAATTTATTTTTGTTCAGAGTTACTAAAAAAATACGAGTGTAAAAGTGAAATTTTCTATGCTGATGTTGTGAGTAATTTTAGTGTTTTGGGATGATTTTTTTAAAGTTGAGTAGTCAATGTCGCGCCCTGGGTTATAAATTAATGGTGTACATTGCACGATTTAAAATGCAGAGTATTGAGAGTAAAGTGCAGAGTAAAGCAGAAAAAAATGCAGAGTAAAGATTTGTATCTTTTTCTTTTAACTGAAGAGATTTAGTTAAAATACACGAGTTATGCAGATTATTTTTTAAACCTTTTGAGTGGATTGTTTTGCTTTGGGTTGGTTTAAGGCTAAACTACATCAGGGCTATCTGCTGAAAGGAGGCGGGTGCCTTGTGCTGCGGACTTTTGAAATTAAAACCTTTTTAAAAACAACGTTCTAAATCGATTGAAAATGTCTACATCTCACAGTTGAAGTCGGCAGTTGAATTTTGGCAAATTAAGGGCAACCTCCTTGCACAGTGAAAATTACAAAAGTCAAAGGAAGGAGACTTCGCGGTCCCGTTTTCGTTACCATCGTTGCAAAAACGCAGTGCTAGATACTCTTTCTTACCCGGCATTGATTCCGGTTATTAATTTTTAGTACTATTTAATGGAACTAATTAGGAATTCTTACCTAATTGTTGTTATATTAAGTTCCGAACATCAATATATTACTCTTCATGGTCCTTTAGTTTAAGTTATGAATACTATATATGAGTTCCCGATATATTACTCTTGACCAGAGTTGAGCGGTAAAAATGGTTGTTTATATACGTATATATATATATGTGTGTGCATATGTGTATAAAGTAATAATTATTTAAATATAATTATGCAAAAAACAAATAACACAATCTTGTTATTAAAAAATTAAAGAACTTATATTAAGTAATTTATTTGTCTGATATTAAGAACAAAATATTATCAAAGAAATCAAGATAAAGTCAGAATAGATGTTACTGTTTTCGGTATGGCGTCTGATTTTATGATTAAAAAAATTGACTATTTGTTTTAGACAAATGTCCATGATCCAAATGATTTTTTTTTGTATTTATGTGTCTCATTTATTTTTATAACAAACTGTTAACGGGTATAATTTTAATGTACCTCTGAATGTATCATAATCTGGTTCTGTTCGCAGGACATGACAGTAAGTTTTTTGCATGTGAAATTTTTAAAAATAATCAATAGCGTAATTTGGATTTTATATTTTATTAAATGTGACAATTTTTTTTAAATAATTTTTCCTTCATATCTTTTAAGTGATATAAGAAAAACATGTGTTTTTCAGATCAGAATGACTTTTCTATGTTTTTATACATGATCCTAATTACCCTACTTTTTTAAAAAACTGTAATGTTTTTATGACGAGATATTTAAAAATATTTAACTATGTTAGAAAAAATAAAAACATGTTGGAAACTCTTATATATTAGTATCATACTTTTTAATATGAATCAGCTTGCCTAAAAAGTTTTCTTTTGTGCCAAATAAGTTTGAACCACGAACCGTCGGATTTAAAATGTTGATTTAAAATGTTGGTTAAACTTTCTTAGAAATAAATTACCAGCTGTTTACACTTTCCTTGTAATAAATTTCCTAGCTCGTTTTGTCATACTTATATTTGATTCTTGACAGTTTCCACTGAGTTTTCCCAATATTCTCGCTGTGACTCCCTTAAATGTTTGATCTTTCCCCACGGACATAAACACCATTCTCCAGCCAACGTTGCTTTAAACAAAATTTCTCTTCTAATATCCTTATTTTGAAGTGTTGCTTGAACTAACAAAATTTTAGACGGATGCAGTTATAACGAGAATGTCAATAACCACCAGTTTCAGTGTTTGATAAATCGGTGTAAAATAATCGGGTGTAACACGTGTCTGAGGGGGGAATAGTTTTTCAGCGCATAAACTTTGCTAAATTTGTCTGTAATGCCGTGTTTGTTTAAAGTATTCTGAAATCGTTTTATAATATGATGAAAAGTAACCAATTTTCGGTACTAGGATTCTCTTCACTTCAAAGAATTAGAGAAATTAGTACTTAGGTTCATATTTTTTCGTCAAGCTTGTTTAAATTGATTTTAATAATCTTATGTGGAAGTTTGGTGCAATTTATTAAATTATGTGCAAAAAAGATCGAAAGCATCTCCAATTTTTTAAATAAATATCTGTATTTGCTGTCATAAGCATTGCCACTCGCTGATTACTGGAGAAACGAAAGACAAAATATGTTCTTTTTCCCACTAAGTTTGATTAACAATTGAGTTTACTAAGAGAAAATATTGGAGTAACGTTTTCCCTAAGTCCCCATAAGTTGCGACGCCTATGACTGTCATAAACTTGTGGGAATAACTTGCTTCAGTAAATATGATGATTATATATTTATAACCTTCCAATAACGTTTAGAGAACGTTCAGTAATGCCCTTGGACCCAGTTTAGCAAACACAAGTTCTCTGGACGTCTATTAACGTTCAGAAAACGTTCTGTAACGTTCTTTGAATGTCTATAACGTTCTGAGAACCTGTGTTCTGTTTGGGTAACGTTAATAGACGTTCAGAGAAAATCGTTGAATCGCCTGAGTAATATCCAGATAAGGAAAATATTTCATCGTACCAAAATGGGTATACGTCCTCTTCTTAGATTAAAACTGTCCGTTCATTTGTAGAAATATTTTGTGAATGGAAGTGCATCTTTCACATGTGTAAACTAAAATGTATCTCTATGATGATCTATCACAAAATGAATAGAAAGTGGAAGTCAACTCGAAGGAAATTAAAAGTCAACTCGCAACTTGGGAATCGAACTCAGAATCTTGGATCATGCTTACCATTTTTACTAGCTAAGTAGACTTTCGACGTGTACATTAGACAAGCCGGGAAATTTCCCGATGGGCCGGTCACTTTCACATATATGTCGTATGTATAATGTGCATGTTTGTTCAGAATAGAATGTAAATGCCGTTTATATATATGTTTTCCGGGCCGGTGTCATCAGTTGTATCGGGCCCTGACATTAGGTAAGAACTTTCACCTCCGAAAGCCTAAGGCGCGTCCATGTGTGTGTGTGTGTTACAAAAACAAGAAACAAGGACAAGTGCTTTAAAAAATTGTCACTGAAGGTCACAGAACTCATCATTTCCTGTCTGACAAAGTAGCTTTTTTTATCTTAAGTTCAACAATTATCGCTTGAGGTTATGATATAGACTAAAAAGTTTCTGCCCAGCCAGAGTCTCGTACAAAGTAAAATATCGTCATGAGGAAAATCTCCACAATGATTTATCGTTTGCAAGAAGCTTAAGATTGTAGAAAAAGGCTAAATTTACATAAAACCAGATCGTTAAAATGAAGGATTTTTGGAATTACTAGCTCAATAAACTAAATAATGTTGTATGAAATACAAATAGGAGTAAAGTTTTACACTACTTACGTTTTGGTAAATACAAAGAAAGGTTAGCATAGAGGGATGGAAGATTGACATACCGAATAAAATAAGGGTGAATATAAAAAGGAAAATGGGAAAGGAAACAAAATTTTGATGCAGATAGAAAATGCTATTCCTCACTTTTCACTGTTTTCTTTCCTGAATTTTTTCGCTATGGAAACTGTCTGTTTCTCTTTACTTCTCGATCGTTTGTCATTTTTAATGATGACCCCAGTTTGGTCATCATTAAAAGTTTAAATACAGGAATAGAACCGAAGTCTAAAATTTTAGTGTACCTTTTTCTAAGAAAAAGAAGACTCTATATTACTTTTTTAAATATTTCTTTCCGATGTGCTTGTACCTTTAATCGTATACGACAGATTTTTTTTTTTCAATTTTTTATTCTTTTGCTATCTCGAGAATTTTATTAGCAGTAATTTTCATTTTAATCTTTCCGAAAGAACGAGAGGAAACCGCCGCACTCTGAGGTAGTAATTTATTTTTTTTCTAAAAGGGCATCATTGAAGACAGTAAAACACTTCTGTGTAGAGCCATAAACTTGAAAGTCTTAGATCTTTTATGGTAAAGCGTAGTATTTGATGTGGAGCTTTATTTCCGGTATCGGCCTTGAAATGTTTTTTTTACGTTCACTTAGAGCATACTCCGTTATATGGGTAATAGCTTGGTGAAAAACAATAGTAAAACTTCCCGTAGCCGTTGTTTTCTCTCTGAGAAAATTTTAATGCGGTCTGAATAATCCACTTTTCTCATTTTTGGGGTAATGTATAACGACTTCAATGCACGCACTTGGTTTTCATTTTGTATAAAATATTGTTCATTTTAAACTTAAGAATACGTTAATCAAGGGATAATCATAAAAGATAAATAACTTTGCCGATATATCAATCTTAGCGGTCATTTCGCCCTGTTCAACCCACTAAATGTATATTTGGCATATTTATTAAAAGTATGCGATCTGGATTATTGTGAACAATGATAATTAGTGGTTTTATGGTTCAAATGAAAAATATTTTTTAAATTTTTGAATAGCAACCCCTTTTTCTTTTTCTCATAGCAAAATGATCAGACTTGATATGACCTCTGATGTCGTTCCTAAACTACAGAACCAACAGAAGTCTTGTGAACAGGGGCGCACACGAGAGGGGGGGATGAATTCCACACCCTTCAATATGGAAAGAAAATTCTATGCGTTTTTAATTTTTAACAAACCGATTACACCTTGTAATATAATGATTCTGCATATAACCCCACCACCATCATGGAAAAAAACTGTGTACGCTACTGCATACGAAAGGAAGTGGGTTAAATCAACTAGTGGGTCAAAACATGCTCGGCCTATTTTGAATAAGAGTTTATAACTTTTATAGAAATTATGCGTGTAACTATGATCCATTTTGCGAATCAAATAAGGCTTTGAATTTTTTACGTACAATGGGATATTGATTAAATAAATAACTTCAAAAGAACTCTTCATTTTCATCTTCAGATAGAACATTAATAATTTTGAACTGAAATGAAAACTTGGTGATAAATAGTTTTAGCTTCATGACTTTCTGATCTTACTGCTTTGTTGTAATTCCTAGTTTGTCAGTACTGCTGGTTTCGATTTTTGTAGAACTACGTCCACGACACTCAAAATAATTAGTTTTAAAAATAGTAAATTAGTCTTGCGTATGCTGGTGAAACCAATCAACTGAAAGAAGTCCAATGCTTAAAACTCGCTACCTTCAAACCGTATCATCAAAAGCTCGCTACTAATATCCCTATTTAAATGCATTTGTTCGTTGTAAATTATTTTATAATTTTCTGAAATCGCTGTTTTAATCTCTTGCGTACGGTCAGTGATAAGTTTTGATCTTTTGCCAACATCTTTTCGTTCAGGGAAATTCTAAGTAAAATTTATGCAGCTCCTTTTTAAATTTTTATAAATTACATCGCTGGAGAAAGAAAAATACTTTAAATTTGTATTATTTGTTTTAAACTTTTAAAATAGTTTTTATTCCCCCCCCCCCCTTCAGATATTAAATTTTTACAAACTCTCAGTTTCACAGGTAGTTTTTTGCTGTGTTACATTGTCGTTGCAAATAATTGGTCTAAAACACACTCGCACGCACTACTTTAAATATATCTGCTTATAATAGAGCAAATACATCCACTACAGGGCCATTTCATGCGGATGAGTGTGACATACTGACTGATTTCAAGGTGTTATAATATATTTTTTAAATTCAGAATTTATTAAGTAATCTTTTTTTTAAATATCAGTATAATAAATTAGCTTCTTATATAAACTTACGATTCTAAAGCAGTAGAAAAAATTTTTTACTGTTTATTTGAAACTGTGTGACAGTTTCGTGACATGACTTTTCAATAGCATCTATATTGGTAAAAATACCTGTGAACTTTACTATAGTAGGGACTTGATTTTTTTATTCATAGTTGAAACAGATTCAACTAAACAAAATTACCGTTTTCAAAATAAATTTCACTTACTAAAACTAAAAAAAGTTAAAACTTCATGTGACGGTGTGACATCGTGCAATTTTTTTCATAATTAGACACTTAAACAGCTGCAATAAAAAGTAAAATTAATGGCAGTATTTTTTTTAATTAAAAAATGATATTTGCAACTGAGAACAGATATTCAATTTGTCACACGCACTCACCCATAAAATTTGTCAATTAAAAAAGATTCTTTCCATTTAACATTTTATGCTTACTTTGGTTAATTATAAATTCATCTATAGAAAATTTCAATTTTTCCAATAAAGGGTTTGTTCTGTACACAGTCATAAGCATCTTTACGTGACGGGTATGACAGAGGATTTATTTTTAATTAATAATTCATATGTTTAACCTGTTTAGCAATATGGGACTACATATGTTAATTGGTATTGCCTACATACAATATTTACACTCACAATTTAAAAAGAGACTGTTTAAATTGTATTTCTGAGTAAATCTAAATACCATGTTTTTCAAACTTAATGATTACCAGATTTCTTCAATGTTAGAGGTCAAATTTCTGTAATTGTGTTATTTTTACAAAGATTACTTTTTGAAATTCATACTCAGGATTAAAATAGCTTTAATTTGATATGTCACAAGTAATCGTGCAATAAATTTGAAAATTTGATATCTTTGTCCACTTTTAAATGGAAACGAATTCCTTATCTGTATTCTCCAATAAATATGAAATTCTGATATTTTAAAACTTTAATAATTTACAGAGGGTGTTTACACATTTTTAGAACGATTTCGGGGCCGTTTAATTAATGTTTAAAATGTAAAGACTATTTTTTAAATGTTCCATCTGATAGCCTTTCTGGACCATAAGTCTGCATTCCATGATAGAAGAGCTTTTCGTAAAATTTCCAGGGGTATTGCTTTCCATTCCTCTTCCACTACTTTCCAGAGTCCATCGATCGTGGTGGGTTTGCGTTTAGAAAGAGCTCTTTTTAACAGACCAAAGGCACAATGGTCCATAGGTGAAACGTCAGGGGACTTCGCGGGAATATGTTGAAAAGGTATATATGCAATACCTGTATCAGTCTTCATTTTTTCAAGGAATGCAGTGGTAGTTTTCGAAATATGACTTGTGTTGAGCCACATGTCTCGGCAAAAGCTGGTGAACATTGTTTTTTTAGCTTTTTTAAGTTGTAAATCTTGGTTTATTATTTTATTTATTGTTGCTACAGATGTATCTAAAGCAGTGTTTCTCAACCTGTGTGCCGCGGCACACTGGTGTGCCGCAAGGGGTTGTCCAATGTGCCGCGAGGGTTTTTGGAAAATTATTGAAACAATAACTGTCTACTGTATGATTCACAGGGAATCTCTCGTTTCAAAACCTTTAACACCAGATATGTTGATTGTTATGAACCAAGTCATCCAAGGGGTCAATTTCATCAAGAGTCGACCTCTTAAAAATCCCGAATTTCCTCTCAGCTATGAGATGCAATGGATTCAGATTACAAAACTCTTTTATGTCATACTGGCTTTCAAAAGGAAAAGTTTTGAAACGGCTTATACACCTGAAGGCAGAAGTAATTTTGTTCTTGGAGATCGAAAAATCATATCTTAATTTTTCTTTTCTTGACGAGATTTGGTGGCTCAAAGTTCAGTTTCTCTCGGACTTGTTTAAGAAACTGAACTCTCTGAATTTAAGTCTTGAAGGTCCATCTGAGAATATCGTGACTTCAACTTCCAAACTGAAGTGAACTGAAGTGAAGAAAAATTAACGCTGTGGAAAGCTGAAGTATCAAAAGGAAATTTTGAATACTTTCCCGGTGCCAATGAATACCAGTCAAAAAACAAAATTGCCGACGATATTATTAGCACAATTGGTGAACTTCAAACATCAGTTAAAAGCAAGCTACTTTCCCTCACTTTCTGTTGAAGAATACAAATGGTTGATTAACCCTTTTGTAATCTGCAAAACAGAAAATTTGACATCTAGCAGAAAAAGAACAGCTCATTGATTTTAAAAACAATATTTTTTACCGTTCCACTTTCTTCGAGAAAAATTTGGATGAGTTTTGGCTGTCCGTAAAAAAATTCATACCCAGCAATCAACTTGAAAGCTGTAAAAATTCTTTTGCTTTTTGCATCCTCGTGGTTCTCTGAGTATGGATTTTCAGCTCTAACTGAAATCAAGTCCAGAAAACGAGAAAGACTTAACAGTTTACGATGAAATGCGAACTTGTCTCGCAGCTTTGGAACCACGTATGAAATTTTTTTTGTTAGTAAATATTTCTTATGGTTATAAAAAACAAGCAAGTAAATTTTTTTATAGTTATTTATATTATCTATTCTTCGTATGATACAACTTTAGCATTTTTTATATTCAGGTGTGCCGCAAATAATTCCAGATATTTTCAGTGTGCCGTTAACCAAAAAAGGTTGAGAAACACTGATCTAAAGACTTTGCAATTGATCTCTGTGTTGGCGGATTTTCTTTTGCTACCAGCTTCACTTTAGAAACGCTTGAAACAGTACGTACCTTTTTCGGATATTCGTTTGGAGTCTTCTTTCCATGTAGAAACGATGTTTGTCGGTTTTTACCTTGCCGATTAATAACGTTGCTTATTTTGCACTTAGAAATTTTAATACCGTGCATTTCACGACGTTTTTGAATTATGGAATAAGAATATTTCTCTTTGGAAAGTGCGAAAACATATCCTTCAATCCACAGCTTGCTTACATACGACATTTTGAAAGAAGAATAAATTTAAAAGTAGCAGACGATATTTCTCATTTCAAATAATAATCTGTTGCCAAAAATTTTTATTATGAAACATTTACTTTTTTTAATTCTTTATCGAAATCGTTCTAAAAATATGTAAACACCCTCTGTATTTCTTATTGTAGTTGTTTCCACATCTTCTTCTTTAATGGCATTACAGCCCTTACAGATATTTGACATCTGTTTTATATTTTCAAATAAAATTATCAATTTTGAAAAACATATTGTGCATGTGTAGGAAAAATATTATTAAAGAATTTTTAAAATTATTTTTACTGATGTGTTGAATAAATAAAAATTCCTATTTATACCGAGTCTGAAGCTCTGCGTTTACATTGATATATATTGAGGCTGTCATATGCTCCATCTGATGCTTACTTAGTCTTCATTGAGCATTACGCGTACTTTCAATTATGCTATCAAAAGCAAATCATTTCTTCCTAAAGTATTTCTCTATCACTCTTTCTCGAGTAGCACATGTCAAGAGATACTAAAGATGCATAGCTGAAACCTTACCTTCGAATTAGTAAGATTTTCAGGATGATATGCTACAGCTTCCGTGAAAATAAACAAATTGTTTCAATCATTCCTTCTGATTATGAACCGCTTCAAACGATCAGATAACTTATTTTTCAATGACGCGGAACCACTACTTTCCGAACGATTTCTCAGTACTCTAGTAATGAGATAAAGAACACTTTGAACGTTTTTCAACGGTCATTGATAAATTGTTCTTTGATTTTATTCCGTCATTTCATTTAGCGATTAAGTATCGTAAAATATAATCTAGATAAAAAAGAACTAAAAAGCTCTTTTCTAACGTGGTTCCTTATTTACTCAATGTGTTCGGCTTTGATTTGGAATCGGTCGGCGGCATCCAGGTTAGATTCAAGTTTGTTGTGTTCCACAGTGTTCATACTGCAAGCGATCAGAAGAGATACGTGAACCTGAAAGTTTTTCGGTTAATGAAGGAATATTCAAATGCTCTTAAGATCTGAAACCAGGGGCATAGCCAAAAATTTTTTCATGGGGGTGGGGTTACGACTACTACAACTCATATATATGTATACGTGCGTTTAATAATGTAGTGAAGAATACACATTTTGTATGGCAAAAAAATTCCTCATGGGGGGGATATGACCCCGCTAACCCCCCCTTGGCTACGCCCCTGTCTGAAACGGATGGAAATGTTTATACAAAATCTAAATTCACAAAAATATTTACTACGTATTAACGTATAAGTATTAATTACTACGTATTACTACTTGTTCAAAAGTCCAATCATGGCCCAGTGAATAAGACACTGAACTTGATAGATGACTGAAGTCCCGCGTTTGGACCTACCACGCGGCTGTCGATCGCACGATCAGGGGTTTTGATCAGTTTTCACCACATGTAACACGAATACCCGTTAGAACCCCTTAAAGAGTCCTCCGATCAAGGCATCCCCCCTTCCGTAGGCAGATGCCCCTCGTGTAGGCTTGCCATAACACAAAATACTTCTTGTTCAAAAAATTTCAAGTCTAGTAAGAACTAAGGAAAAATATTAGTGCCTTATTATCCTATTATAATTAAAATTAGTCACAAATATTTGTGGAATAATACTCTAAAAACGGCGTTGGAGTCGAAATTTTTTGTTCCTGTTCATGAATTATCAGTGATGAATATTCATTTCTATTTCAAACGCGTGCAACTGAAATCTAGCATTACATACTAACTCTTCAACGACGGGTACTTCAGCTAGTATACCATATTGCTTATAAGAAATTATTTTAGTAACAAAATAACTACTACAGAATAATTCTTTTCTTTATTCTGTTTAAAAGTTATCTAGCACATACGATCAACAAAAATAACTATTTCTTTTTTTTTTTTAACAAAATATAAATATTTAACTTCAAACATTTTATAAAACAAAACCAATGATAACTCCAACAGTTAGTTACCAAAAATATACTTAATGATGACTCCAAACTTTAATAGTTACCCAAAATATACTTTAAGATGAAGTAAAAGACTCTAATTCGATCCAAAACTGCCAATTAATTAGCAGTAGATCGGATTGTTTCTTGCGTTGTAATTAAACAGATGGGGAATTTAATAAAATCTAGTTGTATGCATTTGTTGATTACAGTTCAAAAAAAAAAAAAAAAAAAAAAAAAAACTGAGTATTCTAAAATATCACAAATTATTAATTTTGCTAGATGATGAAATATAGGATTGAAAGTATTTTGCGAATTATTGAAATCATTTCACCTGGAACGAAACAAATTGATTGTATGTTATTCAAAAAGAGCTTTTAGTTTTTAAGCACTAGAAAATTTCAGTAATGGCGGATTCAGAAAAGTTTCAAGTGGGAGTCGACAGTAAATGTAGAGAACCATTTTATTGGAGATTTGTCAATTTTTATTTTTCTAATATTTCTTTTTTTAACCAGGAACAGCGCTTTAACCTTTTTGCTCTCATCATTGAAAAGACGTATTGGAGACGCCTCTTCTCAAAAGATGAGATGGAACTGCTGGTAGATTCTGGAAAGTAACAGTGGTCACAGATGTAAAGTCTCTGCCGCGGCGCGGCGTCTTTTCAATAATGAGAGCGGAAAAATTAGACCTGGGTTCAATGGTCGGTTAAACTTTCGGACAGCTCTAAATATTTTTTAGGTCCAAGTGTGCCTGTACATTAGGGAAAAAAACGTTCCACCTTTATTCACGTAAATTTTCCCTTATCATAACATTTTGTGATTTTTAACGTATAACGCATAGAGAATATGAAACTCCTCATAATTTACCTTTATACTCCTGAAGCAGCCGGGCAATTCCATGAAAGTGTTAACTTTTCAGTCATTCAGTCTCGTCAAATGACAGTTAATAATTCCAGCCCTAATATATTTAGGTTTAAATTTTATATTGCTTATCCATCACAATTACGATGTGCATTAGTTTAAAAACTGAATAGTATTTTTATTCACAAACGTTTCCAGTGCCATAAATTCATGCTTACGAAAAAAATGTCACTCCACCACGTCACACGGCAGTTAATAAATTCAACCCTAATACATTTAGGTTTTTCTAAGCTATAATTTTAAATAGCTTAGAGTTAAGTTTACGAAAATGTCATTCCTTCGCATAGCAAGAAATTACTCGAAAATTAAAAAATAAAACAGTTAAAAGAATTGATTAAAAAATTTTTTTAATCTTATTTTCAAAAGCAGTCATGCTCAAACTGAAAAATCAATTTTCATTCGAAAATAGCTTCAGGCAAATTGCTTTAACTTTAATTCTACAAATCAAAATGTCATTCCGTCACATATGAAATTGCCCAGCATGGAAAATTTGTCACGTATCTTACAGTATGAAATGTCAGAGTGTCATGCAAAAAAAGGCTAATATGCATTGTTTAAATTTTTGAGTTCGTAACAGTTCGTTTTTAAAATGTTTTTTTTAAACAGTTCAACAGGCATAGGCAGATTCCTTTATACCTCGTAAATAATCAATTTGCTATTTTTAAGTAAACCTTAAAAAATGGGATGCATAATTTTCAATTTTTTCCTGTAGCATTTCTGAGTAATATTTTTTGAAGCCGCTAAACAACTGTGACTAAATAACTCCAAGTCGACCTGTATAGATTATTACTTAGGTAACATAAATAAACTAACTAATAAGGTATCTACCTATCGATATCTTATAAAGAAAGTTTTTCTTGAAATATAATCAACTTAATTATTGATGTAATGCTATAGCATGTGATTACTAAAGCAATAAGTTCAATCAGTTCGATCAGTCGAAAAACTGCCAGTATATAAGCTCAGCCCAAATATAGAGAAAATCCAATTAAATCATCTCTATGAGAGAGATTGAGGCTCTCGTTAAACCAGAACTTCACTAAATTAAGGAATTCTCATACATAAAATCTCTAGAATTAAAGCGCCACATTCTGTCTATTCAAAAGCATTACCTTTTACCGATTTATACGTGTGAATTATTCCGGTTAAAATTTTGCTCAAGACGATGGGAAATTCTGCTCTGAATTATCGACGATGAAATCTGAAAACTCGAGCGGCGTTTACTTTGAGAGCTAAGTGCGTTTTGATTACATGCTTTCCGAATTTCGTTAACATTGAAGTCTGACCGTTACTGTCAGTTATGTGTAGTGGCTGCCACTATTCATTATTAAAGTCTAATTACTAGAACTCTTGCCTAGTGCTCCATAGAATATACAATTAGAAGTTTGATTTTTGACTTCCGTGTATTTTGAAGTTTGATTTGAAATATTGTAGTTAAAGCACTTATGTTTAAATTTGGAGAAAGGTGATTTTAGTACTTTTCTGCTACAATTTTCAGCCTTGTTGACATTATTTAAGTAGTAAATAATTTTAGAAAATAGGTACTTGCAATCTGGAATCATCTTTGGAGTAGTTTAGAGAGACACTATTAGAAAAATTGCTTATTCGTTTCTTGCGAGGGCTGTATTTCAGAAAGATCTACTATAGAAGATCAAATAATCGTTATTCCAATGTATTGTTTCAGAATACTCTGCTAATTCCTGAGTTCTAGTAAAGAGTCCACTTGTCAGGATGGAAAACAAACTTTATTGCTGCTAGAACTTCGTCGAACAATCAGCTGTACAAGATTCACAAGCACAATTAAACAGTAATGTGCTTTTAACAGTCCGCTTAGATGAGAAGCTCTCGCAAATGTTGTATTTCTCGCACAAAATAGAACACTTCCATTGACAAAACTCAGTGGAAATATACGAGAGATATCGCAAACAATCCCTCAAGACTCAGTAATAAGACACACAGCACTTAAAAATCACTTTAGTGATGCAATCGAAATTAATGCTTCTATAGCGTCAATACAAAGCAAAGCACCGTACTCATCGGCAGCTCGATCCACACTGAACTGGGACCTCTTACATGCTTGCATTTATAGGCGACGCAAAAGCTACAAGAAGCATTCAGAAGAATGTATTTCTCGAAGATTCCAAATTAAGCGGGAATTTCGATTACGTTATTGAAGAGAAATATTAGCCTATTATGCACGGTAATGCAGAAAAACTATCTTTACAAGCCCCGTTGGGAAAAACGCGCCAAATGACCAAAATATCGCCACGCTTGGCGACTTTTCGTAAAATATCGCCAAATGTGGCGCCAAAAATAAGTCCCCAAAAGTGAAATTACCGAAGGCCTTCGATCCATATTTCTCGAGAGTTCTAAAACCGCCATAGAAAGGAGGGGGAACCAAAACCTCCGTATCTCCGGTTCTAGTTGACCGATTTTGATGAAACAAGACAAAATTTAACTATTTGACCCGTAGAAAACGAATTTTTAACTTTTTTAAACCCCAGAACAGCAGGTTTTCCCGAAAATTCGTAACAGTGTTATTTACATCTTCACAGTTTTGCATTATTTAAAAAAAATGCTTAATATCCACTCTTGGAGACCATGAATGAATTTTTATCCCCGATTGTCCCTTAGTGATAACTGTCAGATTGGAAAGATACGGGTGACTCATATTTTACTCAATTTTTGATTAATGAAACTAATAGGAATTCAGTTAAAGAAACATCAGTTTTAACTATGTTTTCGTGTATGTGCGAATATTTTTTTTTCCCTTTTAACTTAAAATTACAGAATTTTATGAAATATGTCCAGATAACAATGAAAAATTGATATTTATGGCGATTTAATATATTTTGCCTGTTCGTACTCCGCTCGTATTTATAAAGAACAAAAATCGTCTATGAGAAAGATTTGAATGTGTAATTTACATATCAAGAACATAGGGGGAGTTGGACCTAGGGGGTACAGTGGACCAGGCTCAATTATTTTTGAAATAGTATTTTATTTCATTTTATTATCAACAAATGCCCCTAGTAGTTGCACAAATCCTATAAAGAAACCACATGTTAAAGTGATAAGGAGCCTTTTTTATTTCAGTGAGATGTATTTTAGCACTGCTGAGTAATTTTCATAAGTCTGCTACTTTGTTTTCTAAAATCGGTTTAATTAAGATGGGAGCAGTAAACTGAATGTCTGTTATAAGGTAAATTTATTGATTCCATAATTATTTACTGTTAGTTCTGTTTTTATGATAAAGAAAATATATATTGTATTATATATTTGAAATTCAACAATATACTTTGTTCCACTCGAGTTGGGGTACATTGGACCATTTTCCATCCTACTCCAAGTAATAAAAAATAACTTTTTAGCCTTTTTTTTGTTCTTAATTACAATCATTGCATATTATTTTATATATGTCTCACAGTTATGCTAACACTTATATACAGTTATTCGTTTTAAGTTACTATACACAAGCCTGAAGTACATAACAATTGTTTAAAAAAGCTTTGGAGAGTAAAAGTTAAGTAAAGGGGTATGCTCTCGAATTATTACTGATACACCTGTTAAGGCAATTTTAAAAGATGGAGCAAATAAAAGGATCGAAAAGAAAAATGGATAAGATTCTGCAACTTTGTTAAAGAAAAAATGAAAACTTTTAAAAGAATTAGAAGAAATGAATTCTAGTAGCAGTAGTGAATTTGATAAAGACTCAAATTATACTGAATCTATTGACAGTGAAATTGTAGATGGTTATGATATAAATAACTACGAAGTAAAAGTTGGTCAAGATGTAGTTATAAGATTTGCTACCTAGAAAACAATAATTCATTATGTAGTATTGGGGTTTGCAAAACTAAATGAATCAGATTATGAGATTCTGTAATGAAGACAAAAATAATATATTCTAATAAATGTTGATGAAGCAACAATCCACAAAAATGGCATTCTCCTTATATTTCCAGAGCCTCGTGTCTGCTCAGAAAGTAGCATTATTTCCATTCACAAATTTCGTTCGGCATATCCTTTGCTTAATTCAACCTATATTAAACTTTATTTTAAATTATTAATGATACATGCCAAAGATTTATTTTTTTACAATTCTGGATTTCTTTTGCTGCTGAAAATTAATTTAACTGGATCTACAAATCCAAAAAGTAATGTTTCATTATAAAAAGAAAAGTAATAATTCAATTACAATATTGGATAATATTTATTCTCAAAATTACTATAACTAAAAATTTTGGTATAGCATGGTCCAATGTGGCCCATAAGGAAACATCAATGTGTTCCATAAGGTGGACCAAGGTACCCCAGACTTGGGGTACCTTGGTCCACTCTCCAAGCTTCTTTAAAAAATAAATATATAAAAAAAGATTAAGTACAGAATATTTTGAAAAAAATGTTGGATGTTGAGAAATTTGTAATGAGTCTTATGGGGGGGAGGGGGAAACGAGCTCTATAGTTAATTTTTTGATGAGATAAAAAATGAAAAGCAGAAAAGCGGACCACTGTGCCCCAACTTCCCCTATTTATTCTAATTTAAGTGAAATACCCTAAGTCTTATCACACTTCATTTTTAAATAATGATTGGCATTTCACCTGAAAAGTGACGGTATACAGTTTAGCCAACTAAAATTGTTATTTCAAAATACTTAAGTTTTTAAAATATAAAAAAGTGTCTCTTAAAGATAATTTGAAATAGCAGTCTTTAAGCATTTTTGCAACTGCTTTCTTCAACTCAGTACAGTTTCATTTTGCAAAATAAGTCAAAATATCAATATATTTAAAGTGCAAAAATAGCACATTAAGACATGGAGCTGATATGTTAAAAATAACATATTGAGTAACTTATTTCATACGTTAAAAGTAGTTTCACCACGTTTTATTAAGCAAGGTGTTACAGATTTAAAGTCGGCCAAGTCTTAAGAAATGAATCTTTTCTTTCATGTAACTGACAAATCCTAGAAATAAATTGAAAACTTTGCACAAAATTTCACATCCATAATATATACATGTATACCTACGTGTGCGTGTACACGTGAGTATGTTATGTACGTGAGTGGGGGATATATGAAAACTCTCTTATTTCCGTTTGATTAGCTATTATGAGAAACGTATATCTAGGACTTTTTGGTTTTTCCTTGCGATATCGAAAATAAAATCTGAATACAAACTTCCATACATATATTTTAGCTTTTTGAGCTGGACGGAAGAATGCAATCTTTTCGTTTCGGATTTCAAGAACATTTATGGAAATATGATATCTTGAAACTTATTACTCTTGATGCAAAATGCAATACATTCATCACACGCACTGGGTCGGTTTGATCCTAACTTTTACGCTATCTTCATTGCTAGTTGACTGCATTTGAAACAAAAAATAAATTACATGTGTTATCTCACTCTCTTCTTCGTAAAGTACATGTTATTTGTTTTAAGACAATTTCAAAGCAAAAAAAGCAATTTTGACATAGTTTTGGGTTTGTATCCTTATTTCGATAGTAATTAATTTTCTACCTTTTAAGTACGTAATACACATATTTTTCTTCCAAAAACGTGTTCGTATAACTATCTATCTTTTAAATCTTGTTTTCGTTTTAAAATTTTAAGCAATGAAAACCAATTTAAATTTTTTAAACTGATGAATCGAAAGCATTAGCTCACGATTTGTTTTTCAGTTTCCATTTCTCGCAGTTCATCTTTTACTAGACCAGACGCGAGTACCGGCAC
Source organism: Cheiracanthium punctorium (assembly GCA_038373885.1). Lineage (NCBI taxonomy): Eukaryota > Metazoa > Arthropoda > Arachnida > Araneae > Cheiracanthiidae > Cheiracanthium > Cheiracanthium punctorium. Next base: position 371,998 of record JAWZYV010004847.1, on the reverse strand, counting down.
TTCCCTGGTAGATGAATACCCGATGCGTGTTGTTGAAGGAATATGGACATTTCATGCACATTGGATGTAAATTATAAATTATCTCGTAATCTGATTTCTAACAAATACAAATATGTCAGCAGTTTTTACGAATTAGAATTAATATTTTGCTTTTGTGGAAGAGCATTTGTAATTTGGCAGGCGAATACGGGTATATTGCGTATTTCCGATGTGATCTGAACTCTTAAAGTTTAGCAATGATAATGATAAAAGACTGGAAGTACTTGATCGTTAGAGCCGGGAACATAGTCTTGAACACACTTTAACGGATGATGGTAGAATATGATAACTCGTATTTGGGACTTTTACTACTTAAACCATTTTTTTTATATTGTAGTGGACGATTCTCTCCAAGGATTTAATCGTGTTTTTGTCGGAAGCTCGTGGTTATCATTCGTGGTAGTTTCAACAGTCTTCTGATTTTACTTTTCATCGGTGATACAAGGGGAAAGAATTGTTTGATACTGGTATACTTGCCAAACAATGGGAAAATTCACTGGCACAAATAAAAAAAGTGTTTAAAACCCGTATTCTCATTGCTAGTGGTGCAGTAATTAATGTAAAAAATTATAATCATGAAAAGGAAAACTGAATCCATGTAAGACATTAAATTGAAAAATACTTTAAATTAAGCAATAAGTGAAACTTTTTAATTTTCAGTTTACAGTTGTTTCCTTATTTTTATATTCTTTTTTAAAACTTAATACATTCCACAGGATTTTGAGTTTTTCCAGTAGTAAACGCTGTAAAATTACTGATTTTACTTTTGTATTCTCATTAATCTCATCGAACAATGCTGTCTCTTAAATACAGCTATTTGATACTTTTTTTCTTTCGCAAAATGTTTTCTACATTCCATGTCTAAATCGATTCATATTTCGATTCAGTTACTAACTCTAAAGTACGTCTTACTAATCGATGTTGAAATCCGATGAACGATCTGAATTGGGTATGGACGTTTCCTGCTTGAATATCGATTACTGTCAGCAAGCTTTTTCAAAGTAGAATTATAAAACCGATGTAAAAACTGTGCGGTCTGCTTACTTCAATAATAATAATAAAAGTTTGCATTTTCTTACATACATTTTAAATTGTGTGTTCTGAACAATATTTAACATAGATGATTAATTCAGAATACGATCAACTCCGGTTAGTGAACCTCTGAGGACCCCTAAATGGGGTGAATAAAATTTTTTGTGCCCATTCTGAATATTGATTAAGTAAATCAAACATAATCAAATCACATTTATGGTTATAGAAAATATTTATTTCCCCCTAAAATGTTTCCCGCACAATGCATCCGACCTTAAGTAGAAAGCCCTCATGTAGCTTTGCCATAACACAACAACAGCATATACCCCATATTGATTAAGTAAATAATTAAACCCCCACGACGATTGGGGGTGATATTCCATTCAGTTAACGTACTGTACTGTATCAAGCAGAAAATTCCGTTTTTATTCAGTTTGAAGAATATCCTTCCTTCTTTTTGTAATTGCTTTTTCAAGATTTTCATCACTGCAATGGAAAATTTCCAATCCCAGTTGTCTAGAGTCTAAATTCATCTCTAATAACCTCTTTCTCTCTACTGCTGGGAAACACAAGAGATAGTAGCCTTCGTGGGGGCAGGCATTGAACAACATCACCTGCCATTTCCGGAATTTTCAAGAACCGAAAAATACCAAGCACATTTCTAATATGTGAATTGGGACTAGGGATTTGCGTTCACTATAGCCGTAAGTGCTCTATATACAGGTTCATTATATCGTGAGTTAATTCCAGTTTGTATGTATGCTATAGAAGTTACCAAAATAAACTATGTATTTACTGAAATATATACGGTAAATTATAAAGGTTTGAGGAAGATTACTTAAATTTCGTTGTATGAGTGCGTTTAACGTTATTTTTAAATTCAAAAAATGGCAAGTTGTTAGGCCTACGTATTTACTGATTGTGAAGCTGTTATTTCAGAAACAGTATTATTTTTATGTATCGCATGTCAGTAATAAAAGGATAAAAATAAAAAATTAAAATCTTTTCATACGTTTCTATCCGAAATTTGTAAACATTCTTCAATTTAGCTGTCAAAGCAATATTTCATTCACGGGAATATTTCTAGTTTGCAAGTAACTTCGACAGGGACTTAGTGTAGTATGAAAAAAGAAAACGGGTATTCCAGAAAAGAAACCATTTCCTTTCTCGTGAAAAAAAATTGATTCATACTAACTCAATTTATGATTTTCTTGATTTATGCGCTGTTGACCAAAGAATTTAGGACCTTCTAGAAAATTGTAGCTACTTTTTCCAAAAGTTCTTTTTTTTTTTTTTTTTTAAGATTCTAAACATTTGGGAAAGCATGTTTTACAAGTGCCGCTTACAAAAACAGATTTAAGGCTCCAGTTGAACATACAAGAAATTCAATTACACAATTAGCTAGATGAATAATTTTAATATAATTTTGCACGAAGAACAGACCAGATTATTCTTCATGCTTGTAAAACTGCAGAAGTCCGTAGGAAATTCTGGAACGAGATCTGATATTTTGATATAATGTAAAAATTTTACTCATTCTTGAATGTATTGAAAATTAAGGTAACGTTTGACTTTAAGCGCAATAAACGTTTGTATCCATTTGTTATGTGATGTTTGTTTACTAGCCAGGAGAAGGCAGTTCACGCCACATGAGGTATGTAAAGGTGTTTGCGTCCTTCCTATAAATTATTCCCTCCACAATTTAGATTATACGTCGGAATAATAGCAAACAAAAGCTGATAACGAGAGGCTTTTCAAAACGACGAATATACTTGCACGTATACCGTGGTCTTCAGAGATATGACAGAGACTGAACTCGCAACCCTACAGCTATATAGTTTGACGCCTCCTCCACTGTGCTACTATAGCCCTGTTATGTAATGTTGAAAAATGCTGAAACCAAAACAAATCAATTTTTACAGCTAGAAAGTTTCTAACCTCGAAAAAATCCACACATTTTACATATAATAGTATTTATTTTTAAAAGAGCGATTATTCTATGTGATAAGGGAAATGATTAAACTTAAATTGTGGTTTGTTAAATTAAGAAACAACAGATTTGTGGCGTAGGTAATTTACATGCATATATATTAGAGGCGTGCCGAATCGTTAAAATGCTAGATCCGGAAATAAGGATATGAAAATGGATAACTTGTTTTTAAATTCATGAATAAGGATATGAAAATGGATAACTTGTTTTTATATCCATGGATAAGGATATGAAAATGGATAACTTGTTTTTATATACATGGATAGTGTATATGAAAACGGATAGCTTGTTGTGTAATGGATCATTTGCTTCTCATATTCACGGATACGGATCTCTCCCAGACAGCACAGCAAACTTGCATCAAACTTGCAGCAAGCTTGATTTATCAAGTCAATAAGCTTGAATTAAGCTTGAAAATTCCAGTCGTGTAAGCTTGATGCAAGCTTGAATCAAGTGTTCTAGTTTACACTTGCCCAGCTTGCATTAAGCTTGACATTTCAAGCTTAAAAAATTTTCTAAATACACGGGGCGCCCGCTGGCGAACGCGCCCCACATACTTTATTTTTCCGCGCATTTTCCCCCTCTATGCTGTAATTTTAAGTTATTTTAATCTGTTTCCATCGAGTGTCCGTGGCTAGAATAGAACCCGGGGCCTTTCGATTAGTAGCCGAGCACGTTATCCATTCAGCCACCAGAGCCTTGTGCAGCTATGACTAAAGTTTGAAGTGAATTATTAAGCGGTTTTCTGGCCAGATTGATAAGTGGGCGATATGTTATTTGTTTTTTGTTTTTTTCCATGGGATGCATCAAAATTAAAATAATTTTATGTGTGATTTAGAGACTCTACTAATAGGGAAATAAACATAATATAAACTTAAGAGCAACACATGTTTTAAAACTTTCGCAACACTCATGAGCAATACTGCCGCTGGCCAAAATCGAGACAAACGACTGATTTTGAAATCAATTTCGTAGTATAATTGTATTTTATTTTGAAGAATTTCAATATTTGGAAATATAGAATGGGTTTACTTACTTAACACAAATTTTGTGTTAAGTAATCTGAAATCAAAGAAACAGATAGTTAAACGTTACTTCGAAATGCTATATCATAGTTCCTAACATAACATGTATGGAATACAAACACTTTAGTCATTTTTGTAAATATTTCTTATAATAACAAATAATTGAAAAATTTTGCTATTTTTTAACGCTAAAAATTCTCTTTACAAATGTGGTTAGTTATTTTCCTACATATATTGGTATGCTATATCGATATAGAGCATTTCGAAGAATTAAAAATAAGTTTAAATTAATTTATACAAATGTAAATTTGAATTATTTTCATTGTTCATACTTTATAACTAAAAAAATTATTTAACTTCTGAATTTCTTTTTATCCTTTGTAGTTTTATTTTAAATTTACAAAAGTGTAAGATGTAAGATTTTTGGGCCCTAAAATCTGTAGGCCCTGGGCAGTTGCCCCGTTTGCCCTGCCGGTAATATGGCACTGGTAATAAAAAACCCATCCCCGTTAAAACACATATTTTACGAACTTTCAACAAATTGGCTAGACAATTAATGTCCATTCTCTTTCACAGATGGCGCCATCACCGCACTTTGCAAGTCAAAATCCAGCTTAAGCCAACCTTGCATTGCCAAGCCAAATCTCAAGCTTGATTTAAGCTTATGTGCTGTCTGGGTATCTTTTGGAAATTATTTTGAAGACTACATTATCTTTGAAGCGGCAATTTCATGCACAATGTACAAAAATATTCTTTCAAAATGATAACTTTCAGATCCTGTGTAATGCATGGGTTAAAGAAAATCTAGTGGTTACAGATTTTTTTTAAATTTTAAGTTTTTTTTGTGCATTAAATTATGTATCGTTACTACCTAACCAAGTAGGTTTTCAAATATGCAGAAACTCTTATGACATCTTAATTTTTAGTATGTCTTTTCGCAAGATGTAGTAGACGCTGTAATAAGCGATAAATTTGTGCCGGTTAAAAAAATCTTCGGGAAACATTTAGTTTATAAATATGTTGGTATTTTTGTACTGCAACATTAAAATCCATAAATAATTATGTATAAATACCACTGGCATTACTAGGTGGGTCTTAAGCCCTCCCTAGAAGATTTTAGCTTCCTTTAAGAAAATAAGACTTCTATTGCAAGAATAATATGTAGCCCTTTAATGCGGGATAGGAGCTACAGTTCACCACGTAGAAATATTCAAAAGGCTTTCTAAGTATCGCCAGTAGTAAATAGATGCTAATAATGAGAGATTTTTGCGTTAAACAAGAAGATACACTTAAAAATAACAATCAATAGTTATTAAGTTTTTAATAATAAAATTTCTGTTTAGTTGCAAAAAAGTTAATTAATAATAGAACAATTTGATTTTTTTTCATTTATTTCACTTATCCAGAAAACCCATTGAAAGATCCGTTAAAAGATCCGGCGAAGAGTAGTGGATCCGAATAATTTCTTTTCGCTCAGACGGATACGGATGCCGATAGTTTTTTTCGAATATGCACGGATATTGGTATCCGGCATCCTGTAATATCCATACAAATAAAATGACTTTTGTCTGTACATTACTCGGAAATCAAAAATTTTGCGATTTCTATCCGTTTCAAGCACATGGGAATACAGTAAAATCATAAAAAAAAGTGTGTCTGCCGTTGTGTCAGTGACTTATTTTTGTTTGTTTGTTTGTTTTGTTCTCGCATCAAGTAAAAATAACTGAATGACTGAATTTAATGAAATGAAATTTGGTGACATTATATGTGGTCACTCAAATTAAACTATAGGTGACAATTTTAAAAAATATTATTGAGGTTTTGCAAAAATTTATTATTTATTAAAATAATGATTTTTATAAAAATAAATTTAATTTTAATAAAAATTGTTTACATTTTTAATAAAACTTTATTATAGGTAAATCTTTGTTCGCGCATCATGTAATAACGACTAAAGCGAATGAAATAAGTGAACATGCAATTTAAACTGTAGGAATCCAATATTTTGGAAATTTATATTAGCTTTTGAGATTAAAATATTATTCAAAATGCATAAATATTTGTTTGTCCATCACGTGTAAACTACTGAAGCGAATGAAATAAAATTTAGTATCACCCAGTGGCGTAGCGAGAAATTTTTCTTGGGGGAGGGGAGTAACAACTACTGCAATATATATATATATATATATATATATATATATATATATATATATATATAAAGGTAATTTGGGTTTTACTAGTTTGGGTATTGTTCAAGCGGGTACTTTCACTGTAAGTTTTGCTTTCCTGTCATACTTGCCACGCGCGCTCTGGAGCTATGTTTTATTTATTTTGTTATTTGTCAAACATCAGGCCGTCGATTCTGAGTTCTTTAGATGTACACGTGTCCTCACGCCCTCGTGGCCCCGGATGCCGGTCATGTTGGTAAATGTGTGTGGTTCGATCAGAGATAAGAGAGAGGAGGAGTTGTGTCTTCGCAGACCACGTGGGGTGGTAAGCGTAAATACTCCCGCACATCGAAAATCGGGGGACTTCTGCCACTGGAACTGCTTCATGAGTCCACGCTGATTCTTGTACCCGTCTCCCCTCCCCTCTTCTCATTCTAAATTGTAACTTAATTGTAATGTTCAATAAACCATATTACCTGCCTTAACTCTGAAGCTTACTTGAAATATCTGACGTCACATATATATACACACACACACGTGTGTGTGTGATTAGAGAGTGAAGAAAATACATTTTTTATGACAAAAAAATCCTCCCTCATGGGGGGAGGGGGAGGGGGTTGTAACCCTCCTAACCCCCCCCCCCTCCGTGGCTACTCCACTAGCATTATCGTAGTTGGTAACTTACACAATAGGCATCAAAGTACTTCAAAATTTCTTACAGATTTTACGATTTTCTGGTTGTTTTAAACTAAAGTTTTAAAGGATCTTTTTTTATAGTGGGATATTGTAAAAAGGAATGATATACATGGGGAAAAAATAATTGTGTGATTTGAAATCAAATTATGGGAATTATTAAATATTTCAACCAATTAATCTAGTTATCTTTTAAAATCGCCAATTTTCGATGAAAATCTCGGAAAACTGGGAAGTGCCATATCATTAGACGGCTTAAACACTATAAAAAATTTCATAAAAGATCTGTCGAAAAGCATCGGAGTTATCAAATTTCCAAGTCAAAAACCCACCTTTTGACATAAATGAAATATAAAATAAAATAAAATCTTAGAAAAATCTTTTAATTAAAAAAATCATAAATTTAAAAAGAGGAAATGCTGGGCTGTAAGATTTTTCAAGGATTTCCCATGTTTCCATTAAGTAACAACGCATGGACTGCAATTAGAATATTTTCGAATGTTCAGCTATCGCTATTTTCTCCAAAAGGTTTTATTTCGGAAACAGATGTTGTGCACGATAGCTTTCATTACAGGGTCAGAAAATCTCCGTAAGAACGGTTTTTAACTACTATTTAAAATCTATCTTTCCGATTATTCTTTTTATGGTACTTACCCTTATCCTTTACACACACTAAACAAAAGTTTTCTTGGTGGTATTTTAATCGAATAATTTAATTTGATAAACAAAAATTTTCGTTGAATTTAAGTTTCTGTTTTTAAAAGATAATAGACACATATAAATAAAAAACTTAAATTATATATTAAAAAAAAAACGAAAGAAACTTGTAAACATTCATAATTGAGCTCTACGCTTTTTTATTTTAGTGTTCCTTTATGTGTCAGTTCTCACAGTAAAATACCAATGTAAAGTTTTCAATAAAATACATACCGGAATAAAAATTCAATTTATAGGTATTACCTATTTTGGATGGAGAATGGGAGAGGTATAGTTTTCGTTTCGTACATACTAATACAATCTTACATTACTTTTATTGTTTCGTATTGTTTTGTTTACAAAAACTCAGAATTTATTTTTAAGGATTAATTGTAGTTTTATGTAGATTATTTCAATTTATATTTTTTAAAGGTTTTAGTTTTTATTTTATTTTTTTTACTACTGTAATTTTTGTAATGCACTTTTCTTAAATACTGTCAAATTTTGTTATTCTGCACCATACGTTGATTAGCATAAGCACAATAAGAACTTAAAAAATATATTTTTGAGAGATAACAAAATTGAATGTTTAAAAGACCTTTTCTACTATTTTAATTTTAAAATGATGATTTCGAAAATTCACATAGCACACTGAAATGTTTTCTTCCTATTTATTCAAAATCTATAACTGATGAATTACTTTACTCTTAAATCGTGTCCACAGCGGGGCAAACCTAGCAGTTCTATACAAAGTCTTAGCTTAAATGTTTCTCACTAAATTGATATCAAACACATTTCAAAAGTGAAAAATAGTATTTTATAATATTGATTTAAATAGCTGTCAGTAATCTTGTTTAATAGCTGATAAAGGTCAAAAGTTTCTCGATGGATCTGTTTAATGGAAAAAAATGCCAATCGCAAAGGCGAGAGCAGAGGGCGGAACTACTGGAAAAATGCCAGGCGCTTGTTAAAATCCGCTTTATTATGTTAGCTGATTTATAGCACTCTCTATTAAATAGAACTCTATTCTAACGTCATCTAATCTTCAACTGGGATATCTTTGTTTTAGATAGAATGAGCTTTCATTCTGATTCTAGTGTATTAAAAAAAACCTTAAACTTCTATAACCTCTTCGTCACAGAAGTCCACATATGTAGACCGCCGCGTTTCCACCTTTAAAACTATCCTTTGAGATTTTTTGTAGTTCTAAAGTCACGTACACATCCTTGGATGCCTAAATTTGATAGTCTTCGTTTGTGGGTGGTTACAATTCTTTACTATTGAAACAAAAATTGGGAATTAAGCATTTATTCGAAAAATTATTTGAAAATGCACTTGTCATTTTTAAGTGTAATAGGTTTATTAAAAACAATTATGAGATTGTTCTTTAATTTGAGATGTAATATTTATATCGAGTTGGAAGAGGATAATGCACTAAACCCCTCTTACGTTGTTTTATCTTTCGTCAAATTTTCTTCCCTTTTAACCTAAAGCTCAACTTTATATCGTATAAGAATCTGCATTAAATCTATCGTGATTTTTTCTTTTTCTTTTTAAGAGGTCAAGAATTGGAACTCTCCACCTGGTTAAATAACAATGTTTGCCCAAACATACATAAATAACGAAGATCGTGACTCTTTTCCTCCGATTAATTAAGTTACTAAATACTTGTAAATCCGTTTAAAGTTGCTGCTTTTCGAGTGTGAGCATTGAGAAAAACATTAAATATTTGTGTTTCTACAGCTGTGGATATTGAGACGATTCGTATATTTTTCTTTTGCATTTTGCAAAGCTTTATTTACGGAATTGTTCTGAGGAGATCGTCTTAGAAGGTTCAGTTTTACTTACATGAAAAAGTGTTTTTATTTTCTTATACGAGCTTTCGTCTTAAAAAAATTAGTCGCAAAAATTTTATTTCAAATTCAGGCTACTGATACAATTGTTGATATTTGTATTTCTGAAAAAAAGGGGGTGAGGATTCGTTAAGAATACGTGAATAGTTTCTACTATAAATAATTCATTTCATTTAAAATATTTCATTTGGATAAACATCCGAAATACAAGATTTATTTATGATTTTCACATCTCTCCCCTGTATTTCTGTATTTTTACAGAAATTTTACTAGAGTTTTATTCTTTTTGTTTGTAAATTACGTGATTTGCTAACTTATTTCAGGATGTTTCAGACACATTTTTTTTCATTTGTAGTTAAATAATTTTGAATAGTGTTATTTTAGACCTCATAAATTAGTACTGATGGTAAGCATTTCTGAAAATATTATGGGGGGGGGGGAAATGCAATATTGTACTACATTTTAGAAACTATTTTATTCACATCAAAATTAGATTAGATCTTCTAAACACTTTAATAAAGCTAACTTTGTTTTTAAGTCGTTAAGTAAGTTTCAAACGCACGACTTTTGCCACAATTAAGTTGTATGAGGAATATGAGTTCATTCATTTGCTAGCTAATGTTAAATGCTAGAAACCAGTAGTGTAATGGTTAGCGCAATCAGCTGCAATGCCTCAGGCCCATGCTTCGATTCTCGGTCTCAGATTTTCATCCCTTGTGTAGGTTGATAAAATGAGAACCAAGCTTACAAGGGGAACACGGGGACCGTTTAAAGATTGCAAAGGATTTGTCTAGGGATTGTGTAGAAGTTGCAGGACGCGGTTTTAGATAGCGGATTTCTTTTATTCTTAACTAAGCAGATGGAACTTCTTAATAATTTGGAAGGACAGGTTTTTTATTTAGTATGGTATATATTGTGTGCAATGTCTGAAATTTAGTAAGTTAAAATATTTTATTTTGTTCTCATTTACACATCTGTCGATACATAAAATCTTAATTCAATAAAACTAAAAATTCGTGTACCTAAATTCTGTGCTTCGAACGTCCATTGCCGCTTTATAAACCTTCTTGCATTTTGCACGTTTTGAACAAAGCATAAGAGAGTAAAGCTGTGAAAAGGAACTTGGTGTACGCTTCACTGCCAGTATTCACTGTATACCTATAGAAAATGTTCCTTATATCTTTCTTTCCTTTTTCGGTTTTTCATTCCTAACGCAATGTCTATAGGAATGCGGCTGCAGATCAATACTTTTTCAGACAGACTTCCTATTTTGTAATGAAGAGTTGGCGTAACATTTTATCCCTGAATACAAGCTTTTTGTTGGTAAAAATTTTACCGACGCGTTTGTAAATTAACACAAAGCCTCCGTTGCAATTGGCTAACCAATCATGTTTTGACTCTTTAGTGACGATCTACATCCGACCCTTAGTCTACCCTGTATAATCGAGTTAATTTTGGAAAACGTGAGAATGGCTATTTTGACACTTCAAGATACTAACACAATATAATTTCATGGGTCGTTTCGGGTGAGGCCTTTGATTTTTAAAATTTGCACATTGCACGCACAGGGGAAAATCTACCAAGTAAAAAATATTTTCTTCATACGCATCATAATTATTCCTTTATTTTAGTATCCTTACTTCAGTTAAAAGGGCTTACTTTATCGGGAATTTGAAATTTTATTTTAGAGGTGTCAATTATCTAGGATTTCTTTTTAAAATAAGAATCATTCTATTAAAACATTATTGAAAGCTGCATTAAAATGTAACAATTTTAGAGATAGCTGGTTATACTCTAAAATTATTTAATGTTATCTTGAATTATGCACTGATAAGATATTTTAACTTCATCTTTCTTGTGTACAGGGTGGTTATATTTAAACTTCTCCTATAAACAGCATTCTGCAACTGAAATTGGTGAGCAGATTGCCACCAAATGTGGCAAATGGACTGTATACAAGAGGCGTTCAAAGAGGTTTTTTTCAAGTTTAGTTCAAAACATGTCAATTAGGTAGCGCTTTCGCTTTGCAAGGTGAAATCACCCAAAAAAAGACCCAAATTATATAGTAAATCAAAAACTATTGATAAAATGTTGAAAGTGTTTGTACATTTCGAATTAGTCATTTCCATTGTTAAAATTGCTGGCTTTTTTTCATGCACAGCACCACCTAGTGCGCATTTTTTGAAGTAAAAGTTTTTTTATAGAAATTCTTAGAGCACGTCTCTTATATAATCTATGTACAAAATTTGGTTACAATTAGATTACCCATTTTAGATGTAGAACCCCGTTTACAGGAGAAGTTTAATAATAACCACCGTGTATTTTCGTGCACTACAATTTAAAAAAAAAAAAAAAAAAAAAAAAAAAAAAAAAAAAAAAAATTGGCATAGATAAAAGTCAGCGTTAAAAACTTTTAAAGCAAAATACATTGAGTATTGTTAAATTTTAAATCTCAGCATAGAATCGCAATGTAATGAAAACAAAGATTTCCTAATACATACCAAAATGGCATGCAAATATTTCAACTTCCTATTTAAATCGTTCCAAAAACATGTTAAATATACTCATGACCAAGTGGCATTTAAAATTTTCTGGAGGTATACTGTCGAGAAACAAGCCATTGTGATATATTTATTTCATCATTACAGGCTTGTATGCAGAAAAGTAACTGACGAATCCCAAAAGGGGCAAAAAGAATTTCTCCGAAAAAGGCTTAATTATTATAACTGTAACTAAAATCAGTGAGCGTCAGATGAGAGGGACTACGCGTTGCATTATTAAAAGATGAAACTTTCGCATAAATAAGACACATAAATGGCTGTTTTTCTAAGCTTGCATCACTTAAAAAATTTTTATTTGAAAATTAATAGTTTTAGAAAACATTTTTGCTATAAGTAAGCTTTTTATTTCTCTTCAAAGACGGCTCGATATTCTATACTGTTTTATATAAATCACAACTCCGTCAAAAGAATTATAGGATGAAGAAGAAATTCCCAAAGCGAAGTTCTTTTCCTGCTAAATTTGTTTTTTCGTTTCTAAAATATTAACATTTATTAACATAATTCTATCCATGTTAATCGACATCTTATAAATTAGCTATGTTTCCATATTACGTAGTTTCACAAAATTTTTTTATTCGCTTGATGTTCAAAATTCGCGTAAATACGGGATAGGAGCCCTTAGAAAGTCCCCCACGGAGGGCAACCCCACCTTCGGCCTAGATCCCTAGCGTAGATTATTGGCCGTATCACACATTTCCATTTCGCTTCATGCTCAAAAATTATAGTGCGGAAATTTGCTTACAGTACACATTGCAGTACATTTAAAGTTTTTTTTCAATTTATTTCATATTGAGTTATTTAATGCTTCTGAAGTTTGCTTGAACAATATTAATCAAGCACGTGAAGTAAAATACTCAACACAATTGTTATTTAACATTTCTGAAATATTGCCTACATTTTATTATTAGCAATATAAACAACTTTCATTGGAATCTACTGCTTTTTAGCAAGGTTATAAATTTGTTAATGTTTTCAAGCTTTTAAAAGTTGATAGTATTTTTCTCCCATAAATCAATGCATTATACTGAGGTTTATCAGGCATGTTGCGAAGATGGTTTTTGTTGTCAGTTTCCATATTTATCATATCATGTAAATTTTCAAGTGTCTTAGTATGTTACTGTGTACTTGAAACAAGAATATTTAAGCTTATTTAAAGGAAATAAATCTATGCGGACTGTTAACGTGTATCGCAAATTATTTTTTTTTTAATTCCATACTATATACTCAGTACTAAAATTACCTGTAAAGCACCGGATCGGAAGATTTAAGATAAGCTGCACACGCGATATCCACATCAGGTGAGAAATACTCTTTATACTCTAAAAGTGATTTGTTCTCTCATTGTCTTTTCTATTTATATGGATCTTTACCAGAATAAAAAATGAAAAAATTACGCCATTCTTGAGAAAGAAATTCAGAATGTATCATCGCAATTTTTGTTTTACTCTTTTAGTAACGAAAAACATGTTCGAGTTCGAGGCTTTCGGCAAAAATCATTATTTCGAAACGGGTTTAAAATCTTGCTTTGTGTTGATTGACGGTTAAAAGAAGCACACCTTGAATAAAACCTTGATAACGCTTTACTAGTAAATGGATCTTGCAAGGGGGAAAATGATTTGTTGAATTTAGAAAAAATTTGGTTGTCGCTATATTAACCAAATAATTTAGTTGAATCAAAGAAATTTTTGTTCAATATTATTTATTATTTTATCGAAACAGTGGCAGCAACTTTGGGGCAGTGGGTGGGCACTTGCTCATCAAGCATTTTGCCTCTACCAAGGCCCGAAATTACTGCCCATTTTATTATGGGAGCACCACCTGGGAGGCGTCTTTCAATTTATTGAAAGGGGGAAATTTCCTGAATGAAAAAATAGAGAAATTCCATGCGAATCTTTTAGCTAATACATAACAAATGCTTCCTGTGTTCACTACGAGACGGAATCTGTCATATGTATCCCTCACAGAGCTGGTGGTAAAGCTTTCCGAATTTTGGTGGAACGACCACCTTTAAATCTCCAGGACACTTAATTTTAAACATATGTCTCTATTTTTTATTTCATTTTTAATTATTTATTTTTAATATTGAGTTGATTAAAGTTGATTGAGTGTAGTAAAATCTCTATACAACGAATTTCAAGGAGCTGAAGATCAAAACTAAAAAGTCCTTAAAGTGAAATTTCATTTCGACTGAATTTGTACTGCATACTTGCAGTACATGTTGCAGGATTTTTAATAACAATATTTCATTAGAAAACGTGTAGTTCATTGTAATTGGATTTTACGGAGTCTTGAGTTTGCTTGTAAAAGTCGAGCGAACTCGTCTCTTTGTGCTTCTATCTGACGTCTCTAAAATGTAAATTTTGGTTTCAAGTGAAAAGGATTATTTTAAATTTAATTAGAATATATTTTTGGATTCAAGTTACCTTATTTTATTAAATATTTCAAATTGAACGTTAGATGGTAATCTCATCTAATTACCTTCTAACGTTAGCATCAAATTATTCGTTTAATTCTTTTTTAATAGTTTGAAACTTAATCCAGTAATTCCTATTTTGCTTTTTATAAGCAGTCATATTGCGATCTACATGCTCGAATTTGGCCCGTTGAGACCTTGATGCATCATAAGACACTAATGTGTGAATTAGTAATTTTTAGCACTCATCCACAGAATCTTATTTTTAGTAGGATGATTATCTTGCAGTACTCACACTTACAAACATAGTTGCTATTTTGAATCTCGAATACATATCAATAGAGCTTCAAAACAGCTATCTCCTGCAATATCAGTTGTTCCATGCAAGTTACATTTCTCAAGTCACTCTTGTTCCCGGAGAAAGTTTTAAAACAATGCAGTTGTTTGAACGGGAACGTTAAACCTGACGACAGTGAATGAATGGTCTTTTGTCTTTTGGCATAAACCTTGACATCAAAAGATCAGCTCTGCAACGAAGAATCTTCAAGTAAATAGATAGTAGCAGAGAAGGGACTGTATCCTAAATAAACAAAGAAGGTGCCTGGTGAAATACTCGTGATTACTTTGCTTACATAGATGAAATATACAAACTCGAATTACCCATGTTAGACTATAAAACATTATATTCTCGCATCAAAACTTTTATCTTTAGAAGGAATTTTAAGATCACTTCTACCTTTGTTCTAAGTTGAACCTGGGTGATTTCACATCATTTAAGTCTGTAATGGCATGGGAACTTTTTAACGATTTTTCATAGAAGTAAAAAAAATTCATTGTTTTCTAAAATACGTTTAACGGAAAAATGCTACCTTAAATTTTCCATAATCTAATTTATTAAATTGTATTCTATAGTTTATATATTGTTCGCTGTTTTTTCTGAAGTCTCAATACAAAAATCGATTTGTGGTTAACTTTGCTGTCCATCAGAAGAGCTAATTTTTAAATTGTTATTGTAAAATATGTAAGAGCTCTATAAAATGAGATATTATAAGAAATAAAATTCTTTAGTTTTGTTTTATTTTCTGTGTAGGCCCCATCATGGCCAAGTGGAAAACTCACTCAAAATATTAGACGGCTGAAGTGTGAAGGTCCCGGGTTCGGGCCCCATCGCGCGGCTGTCGATCTAACGGTCTGGAGTTTTGGTTGGTTTACTCCAGGTGTAACGTGAATACGTGTTAAAATCTCTTAGACAGTCCTCAGAAAAAAAAGCGCCCCACATCCTAGGCAGATCGCCTAAGCGTAGCGTTGCCTTAAACACAAACAATTTTCTGTATAGATTTTTGTGAAGCAACGAAGTGATATTTTGTAAAGGTATTTGTAACACAAATTTGATTTTAGTGGTAAAAATTTAACATACTAACATCTTGAAACCACATAAATTAAATTTTCCGTTTTTCATTTTTCGGATGTGTGCATAACTGCATTTCTCAAAATTATCTGGGTTTCTTATCGGTATATAAAAATACTTCAGATTTGATAAAAGTTAAATATATGTATGAAACTGTTCATTCCTATACACTCGGTCCTTTCCAGTAGGAATAAGTTGTTAGAAAACATGTTTCATTTCCTAAAATAAATAACTTAATTGTCTGCCAATAAACTTTAGAGCAATTAGTGAATAATCAAGATTTAATCTTAATGTTATTATTATATTGAAAGCAACAGTCTGATGTTGAACAACATTTTAATGTCAATTATTTTGTGAATGACTCTTTTGACCAGTTGTGCATAACCTCTATTTTAACACTCTTTGTGGCGCTATAGTTAATGAGATCAGTGATCTTGGGAGAGTTTTCTTTGTGTGTGTAGATTGTATTTGCCTTGATTGCAATACGATTATTGAATGTTTACGTGAGTAATTTTCGTATTCTAATAACTAGTTGGAAGTGTGATGTTATCTTAACCTTACAGCGCATACTGTAGCCAATTGGCTACACTCTCATTTTTCCGTAATAAAAAGAATATGTCGTAGTTTTTTTCCTAAAATATGCATTTAAAATAAATCGCAGACCTTATGGAAATGAATTTTAGCTTTTGAAAATGTATGAGAACATTATTTTTCGAGCCAACAAGCGTGAATTCATAGCGTGTGCATCCAGTTCACTGAAAAAAAATTTGCCGAATTTTTATTTTTTGTAATTTTTATTGCTTGATGAAAATAAATACAAAACTGTTAAAAAATGTTAGTATAGGACTAAATAAAGTAAAATTAAGCTATGTTACTTTCTTTTGTTTAATGAGAGCTTTTGTTTAGTGAGAGGGTGGGCATTCTAATTTTTTCGATTTTGAACTTTTTTCATGAAACTACATATTGATTTTTTTTTTCCTAGCATAAGAAAGTCAAAATGAAGTTTTTATTTTCAGCCCATTTTAAAAAATCATCCATTGTAAGGTTAAAATGTATCCAACTCTAGTTTCACCTTAATAAAAAATTTTTTCTTAAGTCACTGGTAAATCCTCATCTCTTCCGCAGCAAAGTATGTGTCCCCACGTATCAGTCAAATGTAATTTTATTTGTAACTAGCAATTTTTCTATTACCATTCAAGTATTTTTTGCTTTAGTGCCCTGAGGCATCTAATATTAGTTCTGCAAATATTCGAGAAAGGTAAAATTTTATCTTTATTTTAGAGTGTATATGTTATAATATTGAAAAATGCATAATGGATTTCATTTAACAAACGCCTATATAAGTCTATATGTATATAAAAATCACAAACACCTTTTCTGTTGTATGTATGTACTTTTTCCAATTCTAAATTTTAGGAAGCCCTGAGCACCGTAACACACAAGTTATTTTTGGTCGATAAAAATTTAAATATTTTTATACTTTATAAAAGTAAAGTGTGGCTTGGTTTATAGGTCGTGCATGTAATGGGAAGGTTTTTAATTTGTAAATAGGTTTTTAATTCATATTTTTCAAAAGTTGAAAAAAAAATTTGGCTTTTTGGAGTAAAGATAAAATTGTGATTTTTAAGCTTTTACTGCACAATTTTGAAAAACGATGGAGTTCATTCCAAAATCGATAGATATATTTTAAATTTTGCGTATTTAAGGAATAGTAACATTTTTAATTTAAGAGTGTTATTTCTAATTTCGTTAATAATTCAATCTCTTTATTCATTCCGTATTTAACTGTTGAAAAGTGTACGTTAGCCAATGTTATATTTCAAAATTTATTTGCTGTTCTAGTTACGTATCCTACTTAAATGTTTGCATTACATAGATTCCAATTTTTTTATATACTGCTTATGTCACTAGCGTGATTTAAATTATTAATATCTTTGTATAAAACAGTTCCCTTTACACCACACGTTTTGATTTATTTTTTGCTCTTGAAAAGAAGTTTGCTCTTTAAGTCAAAATACACGAATTTTCTTTTTATGTGTGTGTTTTATAGAGTTATTTGTATTTTGTAACACTGCGTAATTAGCACAAGAATAAGGTAATGTTCACTTACAGCCCTTGGCCATGTTAATGCGACCACTAGACATTTCAACACTACACTAGTGTTGCCATGCTAATAAAAATGTATTGACGAATGTTCACGAAAGAGTTGTGAAAGAGAAATATATTCGTATTAGTTTATTCTTAAGAGGAGAGAAAAGAACAAAAAAATCTGGAGTGACTCCACTCGACTTTTCAAACACTTGATCGTAATGCTATATACTTTTTTGTAGCCCAGTACAAAATGTAAACAAGCTGTATGATCGAGACCTGTAATATACATACACAATTTGAACTTATTTGAATGCCCTATTTTTTCACTAGCGTACTTTAAATGATTTGTGTCCTTAGGCCGTAATGTTTAAGAATTCTTTTTTGCAATATTGTAAGAAACTATCACTCTACGTGCACCAAAATGTATGCAGGTCATATGATCTATAATATACATACCTAATTTTCACTCAATCAAATGTACCACTTAAGACACTAGCGTACTTTAAATGATTTGTGTCCTTAGGCCGTAATGTTTAAGAATTCTTTTTTGCAATATTGTAAGAAACTATCACTCTACGTGCACCAAAATGTATGCAGGTCATATGATCTATAATATACATACCTAATTTTCACTCAATCAAATGTACCACTTAAGACACTAGCGCACTTTAAAGAATTTGCGTACGTTGTCGTAATGTATCAAAATTCCTTTTTGTAGCCCTGGGGACCAGACCTGGGAAAAAAAAAAAAAAAAAAACTATGCCCTATACTTATACGCACCAAAATCAATATGGCCGTACGAGGGTGGTTATAAAACACATGTTACTAACAAAGTATGAAATGCCGGCATTCCATAAAATGACTAGGCATTGTATGTAATGCCGGACGTTTTTAGGCAAAGTGTGTAATATGATAATTATTACATACTTTTCCTAGGCATTGTATATAATACCTAGGAATTCTATAAAATGACAACTGCTATCTAGGCGAAGTATGAAAAAGATTCTGATGGGACTATTATATGAATGGCATTCATTCCCCAAAAATGCACATGTTATTCTGAAAAATAATGAATTGACATTTAAAAAATTATTCAAAATACATAAAAATGAAGCTGTACAAAACAAAATTTATGCCTTTCTTATTAAGGGAAACAAATTTTTCATATAAAAAATAAACCTACTTGCTGCAACATGGTAGGCTTGAATGACATTTTGAATTGCATTTCAGATACAATCCGATATGTATTTCATACTTTGCCGGTTTCTCATTTGACCTTCTATAGAATGCCTAGGGAATTTGTGAAATATGAATCATTTCACACATTGCCGGCTAGTTTCAGGCATTATATAAAATGTCTAGGCATTCTATAGAATGCCGGATTTCAAACTTTGCCTGTAGCATAATATACCAAATTTGAGCACAATCCAAAGCATAATTTAGGAGTTTCAGCTCTTTCAGCTTTTCATAATCAACTTAAAAATAGTATAAATGAATTCAAAATTTACCTCGCACACAAAGCTTGTAATTACACTAAAATTTCATAGTCGAAATTTTTCATGTTTTAAAATTCTTTCTTTACTTGGTACATGCTCAAAAAGTAAAAATTATATATCTCCTGGTGGTCTCATTAACATGTCCAGGGACTATACATCAAAATATACTGTTTACAAAAGGATCACGTTTAATCAACCCTTTTAATTTTGCTTCTATGGTTTTGTGTTAAGATCTCTTCTTTACTTAACTTTAAAATCACCAAGCCGTTTTTCGACTGCTTAATTTATTGTTTTACTGAAACGACATTAATCTAGGATCTTCAAGGCCCGACAAAATTGCTGAAATTTTACACCTTTTCTATTATATTAATTTTTCATGGAATGCGAGGCCATTATTTAGTATGAATCTGTCTCGGATAAAGTTTCCTAAATTTCGAGTTCGTGATAACCTGAAGGATGACCTTCCTCTCTTCTAATTAAGCACTTCTAATAATGGTCATTACTTAATTACGCCAGTGGAAAGATAAATTGACTTCTTAGACTTTCATGCCTATATCTTTAATGCCATTATTAAAGTTGCGATAAATTGCATCTAAAGCTTGCAAATGCTGTTTAACCGGGTGTTTTTTTATCGATGGTTTCTGCAATTTACTATTTATAGAAAGATCAATTTAATTGCCTTTCTGAACGTATTCGCCCTCTAAAGCGAAAATTGAATTAAGTATAGGAGCGAATAATCTAATCATAAAAGAGAAATGGGATGGATGCTTAAATTCTCTATAGCAATTGACCGGTTTTGCATATTTCCTAGAGAGTATTATGCTATTCTTTTACTAAGTATTGTGAACACTAGAATCTAAAATCATTCCAACATTTCGCTTTTCTTTTTTCTTATCTTAAAAAATTTTATAGTTTAAAATTTGGAGCAGGTCTTGAACTTTTAATACTGTCTTCTTCTACAAACAATAATCGGAATAACAGATGTATATCGATTGCAGTCCACAGTCACAGAAATCTACCTTTTGTATACAGGGTGTCCCAAAAAAGTGGTAACGGGCTTTAATTCTTTATCTATTAGAGATAAGTGGGCAGTGTAAATGAAACAGATATTCAAAATAAGGTCGGAAATAAGACACCGTTAAGAAAAAATTCCTCTCTTTAATTTTCAAAAAGTTCTTTTTAATTTTGTGTGCGACACCCGTACAAAACAATTCCCAGTTAGTAAAATGTGCCCCATGCACTGATTAGGTGACATACAAAATTTGAGAATTATACCTTTAAAAGTGTCAGAGATAAGAAGATAAATATAACGCTGACTTATACCACTTTTCCATAGCTCCCGAAGGGAAAAAATCACGTTGAATGGTCTCATTTCAGGGGTCGTACAGAAATTACGAAAGAATTTTTTTTCTACTCTAGCAATAAACGTTTGCATTCAAAATCATGTATAGTCCCCTATCATTTTTCTTTAAAGATATCTCTGCGACGTTTGATGAAAGGCCCAAATTTGGGACTTCACCTCATTAGTGTATGAGGCGCATTTTACTATTTGAGAATGTTTTTGTACGGGGCTCGTATACAAATTTAAAAAGTGAAACTTTTTGTAAATGAACGAGAGGAGTAGTAAGGTTTCCAGTCATCCTGCGAGTGAATAATAGGCAGTGAGAACCTTCGTCAATCTTTGCAAATGTCGAATGAAGAAACTTTTGAAACATTTAAACTAACATTTAATATATCACACGACACCACATTTTACAACAAAACACTTAATACATCAAGAAAAGAAAAATGTGTTGCTTTCTGCGTCACAACCACAATATGACTTCTCGCCTAAAGAAAGAAGTTTTGCTTCTCTCTCCCTCGCTCGTTGCCACTTCTTTTTAAGTGAACTCTGGGACTCCGTCAACTCTGGGGCTCCGTTCGGGCAGGATGGGGCGCCTTCTGGGTTTCCGTGAGCTCAGTAATCGCGAAGGAACCTTACAAGTCCATCCAGGGGAAGCACATCCGTCACTGGAGTGTCGATGCTGCTCTGAAAATTTGAATCAACACACCAGTACTTTGCTCACTTAAAACAGAAAGGGGTGAGAGCTTCACATAGATATGCAGCTCCCACACACACACAAAAATGATACACTACATAATAAGATAAAACACTCGATTATAAATATATATATATACAGCAAAATTGCACAAACCATTAAAAAAAAATTATGTTGTCATGTCAAATTTTAATCTCGAGAGGGCATCAGCGTTACCATGGCATTTTCCTTTCCTGTATGTAACAGCCATATTATATCTCTGTAAGGCTAGAGCCCATCGGGACAATTTGGCTCCGTGAGGGGCACTTTTGGTTAAATAGGTTAACGGATTGTGGTCCGAAATAATTTGCACTTCGGCCCCGAAAATCCATGTGTCGAATTTCTTTAATGCCTCTAAAACGCAGAAGGCCTCTCTTTCAATAGTTGACCACTTAGTTTGGGAGGGATTTAACTTTTTACTAAAAAATGCAATTGGCATTTCTTTGCCTTGATCATTGTTTTGGGCCAGACAAGCTCCAATGGCGGTAGCCGAGGCATCGGTGTACAGTTGGAAGGGCTTGTCGAGATTTGGAGTATGTAGAGATGGCATCTTTATGAGTTCTTCTTTTAGTTGTAAAAATGCTTCATCAGCCTCTTTAGTCCAAGGTATATTATTGGGAACACTCTTCTTGGTTAGATCGGTTAAAGGAAGTACTATTTGGGAAAAATTCGGTATATAGTCTCTGTAATAGCTAGCCAGCCCTAGCAAACTACGTACTTCCCGTTTGGTGGTGGGTTTACCCAGCCTTTGTAATACTTCAACTTTTTCGGGATCTGGTGAATGCTGACCAGAACCAATTAAATGTCCTAAGAATTTGACTTGCCTTTTCCCGAATTCACACTTTTCGAGGTTAACTGTAAACCCTATTTCCCTTAGAGTCTGAAACACTTGTTTCGTATGGTTTAAGTGTTCAGTCCAGGTATTTGAATAGATTGCTACATCATCTATATATGAACTACAATACCCTTTATGATGGGCTAGAGCCTTGTCCATAGATTTTTGGAAAGTAACTCCAGCATTTTTCATACCGAATGGCAAAACCTTCCATTGGTAGTGTCCGCAATGTGTAACGAAAGCAGAAAAGGGCTTCGCTTCCGGTTTCATTGGTATTTGCCAATAACCCTTAGTGAGGTCAAGCACAGAAATGAAATTTGCTTTCCCCACTTCATATAGCAAGTCTCTTGCAATTTTCATTGGATAAGCATCTGGAACAGTGAAACTATTTAGAAGTCGAAAGTCAATACACAGTCTTACGCTTCCGTTCTTCTTGGCTACGCAAACTACCGGATGGGCCCATTCACTTTCGCTCGGTTCAATTAAGTCCATTTCTAATAATTCCTTGACCTGACGATCAACTTCTTCTCGAAGTGTTATTGGAACCCTATAAGGCTTGAGTCGTTTTGGCGAACAATTTTCCGTAACTCTAATGGTATGCCCTTCCACTTTGGCATGACCAGGTTTGGAACTGAAGACATCCACGTAAGTCTGGAGAATATTGAAAAGTTCTTGGTTTTGCTCTTCTGTTAGGTGGGATTTCATACCTTGAAGATGCTTCCGAATATCTTCAGCCGTGCAATGCGTTTTCTCAGCTGGGGCATAATGAAGATCTCCAAAATCCTCATCTTGTTCGAAAATCAGACCCACATGATTGATTCTTTGAACATACGGGCGGAGCTTATTAATGTGTAATTCTTTTGCACTACCATCCTCCAATTCAACTTTGACAGAATGGGGTCTTGTGATCTGGATGACAGTAGCAGGACTCCAGGTACTTAATAGTTTATGAGAAGATGAAGGCAACAGGACTAGGACTTTATCCCCAACGTTGAACGTCTTTTCTTTGGACCGTAAGTTGTATCTGGAAATGTATTCATCCTGAGCGATCTTAGAATTTTCAGATGCTATGTCATGTGCTTTTCTCAATTTTTCTATGAGATCACGTAGGTAACTTTCAACTGAGCGCGAAGCAGTGACGGGAATGCTGCGCTCACCTGTCCAGACTTCCTTCAACAGAGACAAATGTCCTGGTGGTAGTCTGCCATACACCATTTGAAAAGGGGATAAGCCAGTCGTGCTATGTGGCACTTCTCGATAAGCAAATAAAAGATAAGGGAGATGTAAGTCCCAATTTCTTCCATGTTCTTGGATATTTTTGTTCATCATTTCCTTTAAAGTTTTATTCCATCGCTCGACAGAGCCCATGCTCTCGGGATGTCCTGGCGTGGAAAAACGCGGGGACACGCCTAGTATGTCTTCAAAAGCTCGGGTGAGTTTGGATGTGAATTTGGTTCCTTGGTCTGAACAAATCATTTTTGGGAAGCCCGTCTGAGTGAAAATTTTCATCAACACATTGCATGTAGTTTTCGCAGTTATATCCTTGACAGGAACTGCTTCGGCCCACCTCGTGCACAAATCAACCGCACACACTACAAATCGATGACCTCTTCCGGACGTAGGTTCCAATGGCCCGATGCAATCCACGCTCCACACCTCGAAAGGTGTTTCCGGTCTAACGATTGGCTGAATTGGGATTCTATCTTTATAGGTGACAGTCCTCCTGAGTTGGCATTCCTTACAGCTTTCACAAAATCTTTTTACATCTTGTTTTATAGTAGGCCAAAAGAATGAATATTTAATTCGTTGAAGCGTCTTTCTCTCGCCAAGGTGACCAGCAAGAGGGATCTCATGCGCCATTCGTAGAACTTCTGTTCTTTTTTCCAAGGGTAAAACAACCTGCTTGATATTTTCACCACAAATGTACTCAGCATGGAGCAACACACCATCATCAAAAGAATAAGAATTCTCACTCTTAATTGCCCATTCAAAACATCTTTTTAGAGTCTCATCTTGTTCTTGGAGTGCAATGAATTCTGTCTGCGTTTTACTGGGCGATTTAATTGTTTCGGGGTCCTTCTTATGAATTTGGTTAATTTGGGCCAAATCTGCAGGGTTGACTTCAACTACTGATTCTTCGCTGCCTGATTCTACACACCCCACAGGTGCTGCATTCCATGGATGATTACTGTGACAAAGTTCAACATTTTGACACAGCGTTTCATAAGCTGAAGAACTTAGTAGTAAATCAGTGACCAATTTCCTCGAAACAGCACAAGTAATTTGTACGTTCCCATGCAGACCATCATCAATTTTCATCGAGAAAATTTTCAGTGGTGTAACTTCGTTTTCCCCAAAAGCAGAAACTATCTCTATTTTACCTTCTCCTTCACAAGGTACGTTGGCGATCAGACTTTCACGTACTACCGAAATTTGGGCTCCTGTATCTAATATTCCCATTAAATTAGTCTTTCCACATTTAACCTTGACAAGTTTCAAATCGTCTACGTTTTTAGATACGTCTACCGATTTTGAGACAGGAATAGAGATCTTGGCAGTCAGCACCTCTGATTTTTCCTTTTCATCAATGGGTGCTGGCGATTGGAGTAAATTGCCTTGGACTGTTGTTAAAGCATTTCTTGGCTGCCGATTTTTATAGCAAAATTTTGACGTATGACCTTCTTTTCCACAATTATAGCAAGTTACCCTGGAGGTTAGCTTAGGTGGTTCATCATTTTTACGGGATGAATATGCTTTTGATGCGTGATGAGGAGGAAACGATTTATTCTTGACAGTTCTCTCTAAAGGTGGAGAACGGGGTCGCCATTTTTCATTACTTTTGTCTTTTGATGGATTACCAGATTTCTTCGAACCACTACGAACACTATCATATTCGTCCAGTAGATCAGCCAATTTTGTCGGAGAACGAACTTCGCCCAATCATCCAGAAAATGGTCTCTTACCTCATGAGGCACTCTTCTCTTGATTTGATCTGTGATAATGAGGTTCTTCAAACCGGCAAAGTCAGTTATCTCAAGGCCACCTATCCATTCTTCAAAATAGCTTGTAATTTCGTAACAAAAATCCCTCCATGATTTCTCATGGGTCTTCGTGTGCATCACAAACTTTTTTCTAAAGCTTTCTGGTCATAGTTTAAATCTCTTCAATAAAAGAGCCTTAATGTACTCATAATCTTCAAACTTGTCTTCTGATTCCCTACCAATTAGTTGGATAATTTCGGATGGCAACAGAGTCAATAAACATGCTACCCAATCTTTAGGATCAACTTTTGTTCTTTTAGCTTGTCTCTCAAACAGAGACAAATAAATTACGATATCATCATCTCTTAATCTGAATTTAGGAATGAGTTTGATTAAATCGAAATTATGCTGACCGCTTTCAGGCGTCGTTGGACTTTGTATTATTCGATTACGAGACTCAATTTCTAGTTTTTTCAGTTCAAACTCCATCTGTTCTCTTTTCTGTTGAGCTACTATTTCTTCCTTCCTTCTCTGCTCCTCTATTTTTTCCTTCCTTCTCTGTTCCTCTATTTCTTCCTTCCTTCTCCGCTCCTTTATTTCTTCCCTTTTCTTCCTCTCTTCAACAAGCGATAAAAATATCCCTTTGGTAAAT
Source organism: Cheiracanthium punctorium (assembly GCA_038373885.1). Classification (NCBI taxonomy): domain Eukaryota; kingdom Metazoa; phylum Arthropoda; class Arachnida; order Araneae; family Cheiracanthiidae; genus Cheiracanthium; species Cheiracanthium punctorium. Next base: position 345,987 of record JAWZYV010004847.1, on the reverse strand, counting down.
TCTTCATCATATGCTTCACTTTTAACGATTTTATTTTTTATTGCCACAATTGTCACACTTGGATCTACCTGTATTTCTAATTCAGCAGCTAAAGCTAACATATCCTCTTTTTTGCCCTTTCCGAAATACGCCATGGTTGACTTCTGAAAGACCCTCAAACTACCACTTTTTATTTATTTATTATTTTTACCTTTCTATTATCTCTAAATTAACTAAACCACTTCCAATATTTAATTTAATAATGCATATTAACAGTAGTCAATAAAACATTCATCATTACTCTCCGTAAAATATTTCTTTAAACTTTTGTTTCATTACACCAATTGTTTGTATGACCAAAAATACCAGAAAAGAAAAAAAATGCTATTCACCTTTTTAAACCAACATTTATAATGTATTTATTTACTTATTTATTAATATTATTATTTTTCTCTATACCCTATTGATAAAATTTATCTTAGCTAAACCAAGAATAATGCAGAGTCTTAACTTTGATATTCTTCCGAAAATATAATAATTTTTTACTGTTACTAGCAATAATAAATTACACAAATTTATTTATTCTCCAGAAAAAAAATCAACAAGAATTCTTCATAAAATGCAAATTGATCTACATATTTTAAGTTAAAATAAGCTAAAATAGTTATCGAAACTCACTTCACATAAATTTTTCATTAAATACACCTTAAACAAGGGATAGCTATATTATGAATTCTATATCATGAAATACACCTTAAACAAGGGATAGCTATATTATGATAGCTCAATAATAACATAATATAAATCCAGGATAATCAAAATAAAACAAGACACAATGTCACAGTTTTTTTTTTTTTTTCTACGCAAAAGCTAATTGCTTTTTGTAAGAACGACATTCAATACAAAATGAAATAAATCTTTTCATTTGAGGTAAACACATAATAAAAAAAAATAACACAACAGATGGCCTGATGCTAAATTCAATGCAGTCGATTTACATTCAATGACTCATAAACAACAAATCTTTTTCCCCTTTTTTTTTATCTTTTTAGTTTGAATTAACTAATGTGCTTGCTGACAGATATATATATATATATATATATATATATATATATATATATATATATATATATATATATATATATATATATATATATATATATATATCTTATAATATTTCAGAATTATAGAAAAAGAAATGAAATATAATACTATCATGCACTAGCGCGCACTTTTAAATGTTTAACTATAACACTTTTAGAATTATTTGGGTCAAGAATTAGAACATTCTACAAATACACTTTCTTTCGAAAATGAAAATGTTACTTATACGTTCCGACGAGAAAAGAAACAAATTTTGGAATGCTGACGCATTCGTATTTCCGATGAATAAAAACAAAAACCACTTCCGAATACTGATGTATTCAGTGCGAAAAGTATTCCGTGATGAAAAACAGAAACTCATAAAACAGAACTGCTCTTGAATACTGACGTATTCTTACTCTGGCTAGTGTAGATAAATATTCCGTGGCGGGAAAAAAAGAACATAATTTCATCGACGGAATCTACTTTCGAATACTGGCGTAATCAACATTAATATTCTGCGACGCAAAAATACAAATGCAATTAGTTTGATAATAATTTCAACACCATTCTTGCCCAAATAATAATAACGACTAAAATTTGTAGGAGCATGCATTTACAAAATAAAATGAGAAGCTCTCACCAGTTCGATCCTGTCGACTGCGCCAGTAAGGTTTCCAATCATCGTGCGAGTGAATAATAGGCAGTGAGATTCTTCGTCAACCTTTGCAAATGTCGAATGAAGAAACTTTTGAAACATTTAAACTAACATTTAATATATCACACGACAGCACATTTTACAACAAAACACTTAATACATCTAAGAAAAGAAAAATGTGTTGCTTTCTGCGTCACAACCACAATATGACTTCTCGCCTAAAGAAAAAAGTTTCGCTTCTCTCTCCCTCGCTCGTTGCCACTTCTTTTTAAGTGAACTCTGGGACTCCGTCAACTCTGGGGCTCCGTTCGGGCAGGATGGGGCGCCTTCTGGGTTTCCGTGAGCTCAGTAATCGCGAAGGAACCTTACAGGAGTTTTTTCTTAAGTCTTTTTTTCTGACCTTATTTTGAACATTTTTTTCAATTTACGCTGCCCACTTATCTCTAATAGATAAAGAATTAAAGCCACCTTTTTAGTAGCCCCTTTATACAGTATGTGACTATATGCAATGTAATTTTTTTTGTAGGTACTTACATTTATTTTGTCCAGTTATATAATGCTTTAAACATGGCATACGATAACGTCTGAATTATGCTTTAAAGACAATACAGTGAGAAGATTTTCTCAATTTCAATCAACTGAATTAGCAGAGCGTAGCATTAGAATTAAAAAGAATAACCTTAAACGTGTGTAATAATTCTACGCCATCTGTTTGAAAAACTGAAGTATTTCAATCTAATGTATTTCATAATTAGCAATTTTTAAAGACATTTTAATTTTGTACATATGTATGAGTAATATATCCGCATCTCTTGTATTTACACTGGTGTCAAAAATTAACCCCTTCGGCCCAGACGTCCTGATATTAGAACACTTCTTCCTATTACTCTATATTCTTCATTTTCAAGAATTTTAACACCGAAACCTAGTATCCTACTAATAATACATGCAAGAATAGCACAACGTTATCATTTTTGCTCTGTACATGGCAGAAAATCTCCAGCAGAGAAGATAATGGACGTGTCAAGCCATTATGCATGCATGCAATCAAAATGGATGAGAAGTGTGAAGTATTTTCATGTTTTCAGCACAAAGAAATTGTTTCAAAAGGTTTCATACAAAATAACTGTAAAAAAAATTTCTCATTTTGCTCAATTACACCTCGTGTCCTATTATTAGAACATTTTTTAATTAGTTTGGTCATATGATGAATGTTATAATATTTCATATTTAAGATACTTACATATAGTGTAGCACATCTAACCACTCATTGATATTTTATCTGCTCTAATCAAAATTCAGGGTCGAAGGGTTTAAAGTGACTAGCACGTTTTCCCAAGTAATTCAAAACTGCCTTCATCAAAATGGGCCCGTCCAGTGTCAGAGCGCACAGCGCTCTGGACTGGGAGACGGAAAGTGCCTGGCTCAAACCCAGGCCACTTCTATCGATCTAGCCCTTTCTTAGGGCCCGATTCAAACGAAACGCGATCGGTCGTCTCCAAAACGATCGTTTTCTCTCTGGAAGTTCGATCGCTTTTACAAGCGATCGCAAAAGTGTATTCAAAGTGAATTAAAATAGGCGATCGAACTTACAGGTTTGCTAGATCGAAACTTTATCGCCACAGAGTGAAAACGCAACTTCCGGTGACGTAGAAAGTCGCTGTTAACCAATAAAAAAATCGCATCTTTCTCTGGAAAAAACTTTTAACTTAATGGCGACGACTAACTGTTTATTTACTTATGTTTGAGCTGCAACGGACAACAGGCTGCGTCTTAATTTTTTTCCCCAACAGTTTTGTAGGTTAATGTTTTAAAATTTTAACTGGTTTAGGTTAATATTTTTTGTATGTTTATAATCATGGAAATACATTTTTAATTTATGAAGATTTTTTTTTGAAAATTATTAATAATAGTATTGTTCGTCATAATTATCATGTCGAATTGTTCGAATTATCGAATAATAATTGTTCTCTAGTTTGCCTACTACATTTTATTTTTCTGTAGCAGAGAAGCTGTTTATAATTATAATGGAGGGGTAGAATTACTATATATTTTATGTTCTGATATATAATTAACAATCAAAGACATCCTTGATATAATGGTATGAATATTTGTATTTGTTTAGGAAGGTTGCTAGGATGCTTATTTTAGCGAGAAATTATTCGTTATTCATGTATTTTTTCGCGCTGTTTCAAACATCAAATTTACCCAGCAATAAACGATTTAAAATAAGGACTATAGATGGCGCCTGCATCGTAGTGTCTGCTAGAGTGGAACTCAGAGGCCGACAGAAAATAAACCCTACAGAAATTCTGTTCTGCGAGAAAATTCAGCTTTCCGCAGGCCTAGATCTTTTGCAGAATTCCCTGTCTGATAATTCCGACGGATTGCTTCGTAATTTTAAATAACGAGTCTTCGTTGTTGTTGTAATCTTCTTATCAACCATCCGCCGATCGATCCGCCATGTTCTCGAAAACGATCGCTTTTGAAAAAGCGATAGCAAAACACCGATCGCAGTGTCACGTGATCCAAAAGCGATATACAGGTTTCACTTGAATAGGAAACATAGGAATCAGTCGAAAATTTCCGCGATCGCAACGGAAAACGATAGAACTCTGTTTCGTTTGAATCGGGCCTTTAGTTTTCCGTGGTTTTCTCCGAAACTTTGAGTAAATGCAGGTTGACCCCCCCCCCTTAGAAAGACCCCCACGGAGGACGTCCCTACCCCCTCCCCCGTCGGCCTAGATATCTCGGATAGATAATCGGCCGTAATACCACAAATCAAATCAAACCAGTAAAATTGATAAAAATTTATATTTTATATATTTTGAGTAATGAATGATACCGTCCGATTTCGAATAAATGGTGTCTAGCGTTAGTTTTTCAGTACAACATTCAATTTCATTGTTTAAGTATCTGGGATTTTTTCCTGCATTGAATATCGCGTTAGAACCTACAAGTTTCACTGATTATAGTGAGAATGAATTCTCATAACCATTTAGATGCTTCAACGAGATCGATAGCCGTTCGTAGGCATGAAGTCGGGCAGTCACAAAGGAGGTGGCATAATAGTTACAAGTCTTATCGAAAGTGGTATCTAGGGGGTGGAATCAAGCGGTACCATCACCAGGTAGCCTGTTCAAAGCCATCCAAGAACGACGACACCTATAAAGGCTCGGTAATTGGCATTAAGTGCATGACGTTGTAGGCAGACAGCGTCATTCACTTAATTACTGAATGCTAGGTTACAGAGATTGTATTAACAGAGCTTAATATATTTAGAATACATTAGTTTTGAATTAAAGAAGTTTTAATTGGTTCAGATTTAAAGAACTTTTAAATACTTTGTAAATTCTATTGCATATTCATTTCTGAAATAGTGTAATATTTTAAAGTACATTTCTTGAAACCTTATTAGGTCATAATTCACTAGTAATGAATTTTCATTTGATGTAAGCATGATCAGTTTTCTAGACAAACTACAAAATATCAGGGATTTAATTTATCCCCGATTAAATTTGTAACTACTAAAATATAAATATATTTTTACCACTGAAATGTAGAATATGTTTTTTACCACTAAAATATTACCTAGAAAAACTAAGTAATGCAATTAAGAATTTTTCTTTTATTCACATAGTTAAGATTTTAGTGGAGATTTAGAATAACATTCGGAGATATCTGACAAACCTTTGCACATCGCAAAAAGTTCTTTTTAATTCTAAATTTTAGTAATTAATTACGTTGGGATTTTTTTAATAAGATATTTTATAACATATGAGTCTTGAAAAATAACTTATATAATACGAATAGTAAGGTTCTGTTGGTTTTTTGTTGGATGTCTTGTACCAAATTTCTGCCAGTTTATATTAAACGCGAAACTTGTAAGATAAATATAAACAAAAATATACTATTACAAAATTTTCTGTCTATAATAACTACACTGATGTCCATAAATTAAGGATAATTCTGAATCACACAGAAATTGATCTCTAAAATAAAAATTTCACCTGTGGAATGATCACACACATCTTGAAGAAGAATATGCAAATTACAGGAAACCACCAGATGGCGTGGATGGTACGTCACAATGACGAGAGTGTAAGAGAGGGGTATATAAGGAATGGTGGCAAAGAAGTAAAATTGTTCACAAGCGCTGTGAAAGCCTTTCAGTGCAAAAACCGCATAGTTATGGCACAAAGGAGGCATTTGGATGATGTTTTACGTGGCAGAATTATCGGACGACTGGAATGTGGACGTACCCAGCTGGAAGTATCCGAGAAACTTGGAATCGCCCAGAGTGTCATCTCCAGGCTTTGGCAACGATTCCAAGATGATGGTAATGTGAGTAGACGTTACAGCACAGGTCGCCCCCGAGTTACAACGCCGAATGAGGACCGCTATTTGGCAGTTACTGCCAAAAGAAACAGACGGAGTACAGCATCAGACCTGTCTCGCCAGCTCTCTTCAGCTACCGGTACGACAGTTTCAAGGCAGACCGTGTACAGACGCTTAGGGCACATTGGTCTATATGCTCGTAGGACTGTCAGATGTGTTCCACTTACCGCAACTCACTGTCGCCTGCGATTAACCTGGAGTAGAGAGCATGCATTGTGGACACCGCAACAGTGGTCTTGTGTGATGTTTTCCGATGAGTCCAGGTTTAGTTTGGAGTCTGATTCTCGCCGAACATTCATCTGGAGAGCGCCAGGTACCCGTTACCACCAAGAGAACACCATTGAAAGACACCGTTACGGTGGTGCAGGATGGCTCGTTTGGGGAGGAATTATTCTTGGTTCCAGAACTGACCTGCATGTTCAGAGTGTAACAATGACAGGCCACATCTATCGGGATGTCATTCTGGAACAACATGTACGTTTGTTTCGGGGCGCCATGGGTGCTGAATTTGTGTTTATGGATGACAACGCCAGTCCTCACCGTGCAAACATTGTAGACGAATGCCTTCAATCGGAGGATATCACCCGTATGCATTGGCCAGCATACTCACCGGACTTGAATCCAATAGAGCATGTGTGGGATATGCTTGGCCGACGAATTGCAGCCCGTCAACCCCCTCCCACCTGTCTACCGGAACTTCGGAGTGCATTGCTTGATGAGTGGTGTAATATTCCCCAAGATCAGATTGATCATTTGATACTCAGCATGCCTAGGCGTTGTCAGGCCTGTATTGCATCGTCCGGGAGACATACTCCGTATTAACCATCCTACTAACCATGTTATACTGTTTTTTGTAAATAGGTTCTTTTTTGAAATTTGGTCAAGGGAGTAAAACTTGCAATTTTTATTAATTATGTCAAACATATAGCATCTTTTTTGCTCTTTACTTTTTGTTTAATAAATAGACTTTACAAATAAGTCAAATTTGTTTTGCTTCTTTCTCTTTCTTTGCCTGAACTTCATTATCCTTAATTTATGGACATGAGTGTATTATCATTATATATAACATTGCATTCCATTTAATTTGATGCATCTGAGGATAAGTAGCATTAAATATTTTAAAATATACTTTCAGCTACATGCAAAAATTAATGTGTAAAACTGAAAACAAAATGAATTTATAATGGTTAGATTGTGCATTAAAACTATTCTTAAAATGAAACTGCGAAAAAGTAAATTGATTGCTTCGAAAAATCTGTCACTAACTCCTCTATTTCTTAGACTTGACTTGCTACAGAAATTGATTCCTCTTTAAGGCTTGCGTGCAAAAGAGACTTCTATTCAAACACCTGGGTGGATACGTACATTTAAAGCGTCTCAGATTTATTAGCCATGGAATTGAATAAGGTTTTCTGAGAAAAGGATTGCTTCAAGCATTCGTCAACCTTTCGGAAGCATTGTGAACTCTTATTTTTTGCTCCCAATCGCTGATTAATTTATTTTTTTATACCTGTTTTCAGTCGTATTTTCCTAAGAAAATATGAATAATTATTTAAATATACTTGTGCTTTATTTAGGCAAATGTATACTTTAGCATGCACGGTGTTTTTCAACAAATACTTTTTGTAAATAGACTAGTCAAAAACACTATCGCAGGGCCCCAAAAGTTATAAATAATTAAAATGTATGCACACGAACAGCCGCAAAATACTGCTTTAGCCGTTTATGGGAACTTTGGAACCATTGTTTTGATGAGTCCATCCGCCTCAAGTACACAATTGATCTTGGTGTCTGATATTGAGAGTCATATTTCTGATCACTAGTAAGAACGTACATTCCCAACGAGTGTCATGTCATTGTATTTTAGCTTATTAAACGTAAAACTCTAAAAAGAACGGAAAGAATGCTTTGAAATCAGGGGACCCAACATTTAAAATCTGATTATTTAAATAAAGTCCTTACCATTATTTAGCGAATGTTTGATTATTTTTTGAATGAAGACTAGGATGATTTATGGAAAGCAGCCCTTAAAAGTGTGATTTCACCAATCATGGGCGTCGGCAGCATAAGGCAACGAGGGGCACTTGCCTTTACAATTTGTAAGTGAATAAAGAAACAATGCGCAAAGGTTAGCTGGGACTCATTTTTGAAGGCTCTTGAGAAATTGAAATTTTATTAAGGAGTTGGAACTGTTTATTTGATATCGTGATCATTACAGCTCTGTTGAGGCTCATGCTAAATTTTCGAAATGAAATTTTCTGATAATTTTCGCTTATTTCCTTGTTATTACACAAAAATCAATCGAAGCTATTTACTACTACTACACATTTTTATGTGATGATTGCAGAAATAACTACGTTATTATTATACAGGTAGGAAAACATTTAAATAGTACTAAAACTATGTCTCTCCTTATAAACGTTTAGTTCCATTTGTTTCAAGTTGTAGTGCATAAATTTTACACTGTAATTAAAACTCTATTAAATGATTACCTAAGTTAAAAAATGCACATTTAAGTATTTCAATAAAATTTATTGCTTTTTACTTCTTAGTGAAATACGTTACAGAATAGTTTTTATAATACGGACTATTTTTCATTCAAGCCAAAAAGAAAACAACTGTGAGTGCGAAGTATAGGTTTTCTAGCAAGACAATACAAATATCTTAATGCAATCACAGTTAACATTTTGTTGTTGTTAAAATGACTAAACATTTTAATTGCATTGGAAAATATCAAATAAAAACAAAAAAATTAACGCAAGGGTATGATAGATAATTCTGCAGATAAAAAATTAATTTTTCCTTGGCGTTTTCCTGAATTTTAAGAGCCAGTTTTGAATTCCCTAGGTTTTCCAAATTTTCCCGAAGAGAAGGAAATTAAAAAAAATAAGAATAAATTTAAAAAGACAACAAGAAAAGTTCGTTTGTTACTAATACATTTTAGTATGGTTGATATCTAAGATAAACGTAAGTATTCGGCTGAGGGTTTTCCGATTTTTTGAAAAACTCAGCTCATCTTGTTAGAATAAAAACTACAATATTTTCTATGGTGCCAATGCTTTTTCATAATTCCTTCTCAGTCAGTGTTATTTAAAACCTTATGATTAAAACAATTGAGTAAATATGCATATTTATTTTATCAGGAACTCAAAAGTGATTCTAATTTTTTCACTGAACAAAAATGGAGATTTGAATTATTTCTATTTAAACTTGCAGATATATAAAAACACTAAAATAAAAATTTTACTAAATAGATAAACTAATTAAACTTGCTGAAACTTTCAATTGTTTGGTTGGTTCAACAAAATAGCACACTAAAATCAACTATATATAGTTTTAGTTCGAAAAAATTTTTTTTACTCGAGTCACGGTCACACCAGTTTATAAGTTTTGTTAATTTGACCAATTAATTTAGTTTATTAAAAAACTCAGCAAACAATTTGGTGAAATCTTTATAACGTTTCTTAATTTTAATAAAATAGTTATGTTAAATTAACAAAATATTTTTCTTATTTAACAAAACATTTTGAACAAAATAATTTTGTTAATTCTTCGAAAATTTCATTCGTGCTATATTAACTGGAAACTGGATTTTTCTTTCTTTCTCTCTTTTTTTTTTAATTTCAAAGTTCAAAGAATTTTTTAAGTTCAAAGAATCGTGCTGAAAAGCAACGCAGGGTACAAAAGGGAATATTCCTCTTGCGTTTTGAAACGATGGGAGCGAAAATGTTAAATTTGAAGTGTTAAAATGGGAGAGTATAACCTGCCCATTTAGAAAAATTCCGCTTGCGCTATACTGAGTTCCTGAAAATTTTCTAAAATTTAACTTTTTCAGTACTTCCTTTGAGACTAATGTCAATGCAGTCAGAACGTATTTAATTTCTCTTTTCTCTCAGACAAAATTCCAAGACGACAAGGCAATTTTACGGTTCCTTGCCATTACTTCATGATAAATTATTAAAGAAATAGAAGATAAAGTAAATAACAGAACATTAACTGTTCAAAAAGCAATAATACAGCTCTGCAATGTTTAAGCATTTATAGTTTCTTGGTATTTATTAGTCAAGGACGTGCAAATAATGAACAAGTCCGCTTGTATTTGCATTTCTATACTAATATTTTACTTTTTAAAGTTGCCTACTAACAATAATAGTATGCTATAAAAGTACTCTGAAATATACTGAAGTTTGGTGAGTTAAAAGTTATTTTACCTAATAAAAAAGTTTTGGGCACAAAGTTAGTTTCCTATTTTTTCTTCTTTTAATTGATTGATTACACACTATCTTTGAGCGAGCCTCTTTCAGAGCTGGGTCCCCGGCGCATTGCATCCTTTCTTGTGGCTCTGGATAGGGAGAAATACAAAGCGGTGTCATGCTGCACGGCGCTAAACTCGGATAAAACTTCAAAATCCAAATTAGTAATTTTGTAATAAATTCTGTTACTAGTAATTCAGGCTTCTAAGGTAAGAGGTAAACTTTAAAAAGTATCCTAAGCATTAGCTGAGTTCAATAGCTGTCTTAAAATTCCTTGTATGCACCATGGATTGCTTGTGAAGTTGTTTCTTCTCCGTCAATAAAGCGCAGAGGCCGCTCTTTGTGATTTAGAATCTTTAACAATGCAAGTAAAAATTCTTTATCACTTACAACACTGAAAGGCAACTATTTTATAGCTGTAGTATTATCTCCATCAACAAATTTTGAAACTTTTTTTCAGGAAATATTTTTTTCCCTTTTTTATCAGAAATCCACCTTCTAAGTTTATAGTAGTTACTGTTGTCCTATCTGCTACTAAACATGATTTTTTTTTTTACAAGAATCTCATTTAAAATATCATGAACTGCCATAAATTAGTTTTGATTTTGATTAATATTTTGTTAATAATTTTAGCTCTTTACAGACCGGTTTTGGAAATATACAAAGTTAAATGAATTTCAAATTAACCAAAAGAGTTTTCATGATTTTAAAGGGTGTAAAAGTCCTCTTTCTCAAACTAATATAAAGCGCATGGAATAAATTAAAACAGAAGTATATAGTATAATTATGAGTATATAAATCAAAATTCTTCAAAAATAATTAAGTGTAATAATTTGTTAAAGTTATGTTTAAATTAAAGAAATGGTGAGCCATCAAAGTTATTAACATATCTGATTTTAAAATTGATATGGGTCATTCCTCGTAAGATCAAACAGTGCAGTTCACCACACCAGCATTGATTTTTCTCAAATTTTACATGGATGATTTATAGGCTAAGATAACCTCAAATTACAGTTTGGTAGGTTCTACGCTAGTTAATTACCGAGAAATTGATCATGCAAATTTTTAAGTTTTCTGCAAGATACGCCATTTTTTTCTGAATTGCTTCAATAATTCCTTTTCTGTAGATGTTACGGAAGTGAAAATATTTCTAGGGGTAACTTTTTAAGCTGATTCCAAAAATGCTATCAAAATTTGCGAATCTTCTATAGTTTATGCATGAGCATTGCATTTGCTAAAAAATATCATGAATTTTTTTCGGTACGTTTGATCAGAAACATAGGTTTTAAATTTTTATATGTTGTTAAGATGTTATTCCACTGATACCAAATAAATTTCATCTTGGCCTTCTGTTCAGGAGCTGAGCAAAAAAAATTATTAAATTTTCAAGTGACTTTTCGTATATTTTGTTAAATAAAGAGTTTTAAAGAGCGTGTCAAAGAAACGCATATGCAGTTTAGAACTTATAATAATAATACCTCTATTCGTCAAAGTAATCTCCATTATTTTCCCGTACCTACAGCTAACGGTCAAGTAGCAAACGGTTGCCAGCAGCATAGGATTCATCTTTTGATATGATAAATTTTCGTACTTTGTCCATTGGGTAAATGTACAGAAGACAAGGCATTGTTCATCGACCGAAATAAAGGATAGTCCGAAGGGGCTATATCAGGGCAGGGCTATGGGCCGGGTACTCCAAAACTTCCTAGCCAAACTTTACTAACGTATCCTTAACCATCGTTAAGGATACGTTAGTAAAGACATGTAAGGCCTTGCCTTGCATGTCAATGCAAGGCCTTTTGCAACATGAGGCCTTGCATTGTCAGGAAGGATATGAAGGATGTACTGTACTACAAACTTATTGGAGCCCGATGAAAGTGTAGCTGCTGAACGTTATAAAGAACAATTGCTGCGACTGAAGAAGGAAATCGATCGTTAACGTCCATTTACTGGCAAAGTTTTACAATCCGTCAATTTGCTCCTTGACAATACAAGGCCTATGTTATGAAAACCGGTCAAGGACACGTTAGTAAAATTTGACTGGGAAGTTTTTGAACATACAGCATATAGCCCTGACATAGCCCCTTCGGACTATCATCGACTCCGATCGAAGAACAATGCTTTGTCTTCTGTATACTTCCCCACAGTGGACAAAGTACGAAAATTTATTGATGACTTCATCGCATCAAAATATGAATCCAATGCTGATGGCATCCATGCGCTACCTGACCGTTAGCGGTAGAAGCTGAAAAATAATAGAGATTACTTTGACGAATAAAGTAATTATTATACGGCCTAAATTGCACATTCATTTCTTTGACACGCTCTTTAAAACTTATTACTAGACAAAATATACGAAAAGTCACATGAAAATTTAATAATTTTTTTGCTCAGCTCCTGAGCAGAAAGCCAAGATGAAATTTTGGGATGTAGTGGTATACCATGTTAACACAATATAAAAATTTAAAACATATGTTTCTGATCAAACATGCCGAAAAAAATTCATGTTTTTTTAGCAAATGCAATGCTCATGCGTAAGCTATAGAAGATACACAAATTTTGATAACATTTTTGGAATCAGCTCAAAAAGTTACTCTTAGAAACAAATTTTCACTTGAGTAACATCTACAAGTAAGAAGTTATTTAAGAAATTCAGAGATATCTTGCAAAAAACTTAAAAATTTAAAAACTTAAACTGCATAATTAATTTCTCGGTAATTAACTATCGTAGAACCTGCAAAATTGAAGTTTGGAGTTATCCTATTCTATAAATCATTTACAAAAAATTTGTGGAAATTTTGAAATGCGTGGTGAGCTTTTTCCAATTTTGTGTTTGATTTGACGGGGAATGACCCATATGTTTTTAAACATGGACATAAAACTACACTGATAGAACCGTACACATAAAAAATATTTATTATTAATTCTAAAAAATTTTCTTAATTGAAAAGGTTAGCGTTGTATTAAATTAAAAATTTAGTTAAATAAACAAAATAAACTGAATTAACCAAAATTTTGATAAATGAAGAAAACCTTTTAAACTTTGTTGAACCCAACAACAAAACATTTTTTTCTGTGCAAATTTTGCTGCCGGAAATGATGCATTTGAAAATGAATTTCTTTTAGGCATTATGTCTGATTTAATTAATCAAGCGATATGGGGCGTAGCCAGGGTAGGGGGGTCATAACCCCCCAAGAGGAATTTTTTGCCATACAAAATTCAATTTGCCATACAAAATATTTGCCATACAAAATGTATATTCTTCACTCCTTTATCACACACATGTATGCATATCTGTGAGTTGTAGTAGTCGTAACCCCCCATGAAAAATTTCTGGCTACGCCCTTGCAAGCGATAGAAGAAGTACAGAAAACTGAAAATTCTAGTTTTATGTATGCCGATTTGTGAAATATCAGTTTAAATTTATTCAAAAGTATATAAATTATTTGAACGGTTTGCATATTTCTGAACAACCAAAACAAAGAATCATATAAACAGATGTAAGCTAAGAATTATTCTATTTTTATTACCTTAGATGTATTTTATACAAAATTTTTTGTTCTTATTCAATAATAAACGACTTTTTCATAACAAGAATATATTATAATTAAAAAGAAGATAAACTTTAAATATTGATTTCTGCTTTACTATGGAACAAACACTGTTTTTAAGACTAATAATCCTTGCCCTTGGTTGCTACATATCTCTACATGAAAAGTCGAATGATCCTCACTGTTCAAGGGAATTAAAAACTCTCTGAAAACATCCCGAGTTTCCTGGAAAGAAGCCAGCAATTGATTGATCTTCAGAAGTTGCGTGTTGAAAGACTTCCATTCAAACACCTGGATTATGAACATTTAAACTATTGCCATTACGAATATTTAAACAGACCAGTTAGCTGTGAAATTGAATGAGATTTATAAAGGATGAAACGGATTCTTAATTAGGGTCACAATGGGGTTCTATATATATATATTTTACCCTTCTGTATTTTCCAGCTGGATAGCATCCTCTCGTTGGAAATTTTACTTATTACAGTTTACTAAGCAAATAGTATTAGAAACTTACTTTATGAATATTGCTTTTCTCAAAAACTTCTATGCTGTAATTGAAAACTTGATGAAGCTGAATTCGAGCAAAATTTGATACAATTAAGGTACATGAGATTGTTATATTGTAGATTTTCCCTTTCCAATTGATGTTTGATTATGTCAGTGAGAGATTTGTATAGTAATAAAAATTCTTCCATTTACCCATACAAATCTATAAAAATTATTATTTGCTAATTGATGCCTGAAACAATTTAATTCGTAGTTACAAATGCATACTGGCATCACCATATAGCTGTAAAACTATGAATGACACAATTGATTTTTTAGCGTAAAAATCATGCTGGATAACGTCCACTCTACAGCCAGGCATTTAATTTTAAAAAGAAGAAAAATTGAATTCGAACTGAAGGTTTCAGTTTTTTCTTATAATATTTGGCATGCAAAAAATATGTGGTAATCCTATAATATTTAAATTAATAAAGGTTTTCAATGAATCGACTAACAAGTAAATGTCCACTTTGTTGCAAGACAGTTAGTGCATTTTACCTTGATTAAAAAAGTAGAGGGAATATTATTTTACAGGGGGGGGGGAAGATTATTGTACTGGATTTTATAGATACACATAGATGATCATCAAAGTATCAATAACAAAAGAAAAAAAACATCAATTTCATTGAAAACGGGACATACAGGGGGCAACATTTTTGAGTTTGGCTCATAGATGTTAAGTATGTGAGGTGTCATTTGGGGGAGGGGGGGGTATATAAGAATTTTAAATTTTAAACTTTTCTAGTTTTAAAAAAATCTAGTTTAAAAAAATGCTGTCACCCCGAGCAGTTCGTCCAATCTCGACATCCGACTAAAACTTAAGACGCAATTTAGTACGACGATAAAAAAGAAGAAAAAAAGTTTAATGGAAACGTGTCTAAAGTAGAACAGCTGTCTGATAATCCGAAGGATGAGAAGAAAATCTTTATGACAGATGTCTTCCGCGTATTAAGCATCCATTTATTTTATGATACAGCTTGTTACTAAATATTTGTTGATCATCATGCACTTCCTGCATTACACCAAATGGAATTTAAAAAGAAAAGTCTCATGCTTATCAATAAAGGAAAACGCGTCCGTTTTCCTAAATTTTAGTGGATTTATCTCCATGCATGAATGACTAGAAGTTCGAGTGCTTAACGGATTAAATTCTTTACGAGTGCATTTGTCAAAATTTTGAATTTGCATCTTCGAGAGAGCAGTGTTTTCCAACCTTTCTACTTCTACGATCAGGCAAAAAAAGATAAAATATTCCGGTGACCAGTGTAAGTCAAAAATAACAAATATTACATAAACATGCACATTCTTATTTAAATGAAGTGTGTTATAAAAATATAATTTTTAGTTTTAACAAAATTTTCTGCTGAATCTTTTTTAATAAATTTGGTTTACGTGTAACGGTAGTAAAGTCTCGCAGACCACCAGTGGTCGGGAAACTCTCTCAAAGTGATAAAAAAACATATTTCAAGAACTAGACATTGTATAAAGTATAACGTTTGTCTTATGCTGGCATGAAACTGCACCTGAATCGCTAAACTACGAAATTATGTTTCTGCAAAGAACTGCATTTAGTTTCAGCAGAAATATTTTAACTTCGTACTTAAGAATATATTCTAGTTATGTTTTCAATTTATTTCTGGAATTATTATAATCGCGGACCATCCTTTTGGCGTGTCATTTTTTCCGTATTTTAAAATACAGCAAATTGATATGCATTGAAAAGAATTTCTTTGTTAAAAATCCATAGAATGTAACTGCGATACATTACTTTGTTTCATTTAAGGGAAAGTATTATTTTTTATTCTTAAAAATCCTCATCAGCCAATAGAACTTTTCATTTTCTGTCGCTATGATTGTCTATAATTTTTGTTTTACTTGACTAAATTTCGACATTGAATTATTACTAATTAATTTCTTTTTTGTTTCTTCTCTTTTGTTTCTTGTATATGTCTTGTAAGACTGGTTATTAAACACACGCAAGCAGAATGTTCAAAAAACTTTTCGTGCATGCATACTTCCCCTACTTTATTGAAGATACAAAATTCCTTTCACTCTAGTTTTCATTAAAATACACATACATTCTATTTTAACATAAATACGTAGATGAATTAATTTTTGACTGTGAAGCCTCAAATGATATCCAGAACTGATTAAAAATTCTTTAGACAACCGCATCAAACCTTTATAAATCATGTGTTATTTTCTCTTTAAAATAAAGTAATACTTAATGAATTTTCTAAGTATCCTCATCGCTGATCGATAAACTAGGATGGATTTGTGTGTCGCAATATGTGTTTGAGCTTTAAAATTCTTTCAAAACTTATTTTATGGCCTTCAAGTCTATACTTGAATAAAACAACATAAAAAAGCATTTTTTTCTAATATTAATTAAAATTTAAATTATTTTTGTTTTGCTTTTGTTCCAAAAACATCTGGAAAGCGCAACACCTACGTGGAAAATAGCTACAAATTATGCGCATATTTTACTCTGTCGCTATCGATTCAATTTATTTTCATACTATAAATGTTAATTTTAAAATAAATCATCATTTGAGGGGAAAGTTTTTCATAATTTATGCACATGCTTTACTTAAAATCTATTTTATGCGACTTAATTGGGGCCTTGACGCTGAGGATGTCTCAACTTACTTTGCTTGTCAGTTCTGGAAATGCAATCGCTTAGAAAGTTAAAACACTAGTCAAAATTGAGGTCAAATTAGCTTTTTCGTAAGTAAAGGTGCAATTAAGCAGAGCAGAAAGTTTTTTTCACGTGCTTTAATTTACGTTGGAATATTACCATCAGTATGCAGAGTTATGAAAGGCGTCGTGCATTCATTTTACTAATTTATAGGGCACTAGATGAAGTACCCAAGTTGATGGGTTAATATGTAATGCAGATTTTCAAAATGCCTGTATTTTCGTTTGCATTGTAGGCGTACAGAGAATACAAAGCTAGTATATTGGCAGAAATATACAAAGTAAAGTTATAACTGTGACCGTTAAAATATTGCAGCTTAGGGAGTAACTACGTGCTGAGGAATGTTTTTAAGAGAGAAAACATTTTATTTTCAAAATAAGCGTTTTATTTTAGTGGAATGAGCTTTTAAAGTCACGAAGTCATTCCTCGATGATTCCTTCTCGGAACTAAACTTTCTGTGATTCACTGTGCATATTTTAATATTATGTCTTAAGAAGATTTTGTACAGTTTTCAAAGAAAGTAAAAAAGTAGATGAACGTTTAAACAAACAATCGACGAAATTTGTACAAGTTGAATAGCTGACTATTATATTACCTTAAAGTGATCCCCCACCCAAAATTTTGAAATTCATTCAAATTTTTGAAAAAAAATCTATATTTATTGCTTTAGTCGCTGCCGATCACGTTACCAAATTCCATTCTATTCTTTTAAGCAGTTTATGAAGGATGAGAGAACAAACATTTACACGGTTTTCCCAAAATCTCAAATTCTATGAAATATTTAAAGCAATACTAGCATCAATAGTTAAATGAACTTGCCATCTAACATAATCCCAAATTTCATTCGATTCCATTGCCATTTTTCAGGAATGGAATAAGCATTTACTCAATCTTCTCAAAATCTATTTTTTTTAAATTAGTACTTCGACGCTTATAGTTTAATGACCACCTATGATAATGCTTAATTTAATTCTATTTGCTTCAGTGGTTTATGCGTGATAAAAAAGAAACCAATATTTACACATTTGAATGAATTTTCGAAAAGTTTCTAAATGTAATACAAATTTTCAAAAAATTCGACAAGCTATAGTAAAAATTCATGTCACCAAATTTCATTTTATTTACTTCAGCCATTCTAACGCTATTATCGAGCAAACAAAGCGTCACGAAAAGAATGACAGAACAAGAGACAGACATACTTTTTTTTCGGTCGTACTGGGTTTCCATGTGCTAAAAACTGATAGAAATCGCTTTTTTTTTTCCAAATAATGTACCGACAAAAATCTAATTTTATTCATATAGATTCTTCAAAGAAAATATGGATACTGAGTGATTATTGGAAGGAGGAACCCATAAAAAGTTCATTAAACCCAAAATTAGATTCATGGTAAATTTTTATTAATGCACAATTGGAAATAAACGAACAGAAAAAAGAAATGTGCCTAAGTCCAATTTCTTAGACCATCGAAGAAGTGTATACTTATCACTATGGGTTTCACAAAATACTCTATTCCCTGCAGAGCCTGCCAAATATAAACTTTATCATACAGACAGCGAAAGTTTTATTAAAAGAGAACATTTTCTTATTTAACTTTTTAAGGTTATGTGATTAACATCGCGTCAAATACATCGCGTTTGTGACGTTTTCTTAACTTAAAGTAAATAAAAAACTTTGTAAAAACACACATAAGATGTTACAGGTAAGTAGATACGTACATTTCGACCAAAAATTGTTTTGTTCTTCCTCAGTCAAAACCCTTCGTCACAAGGTACAGAGGGAACACACTTTTCTCTACGTTTTCTTAACTGAAATAAAATACTTTGTAAGAAAACACACATAAGATGTTACAGGAACATGTTCTACTATCAAGTTTTTCTACTATTTTAATTATATCTAATATGTAGAAAAATTAATAATTACCATTTATATATGTAAGAAAAGATGGGCTTTTCACTAGAATTTTTTTTTTTAAGTTTCATTTTCAATGTTTAGAAAAGTTTTAAAATCATAGTGCTACCATTGAAAAAACGCTAAAACATAACTTTTTTCACAGTCTTTTATTATATTTAAATTATTTGACTTAATAGCATTTTAACGAAACAATATTTTTTTTCTTGGGAATTTCTCATAGTGGGAATAAGAGGGTTGACGCGAACGTTCCAAACCGAATAATCAAAATGGTTTCAAATGATAGACACCAAATACTACGGGAAAAAAAAACACCCTATGAAATTCTCTGATACGTCTGGTGACCATTATGATACAAATCTCAAAATATCAATGAAGCAATATAGCAGAAATGATGCAATGTTATGTTCCGGTAAGTTTTTCTCTTAGGATTCTATTGTATGCAGCATCCAACTTCAACTGTATGTCGAAAATATTGAGTCATCCTGCAGTTGCGGAAAGGTGAATTTGGAAGCTTTTCATCTCGAAAGAATAACTTGCGGGAATCTGAAGTTGATTTAGAAGCGAAATGCGAGTCTTGGCAAGTGAGGAAGAGGTAGGGGTGAGAGAGACAGAAAAGTATAGAGCATCAGTCTGCGATCGATGTAATGTTTCCTCCGTAATCCAAGTCCAAAAATGGTCTCGAATTACAACGTAATTTATTTTCTTTCACTCCCTCTTCCTATCATTCAAGTAAGTTAGCAATTGTTTGGTAGCCATGTTTCAAAATAAGCGATTGACCGAAACTATAGACTTTATTAATCTCAATACTCTATCAGGCAGTGGCGGTTCTGCAGCCCTCACAGCAGTCAAGCTTACAGTAGGCAGTTAACCGGGCCATTAGAAAGTTTTTTTAATTTTTTTATAAAAAGTATTACTTACAAGATTAATACTCAATATCCACTTATTCATTTATTCGCCGCATTCAGTACAAAATTTTAATTGGTAATAATTTAAAACAGTTTAAGTACTCTCGCATTCTTTTCCAATGCGTATTTTGCTAGGTTTCCACAATTCTCTGATAAGTTCTGCTCAGATCTGTGTAGAAAAACTATAAGTCCTATACACATCAAAATCAATACCGGTCTTACGGTGGTGGTTTATAACCTATATACCCAATTTGAGCTCAATCGAATGTAGTGTTTAAACGCTAGCGCACTTTCAAGAATTTCTTCCCCTAGGTCATAATGTAAAAGAAATCTTTGTCGTAGCCCTGTAGAAAACTATAAGTCCTATACACGCCAAAATCAATACCGGTCTTGTGACGGTGGTTTATAACATATAGTATATCCAATTTGAGCTCAATCGAATGCCCCGTTTAGGAGCTATCGTGTTCACTCACGTACATACACACATACACACATACATACATACATACATCTCGTAAAAATAGCATAAATGAATTCAGAAGACCTCAAAACGTGTCAATACACCAAAATCTCGAAGTCGAATTTTTTCATGATTACAATACTTTCCTTACATGGTACATGTTCGGAATGTAAAAATTAGTTTCTTTATCTGGCAAATGACGATTCTAAAAATCATTCAGTTTTACTCTTCCGGCTTCCCCACACTATTGCAATATATCTGCATTCTATATAGCTCTACCTTTATGAATACATGCAAAAGCAAAATTGCTGCTTCCATAGATTACTACTCAACTGACAAGAAACAAGAATAGTTTCCTGAAAACGCTAGAGCATAGTTTTGCAGCTACAAACAGCAAAGCTTTTGCAGCTTTGGTGCAGTTCGATGACCTGCTTTTTTTTTCACCACCTGTTGTTTCCTTCTCTACACACGCACTGAATTATTTTATACGTTGCATCTCCTTCAATCACATTTTACCGTTGACAACCCTTGTTTCTTTCAAAATACGAGAGAGACAGTTTTAAGTTAAAAATAGTGGGATTATACTGTTAGATTTCCAGGTACTGTGAGTGAACCATGACTTTAGTGGGCTTTCCGTTAGAAACATGAATCGTTTAAATGGAAAGTACGCGCATTTCCTGTATAGGATGAACGTTGTTTTGCTTCACCTGAAATACCTACAAGTTTTATTATATAATAGCATCTGCGTGCGATATAAATGACGTTACTGTCAAGTTCAAATACTTCCGTAGAACGATAAATCATTCTGAAACTCTAACAAACACTTTGGCGTGACGATGATGGATGTTTCTGATATATATAGTTCCGAAAGGATAGTTTAAATTTCGAATGCAATGTGTTTTAGAAATTCTTGTCTAATAGTTTATAAAAGCCTATTAACATCTGATTTTTTTTTGGGAGGGGGGGACATTAGAGTTTATTAAAAACACAAAGGAAACCGGCTTGGAGTTTGAATGCCTTGGGGTAAATTTATTAAAAAGAGCTGGCCTGTATCCATATTATGTCCGGTAAAAAAAAAAAAAAAGTATATAAGCTCTGGACAGCCAAGCCAATCAACACTAGTTGCATTCGAGCCCAGTTCAAAGCCACTTTCATGCTCGATACTTTTGAAAAAGGTTTGTAAATCTATTTGAAATCTGTTTGAAATGTATTTTTTTTTCTGTGTCTGTATCTCCACATTTCCGTTGTGTGGAATTGAAACTTTTGTTCGGATTTTTCAACTTTCTTATAAACATAAAATTTCTCTCTCTCTCTCTCTCTCTATATATATATATATATATATATATATGTGTGTGTGTGTGTGCCTCTGACTTACCCTAAATAATAAATGTATGCCGAGTAACGGAGATGCATTAAAACGCGTATAAAAGTTATCCTTTGCATGTTACTGTGTATAGAAATAATCTTTCCAGGCATATCACATGTCTATTTATAACATGTCAGGCGATGAAATTGACAAAAAAAATAACAAAATAACTTCGACAGACTTCACGAAGCCTAGCTACCGAGTCAATTTAAGTTACTCATAAATATTATTGGTTTGGCAAATTGCAAATGTTTCCCGAATAACTATAAGAAATGCCGTAGCTGCCTCGGGCTTATTACATGCATGTGCAAAATTAACTCACCTTTTACTCGAGTCCATTTGAAGAGAAATCATATATTAAGTGAAAGACACGTCATACACATAATAAACACGATAACTTTCTAATGCATTCTACATTTTCAATAAAATATTATAAAGAATAATAAATAATGTAACCTTGTGCTTAGAAAAGAATGTCTAAATATTTAACTTAACAATGGCGCAATTCATTTGGTTCAATTGCAA
Organism: Cheiracanthium punctorium; assembly: GCA_038373885.1. Lineage (NCBI taxonomy): Eukaryota > Metazoa > Arthropoda > Arachnida > Araneae > Cheiracanthiidae > Cheiracanthium > Cheiracanthium punctorium. The sequence goes on along the minus strand of JAWZYV010004847.1, from coordinate 323,649 downwards.
GGCCATACATAATTGGGGGATCTTGAAAGGATTTCTTCATTGCAAAGAATTAAGGTATAAGATTACCTTCGGGAGACTTTTTTAAAGTAAAATTTTAATGAAAAATCCATGTTTTTTAAATAAAATGGGATATAAAACTAAAAGCTTAGATTAATTCTGTTTTAATGAAATTCAAAGTTTTGATATACTGGCAAATTTAAGTGAAGTTTTATGAAAAGGATCAAAATATCCAGAAGAAATTTCAAGTCAATATCTAAAACACTTTATAAGATATGACATTTATCGTTAATAAATTTACGAAAAGCACATTTTTTCAGAAAAACGGTTTATAAAGATTTTAAAACTGTACAAAATACTATCTTTTCGGTTAATTATTTGTTCTATAACTTAGCTTCTAATTATCATAGAAACAAAAATAAAATGGTTTTGGAATCCTAACCGTATGACCTATCAAATAAGTAAATAGAAAAACTTTTGAAAATTTTCAGAAAACAAGGATTTTTTGGGCAGTCTCATACCCTAACTTAAACTCTATTTGCAACGCATTTTTCAGGGGTCAGTTTTATTTCCCTTTCCAAGAATATTTTGTAGTTACTTGTTTAATTCAATGCTGTTTTTGACGGTAAATCTGTTGGGTTTTTTGTTTGTTTGTTTCTTTAGAAACTCAGTCTTATTTTAAGTAGCGTAAAACCCATACATCACCACCACTGAATTAATGTCGGCTCTGAGATGTCAGTCTTAGTTTAAAATTATCAGTCGTTTATATACTTTCAACGTACTAAATACTTCGATGCGTTATTTCATTTAATCCTTTTGATCGTTTATTCTTGGAAGTTAAATTCCTTGGCTAAAAAATGGTCTTTGAGAATTACAGACAACTATCTGTTGTGTGGTTTCCATTTTGACGAAATTTTTTAAGGCTTTCCTTTAGTTCATCTAACTCGAAGAAAAGTACACACGAGGCTCTAAACTTCTGTTCACAGAGAAAATTACATTTTGTCAATTCCGTGCTGTCTGTCCTTCTGCATAAGTTAGGCTATACATGAATTTGAATGCAAACATTTGTTGCTACAGTAGAAAAAAATATTTCCTTTCGTAATTTCTGTACGACCCCTGCAATATAATCATCCGATGTTTCCTTCGCTCTAGTTTCTTCCCTTCGAGAGCCATTGAAAAGTGATTTAAGTCAGCATATATGTATCTTCATGCCTTCATGAGAGTTTTTAGGATATAATTGTCAAATTTTGTGTACCACCTAATGAGTTTGCGGGGCATATTTACTAACTGGACATTTTTTTGTACAGGGAATTTAAAAACTTTTTGTAAATGAACGAGAGGAACTTTTTCTTAACTAAGTCTTATTTCCTACCTTATTTTGAACATTTTTTTAACCCACTTATCTCTAATAGATAAATAATTAAAGCCCGTTACCAGCTTTTTGGGACACTCAATTCTGGATCACTTCAATGCAATTTCAATCAGAGCTATTTTGGGGGGGAATTCATCTCATCTCTCTCTTCTATCCCAAAAGTAGCATGAATACATTCCGAATAAATATTCTTGTATTCGCGTTATTTTCGGAATTTTTTTTATAATTGTGTAAGAGCAGATTATGCCATTTTAAAATAAGTCAAATGGTACCTTTTCCGCGAATAGCAAAACATTGCAAAGTTAATCTTCGTTTTAAAAAACTTGAACAAAAACAACCCGTAATATCGGATGCTCTCAAACGTGGAAAATAATATTCGATTGCACGCAGCTATTTCTTTTCAGGTGTTCCGTGTGCGTGTGTGTGTGTGTGTTCCCCTTGTCTTCTGGCAATTGATTTTCTTTTAACGTCGTTACTTTTCAAGCATTTTTATTGCAGTTGTTTGTCACAGTGCTCTTCCGTCACGCAACCGTGGTCGCACGACATACTGAACTGGTTCACTCAGTCCAAGAATTATTTCTAAATTACCTTTGTTTGCTCAATTTTTGTAGCGTACATTGTAATACCAAGCTGTTTTTTTTTTCCTTTTAGTAAAATTACATGCAGATTTTTCTTATTCTGGTGTAGAATTAGTTGGTTAGGTCTGGTTTAGTTAATTCTAACCCTGGGGATTCATTTTTTTTCGAACATTTTCCAGAAATTTTTATGGCTGTATGTTTCTAATTTTTTCTTCTGATTTTTTCTTTCTAATTGTTTCTAATATGTATATGGTTTTTATTTAAAAAAATCTTTTTAGATGTTCTCTTCGTTTTTTTTTTCACTTTTTTAGAAAATACAGTTAAACAACTCTACAAAATTGGCTTTATACAAAGACTACAGTATTTAAAAAAGATTAATCATGAAAATACTTGAATAACGAATGCTTGATAACGAATACGTTGCATGTACAAGAAATACAATATATGTAATACGAATTAACTTTCACAGAGTAAGAAATTAATTTGTTCAGTTAATATATACTTTATTTTTATAAATGTAAGACTTTATTCTCATCCATGTTTATTTATCTTATTTCTCGTGTTTTAAATAATTATTAGAATTACTAATGTATAGATTTGCAAATAGATATACTTATTGCTGAGAAGATTCAATTTTAACGAGCGTCACCACTACATATTTCTGATTTGAATTAAAGTATGATATTAAAAGCAAATTCCTTTTTTTGAATAAATATCATATTAGGATAATACATAATATTTTAAAACAAGTTTCCATTTCTGTGTTTAAAAAAATTAAAAATTAAAAAATGAGTTTTAAATTACTTTAAACTATTTTATTTCTTTAAAATGTGAAACATTGGTTATGTATAAATATAGCAGTGATTAAAATTTGTATCTAATTAGTTTATTACAATAGTTTGAATAATCAAACTATTTACTCTATCATTTAAAAAATAATAAATGCAATTAATTTTGAGGATAAAATTAGAAATTCATTTGTGAGTTTGAAAAATATTTTTTGATTATTAAAAAAAAAAAGAAACTACATGAAGAGTTATACACAGAATATTTTTCCCCTGAATGCCATAGAAACTGTCATAAAATCTGACATTAATATTGAATAAAAAGAATTAAATAACGAGCATTTAAAAAAAAAGAAAATAAAAATCTATGTTCTTACTCCACCAGAAAGTGAATTACGACGGAAAAAAAAAAAAAAAAAAAAAAAAAAAAAGTGACACTATAGGAACACTATGGAAAATGTAACTTAATGCTGATAAGGCTTTTAAATTTAGATTTTTTTATCTCCTGCTAAAGCAAAAGATAATGAAAAAATTGACACTACAAATTTCACTCTGTTAATAACCCTTTTTTACACCATGGTATCTTAGAAATTCCAACATGAAATTTGGAATAAATGTAGATAAAAATATTTTTTAATTAAGAAAAGTTTAAGTTTAAAATATTTTTAAATTAAGAGTTCTGATTTTAATTTTTTAAATTTTCAACAATAAATATATTTGTTTGACATGGTCATATTACGTATTTTATTAAATCCCACAATAATGAATAAAAATTACATGAATCTTAACTCTAGATTAAATATGTCTTGAGTTTAGATTTAAATATTACTGTACGATTCAAAATATTAGACTTTTTCAAAATTAAAAAAAAACATAACTTTTAAACGAATTGTTGAAAAAAAGTTGGAACTTCACAATTGTTTCAAATGCAAGTATAACAAGCAGACAAGAATCATTGAAATCTTTCACATCGACCTAAAAAATTATTTTTCATTGGTTGGTTTTACATTGAATTACCCGTGACTAAAATTCGTATACTACTATCAGTGGCGGCTCCTAAACTACTTTAGCGGCGGGGTCCGAAAGAATAGTGAGTTCAATCTGTAAAACAATTATGTACATAGAATACCGTATTTTTCGTGCGCAAAGCTTTAAGTTTTTAATTTCTTTCAAACGGGAAATGCTTATCAAACAAATTCGATATCAGACAAATTTTGTCGGTCTTAAAATTCAACTATGTTACTCTTAGAAATGTTGTTTTACTATTAACCGAAAATCCATATTCTCCGACACTTTTAATTTTTCTTTATTATGCACGTTCATTACAGCTGTTCACTCATAATTTTAAAAGTATTAATTGGTTCAAAATCAGTTTTATTAAAATAAAATACACTTACACATAGATTTTGTAAATCAGGAAAATTTAGTAGTAAAATGTATATTTATTGCACACAGAGGTGGGAAGTAACTCGTTACAAGTAGCGAAACTACCGTAGTCGCTACCAGGGCCGCTCCTAGGGTGGATTGCGCCTTTGTGCAACTACTTTTTTGGCGCCCCCCCCCCCGTCTCCTTAAATTAAGATTTGTTTTAAATTTTCATATAAATGTATAGCTAAAATTTCCATATATATGCCTATAACGTAAGTAACATTTGCTTATACTATCAATAAATAGAAAACAAAAACAAAGTTTCGTAGCATTACATGTAACATGTTACCTAATCACATTAAAATTATCAAGTACTTAAAAAAGAAGCACATTAAAATTAAATAAATTTTTCACTAATATCATAAAAAACTGGTGTTAAAACTAAATTTTTGCTTTTCGTGCTTTCATTGCAACAAAATTCTTAATTAAGTTTTTTATATCTAATTTATTCAAAATTTCGTTTTCAATCGAAGTCTTTGATAAGTCGTTCTTCAGACATAGTTGAGCGTAAATAGTTTTTTATTTTTTTAATTTCGAAAAAATTCTTTCCCCTGAGGCTACAGATTCTGGTAACGTCAAATAAATTCTCAGTGACATTTGGAAAGGTTTCTGTTAAAACATGCTTATATAAATAATCAAGTACATAAGTTGGAGTCATATTGTCTTTAATATCGTTGAAGCAATTTCAGTTCTTCAAACAAGGTTTTCACATCAATATCGCTTTCAGAATTTTTTTCGTCACAGATGCAAACTCTGACAAATATTTAATAAATCTTCAAATTCATTAAGCTTATTTATACTGTGAATGAGTTTAAAATCGTCATTGTATACTTTGATCAAAAGGAACCTTTCTGTAATTGATGCAATTGCGGTATCTAAAATTGTGTCTGTAATATCTGTGTCTGAAATATCTGTAAATTTTTGAATGTGCCTTGTATACATGAACTTATATCTCTAACAGGTTTGCGCCTTCTAGGCCTGTTTTTTGTAAAGTGTTCTTTCCAGTTTACACATTTTACTTCGCCCCCACCCCTCGCCCAATAGAAAAAAAAAATGGTGCAGTACTTCATTTCATTAAAATAAAATAATTCATGCTCAGAGCCCATGATCTTCGGCAGAATAATTTCCAAGGAGGATGGTATTCAAATCCAGGTATGGCAAAAGGGGCACATGCCCCGGACGCCGGGAGCACGAAAATTGTAAGAAGAGGGTGTAAAATTGAGGTTTGTCCCGTTTGACACAATCTCCAGTTGCGACACTGGTCGAGAATATATAGAAAACAGTCTTTTTCAGGGATAAAAACTAGGAGAGTAGATAGGTGGTTTTGCACCCCTGGCAGAACACTCCAAATTGCGCCCCCTTCCACTACTTCTTGAACAACTTCAATAATAAATTTTAATTCCCTCATAATTATTGTACTTAACAAAATCCTACCTATTCTTCTTACAGATCTGCTATTTTGAAAAAAAGTAAATAAAACATAAAACAGTGAAACTCTGCCTACAATTTTTGTGATCCAGCTGATCTTGTGTCGCCAAGGGTGGCCCTAGGGTACGTGTCGACCCCCTGCAAAAGTAAAAAAGGCGCCCCGTTTTATTCTCTTGATCAAGTTCTTCTCCCGTTTTTGAGTTCGAAATGGTGTCCCTTCGAATATGGCGCCCGATACTATGCTTACCTCGCTTACCGTGTCGGGCCGCCCCTGAGTCCCGCCAAACCTTTAGCTACGGCCCTGCTAAAAATAATTCTTTATAGGACTTAAAGTCCCACTTTTGGTGATATGAAAACAGAATCACTAAAATCGCACCTTAACAATATTAGCTTCATATACAAAATTTCTTGTCTGTCTTGCCTCCGTTTGGCGCCCCTAGCACCGAGGCGCCCTTGTGCGACGCACAACCTGCACAACCGTAAGGGGCGGCTCTGGTCGCTACGTATTTCTGTAGTTTGTAAAGTAGTGCTCTACTTTTTTTTTTTTTTTGGAAAAGTAGTATAATATGTAGTGCGATACAAAAAAATCAGTAGTTCGTAGTGTTTTTTTGAAAACTACTTTACATTTTTAATATAGCTCTTGCCGCGAGATCGCTTCGGGCGACTGATCACGTGATGCGATTCCTCTTTCTTAGATAATATTTTACGATTTAGGAAGGATACGTTACGAAGGATAGAACGATTTAAAAAGTACTGATACTTAACCCCCCCCCTCCACACACACACACACACACACACACATCGCCTCCTTTGTTACTGTTCCTGGTATTATCTGTTGTACTATAACCACTCTGCAATACACAAAAACATTTAAAATGAGGACAGGGACAGCTCAAGAGATATACAAAACACACAAAGGAGAGGATCAAGAGAGAAAGAAACTGAAAAGAAAACTGAGAAGAGACACAAAAAGAAGAAGGAAAGGCGGTACAGTGTGTCCAGAACCTGGACATGCTTAGATGAGGCCCCGGGGCATTAAAATACTACGGAGGCCCCCTTTACTATCACAAGCATTTTAATCCATTTTTGACCGCTGTTGATTTCTTTTCTTCTTTAAAACATAAGGCACTGGTACATGAAAAAGAAATTGGGGGGGGGGGGGGGGCAAGCTGAACCTCTGCTCAGGGAAGTTGTAAGCTGTTCATTTCATGAATACTAAATAGTAGTCAAATTACGTCCTTCTATTTTTCTTTATCCCTTTGTGTTTTTTCCCCGTTGTTGTGATATTTTTTTTAAATATCCCCGTTTTTTAAAGAAACTCTTGAAGTTTTCCGGTTTCCCGGATCTGGTTTTCAAGAAAATAAAGTACATAAGCCCCCCCTACTCTTAAAAAAAAATTAAACTTTTCATTGACAAATTACCAATCCACTTTAAAACATTTCATTTTCCATGGATAAAAAAGTTATTTATTTTCCATACACAAAATATTGATCATTTCAGTTTTTTGACGTCAGCTTCGAATTCATTGGTACTTAGCGTAAATACGGGTTAGGATCCCTTAAAAAGACCCCCACGGAGGGCACCCCACCCCACGGCTTGAAGTCCACGGGTAGCTAATAGGCCGTAATCCCACATCACAACAACAATTCATCGGTAACTATAACTGTTTTTATTTTTAAAAAGTAATTTCGTTACAATTTGTTCTATCTCTTTATGCTACATCATTTGTCCACTGAAAATTAAGTACAAAATTTCATGGTATAACAAGTACTTCCTCCAATTTTACAGTCTGTTCAAAGCATGCATTTCAGCAGCCAGAGGGAAAAAAAAAAAAAAAAAAAACTCCAAACTTTTTAAACTGTAAGATGTTGCATTAAAATAGAAACGCAGTAGATTAAAAATGATAACTAATAGAGTTATTAGCAAACACAGCTTTTCTAACAGATATAAGCTGTGTTTCATTTAAGCAGTGTTGTGTTTCATTGTTCTTGATACCCAAGAACGTGTGTTTATGATATCGGGCGGTTTGTTTAGAGCAGGGGTTCTCAAACTATGTGCCGCGCCACCGAGGGGTGGATATAATCAAAAAAAAGCTTTAACTTTTGGTGAAATATAAAAAAATAATTTGCTCTAAACCGGTATCCCACCAAAAGTTAGCAAAGCCGATGATCAGGTGGACAAAAACAAAAAATATTTCAGTCAAGTTCGAGGGAGTTCAGTGTTCAGTCGCCTCTCTTTTACTGGAACAACCTGAGATGAGGGGGGGGGGGGGGGGGGTATACAAAATTTTATATCACTTTCCCGAGAGAGTACTTTCTTGATAATTAACCCTGTAAACATAAATGAAATAATGAAAACTACATCCAAGTTGTTTCATTCTAACCTTCATATTCAAATTGCTTTAAAGGTAAACTGCCGCGAAAGTTTTGATCTTGAGAAGGATGCGGCAAAATGTTTTTAGCCTCACTAGGGTGCCGCGGCGAAAAAAGTTTGGGAACCCCTGGTTTAGAGCCTGGCTGGTGAACTTCATTTAAAAGAAACACTTACAATTTCCCAACTTATTGACCAAGATTACATAATAACAATGTTTAGTCGATTTTCACTAGAATGAATTTTTTTTTAATTATTTAACCTACAAGAAATCCAGAATTTGTGCTCAAATAAACTGTACAAAAACAGTGAATTTCGTATACTTTGTGCAACAATGTTACGTATTACTGCTACATAAATATTATCTATCCGTTATTGCAACAAAAAAGAACTATTCCATTAAATGGAGTAGTAAATTAGAACAGGCGATTTCATAAATATTTGCTGGGAGACTTTTTTTTTTTTTTTTTTCTGTCTCTCGCGTCTCTGAATTCATTATCTTAATTACATCCACACACGATCTGCTTTCTCTCCCGACTAGAACTTCATTATGTTTCTCTCGAAGTCTGATGAGTCGACAACGGCTTTCTCTTCGGATTATTAATTTTTATTCGTGTAGCCGCCTTTTTTGACGCATTGTATTTTGCGCCCTTTGCGGAAAAATGGAAGACGACTTGTAAACAATCTCTTCAAGAGCACGTGGATACTTGAATTTTTTTTTTTCTTCTTCTCCAATGTGACCTTACTACAGCACCTTCCTTTTGACACACTGGAGAAAATGACGACTGTGTCTTACATTTTTTATTTTCTTCTGGAGATGTTGCAACTGGGTCACTGTACCCACATATCGTCATTCGTGTCTCACTTTCAAAAGTACGTACTGTATTATTTTACATAATTTTTTAATTATTTATCTTGCATAATTTTCCTTTCGGAGGAGAATATGCCATTTTGAATAGTCAGAGTTTGTAAGGAAATGAAAACTAGAGATTCGGAATTAAAAGTGCAAGAGCCTTGGAATGGATCTGAAGTCAAATCTTATTTCTTTAGTGAGTTTTAGTAGGTATCGCCAGATAGATTTTGAGTATTTGGCCTTTCATCAGAAAAGCGAATTTTTTAGCGAATGTTAATTGGAGAAACGCTAAATTTAAGAATAATGCACTTCATTTGTTATGTCCTTTAAACTATATTTTTTTCCCCAGTTTGAGATTTGAAACTTTTTCTATCTGTTCCCTTGGGGCTATTTCAAAACTCACAAAAAAGCTGTAAGGATGCGAAGTGAAAAGAAAGTACATTTTGGTTATTTGAAGAAAAGGAAATTGCTTAATCACTCCCAATCAAAATCTGCACGAAGTCAGGCGCTTTTAAGTTCCTTAGAATCTGTAGTTATGGTTAGATTACGGTTCATGTAAAGAAACTATAAAATATTACTCTGTACTAAAGAATTCCTCCTAACACCTTACATTTATTATGATTTTTTTAATAAAAAAAATTTCTTATTTTCGTGTTCACCAAAATATGAACACACTTTTTCCCATTAAATATCTTAAGATTACGCTGTCATCTTTATTTTATAAGTAGCTAAAAGATTTGTTAACTAATTAAATTTAAAACAAAATGGTTCTCCTTTTAAACAATCGTGCAATTTATAAACAGTTAAAATGAACAACGTAGTGGCTAGGTTCACGGCTCCGTGGAATGAATATTTTCACGGCATGGGCGGAGCGACAAAAAATACGTCACAGGTCACATGGTTTTTAAGTGTTTCGTGTATTTTCTCGTTAATTACAATCTAGCCGGTGTGTTGGGATGAGCTCTGCGAATGAGCGAGGACTTAAATTTTTCCTGGATCACTTGATTTCGCCATAATGGATGTATTTTCACGGAGTTAACTAAACTAGTCATTTCGGTTTCAAACAAGTTCGTTGTAAACTATTTACTAGATTTTAATGTTTCATAGACAAATTATATCGTCACTTATTCTCAAAATGTAATTTCTTTTTTATAAAAATGAATTCTAATGTTTTGGTAATATCGTGCTTTAAAATATTTAAGGTAATGAATTTACATTTTAAAATTATGAAAACTGAAAAACTATCCATTCAAAATTTTAATATCTCTATCATTTTTAGGATACAGTGTATTCTTTGAAAAATGTTACACCCCCCCCCCCCAAAAAAAAAGCAATTTTAGCTGTGAATTTTTTTAAAATTTAGTTAGCATAGTGATTTTTAAATTCCTAATTCATATGTATGTCACAGTAAATATTTTGGATTATTTAACAATTCTTTGTTTTACATTGATTGTTAGTTAATTTTTTCTGCTTACAGTACAAATAGCATATATGTATATAAAATCTGTGTTGGATTTGATATTACACTTTACTATAAAAATTTTTATAATGTTGAATATGCAACATACATTCATAGTTAATTTATTTATCAATTTATTTTTAATTTATTAATTTAAAAGCAATGACTATACACATACACCTTCTCAAAAAATATTCGAGCATAAGTCAAATTTCTTAAGTCAGTTTCATAACTGCTTTTTACAGAAAGCAATATTTTAATTATGTCGTATATAATAATGACTAATAACTTCTTATATCTCTTTCTAATGGTATGTTTTTCCTACATAGATAAACAGGAATAGTATGCACTTTAAATTAATATTTTAAAGTATGCACTTATTTTAAAATTTTCAATCCTACTTATAACTAGCTTATTAATTTTTTAAAATTCGTTAATCAGTCGAGCGGAGGACTTAAAGCCGTTCGAGAGTCTATTCGAGTTACATATGGAGAAAATCGCCCAAAACTCTAATCCGCTAGATTGACAACCGTACGAAAGACCCAAACCCCAGAACCTTACACCTCAGCTGTCTACAACTATTTAAATCCGAAGAGGGTTCTGCTGTGTTAGGCAAAGCTATACGAAGGCATCTGCCTAGAACAGGAAAGTGCCTTGGACGGAGGACTTTTCAAGTTCTAACGCATAATCACGTAATATCAGGAGAAAACTGTGCAAAATTTTCAGACCGTTAGATTAACAACCGCGCGGTAGGCCATAACCCTGGACCTTCACACTTCAGCCATCTACCATGATTTTAACCCACAAAATGCAGCACCGAAATCCAATGCTCTATTTATTTGGGGATAGCTAGCCTCCAAACAGGTTAAGCGAACATTTCAGTATAGGCAAAAATTTATATATATATAAAACTATAGCATTTTTATTATTATTATTTATAAAGTAAATGATTCAGGGGGGGGGGGGGAAATAAGTTGTTTAAATCATAAAGCATTTAAAAAGCTTTTGAAAGAAAAAAAGTATTCAACTTGTTACTCTATACTGTTTGTCGATACATTTTAAAAATGAAATTAATATGAATATCTTTATAGCAAAAAAATTACTTTTTATTTAACTTACAGAATGTACATAATATATTAATAAAGCATTTGAACAATTTCTTTATAATAAAAAACAAATAATGAAAGAAAAACGAAATAAACGGTTCAAGAGTATTATTGCATTTTAAAAGTAATTAAATGGAAAATATATATACTAAACAAATAGTCTTTTCCGTATTTTAAAAAAATATATACGAAAACCAGTTAATTTTTTTAAAACTGCATAGTTTTTCACATGAAATATATATATATATATATATATATATATATATATATATATATATATATATTACTGTTTTTGGTTTTTGTTACGGTTGCTCTCTTTTCAACTACATTGTTCTGGCTACAATATCATTGGATTATTTAATTTCTCTCTTATTTTACTCCTTGGATCTTGCTGCTTTTTTTGTTACTTTAATTTCTATGCTGGCATCACTTTTTTCGATTTATTGTATTGGCATCATCTCTGACCTTTTTACTCCATGTTCGGTTCTTTACCACGTTATTTTTTTTTTTTTTTTTTTTTTTTTTTTTTTTCTACATTAGCTATGGTCGTGACCCTAAGTTGATTTTAATGACTCTTTTTGTCATGCAACCTACAAAAACCTAGCTATTTTGTTTTTCCATTTAACTAGATTAATTCAAGTGGTAGCACCTGAAGATTAGAACTTGATTAATCACGTTTCCAGTTCACCTCCACTTTTTGGGGTTCTTGTAGTTAGGCTTAGGCCCACGAGATCTCACTTGGCTAGGATTTCCAACTTTTTTAACTCTTATAGCTCTATTTTCTTTTGCTATATAGGTTTCTGTACAACACTTAAGGCCTATGTCTCCATTATTTTCCAGGGTTCCGGGATGTTTTTGATTTTTTTTAATGCTATTTCTGTTTTATGCTCACACTCAATCGATGGATTAATGGGATATCCATCAGACGTAAGTTTGGCCGTTTGATATTATATTTATATCTATATATGTATTTCCCAAATCAAATTTTTAAACATTAAAATCTATTTAGATAGTTCATTATTTAAAAAACACAAGTGATAAGAGAGCTAAGCCTCCCCCCGCTAATATACGTGGTTCATCAATTATTTGGTACCTCTTCCCAACTTATACCATCAATCAGCCCGCCTTTTCCTTTACCACCTGGTGAGACTTTAATTTCAAACAGAAAAACTAAGTCTTCGCACGTTTAAAGCCACTTTCCACTTCTAGCGTTTTCCGCCAGCCGAAACCAGTAGGGGAACACTTTAATGGCCAATTCTCGCATGTAAGCAATAAAGTTTACCCACCACAGAAAGTGGGGTGAGAAAGAGGGAGGCACTCCGGTATTAAACAGACAAAAGGTAATTGGAGACCGTGAATAATATTGAGATTTCACACTTCAACCATATACTGTTCGGTGGAAGCCAATCCACTGTTGGCCGGCGTAAAACGTCTGCCGAAAATCCCCATTCAAATTCATTGTACAACTGAAAACTCTGGAACAGGAAAGTGACCTTTACAGAGCTCGCCGAAACACATTCGCATTTCCCAGCTTGCCGTGAAAATAATCCTTCCACGGCGCCGTGAACTTAGCCACTGCGAATGAACAAATTACGTTAGGGACACGCAAAAATCGAAATGCGTTTTCATAAAAGACTATGCACTTCATAAAAACGCAAGCATTCAATAAACGTAAACGCAGTATACTGTTAAAAATGCCAAGTTTGAGCAAATTTTGCAGTTCGAGTTCTGCGTTTGAGCTTGAACAAAAGTTTTAAAGGTAACAAATTTATCACATGTGAGTGTGAGAAACAGAGCTTTTGAAAAACGCTCTGGATTTTTCTGATTCTCTCACATAGCTTATTTTTAAATATTTCCATTGCATAAAAAAGCTATAATACAAAATAAAATACTAAACATTTAAAACTTTTTAAACAAATTTGTACAATCAGTAAATTATATTATCGATATACTCTTTTTAGCAGTTGCTTTCTTTCAAACGAGACGACAAATTGGTGCATCTTCCAAAGCTCAATAGCATTAAAACAATGAGCGATGTGCATTTAACTGTATTTTTAATACAATATACTTAGCAGTATTGATTCAAATTATGCTGCCTGCAATGTTACTGACGTTAATGTATTTTTAAAATGCCTGATACACAATTGAAAACCTAAATACGTATATTACTTTTTTTATTTTTATTTATGTGTTTATTTTGTAGTTATATGCATGTAATGATCAAGCTAAATAAAACGAACTCAGATGGTCATGGACTTCGATTTTATTATAGTGCATAAAACACTTTTAACAGCCGGACGACGCCGAAGAGAGGGAAAAATCAGCACACAAGCATGATGTTAGCAGTATTCGCTCGTGGCGGGAAGTGCCATTCCAAGGTTGGAATTGCCTTATCTTTCAGTAGTCACATGACATTACGTCACTCTGACGTACAAGTCCACGCCTCTCTAACTGTCAATCGGTAACATATTTATATTCTAATGATAGATAGTCACTCAAATGACGTTTGCACCGATCTTGGGGGATAGCGGACTGGACGATTAGATAAGCAAGAGAAACTCAGAAAGAAAACTATAGTAGATTATCCGTAAGTCCAAATTTTTTAACGTAACAAAGCCCAATTAAATTACAAAGGATTTTTATCATTCACTATCACTTTAGTTTGGATCACTAATATTAAACAATCGCTTTAGTAAAATTCGCATCTTCGGTGGCGCCGTATACTTTTTACTTTAGGTCGTATAGGTTATTTCTTATTGCAATCAATTTTTCCATTCTATCCGTTTCGTGGAGTTTTCTTATGATAGGTGGTGTTTCAAAATGAATAACAAGAATGTTTACCTATAAAAGGAATTAAAAAAATGTTTTTAAAATAAAAAACTGAATTATAATATTCCTTAACTGTTTGATTTTGCTTTTTTTCTAAATATTTATACTAACACAGAAGATTTTATAAAGTTGTTTGTACGAAAGAAAGTTACTTATACAGTTATTATTTAACATTACTTAATACAGCTACGTATACTTAATATCTTACTTTAAAGTAATAAGGATACAATTAAAATTGTTTTTAAAAATCTTAAATCTATTTTTTCAAAAATTCCAAGGGGAGGGGGATCTTTTCATTTTTTCTCCCGATTAATTTGCGGTTTTTTTTTTTATTTAAATTCTGATACATTTTCTTCACAATGAATTCATATTGAAATATTAATATTGAGAATATTGAATAAAACTATCTAATAAATCTCATAGTGTCGTTGTTATTAACCGAACAGAAACATCTATCCCCTCCTCTTCTCCTAAGTATATTTTTACCAGAAAATTGAGTTTCATTTACAAGATTAAAGCGTTTTCATGCATAAAAATATCTTCCTGTAAATGTTAGACATCATTGATAATATAATTGCTTTTATTACCAAAATAAAAAACGCGCATATGTTTGTTGAAAACATTACTGTGATGATTAAACATTCAGTTATACACCGGGAAACATTAGCAATATTCACTTTTGCTAATAAATTTTTATTCCGTTTTGGGGGGGGGGAGGGGAACTAAAATCTACATAACTATATCAAGGTTATTTTTACAAATTAATTACTTAATTTCAGAGTGCAAGAAATAACTAAAATTATTTTTGGTATAAAAGAAACAAAAAATAGAATTTAGCAATTTCTTTCTTTAGTTCTTTCATCAGTTACATAAGGCAGTTGTCAAGTTTTCATTATATTCTGCGGTGATGCGCTAAAATTACAAACCAGGGGAGAAAATGAAGAAAATTTTCATTTCCTCCTCCGCATACACACACAAAGCTTCCCATCTTCAAAGCTGCTGATTTAACTAACTTTCAATTTGTGGCTAAAAAACAAGATACAGAAAATTCATTTTTGCTTGCATTGTTGATTTCAACTATCTAACAGTATTATTTTTTCTCCATTTCCGATTTATCGACTTTATGTTCTTTTCTTTCTAATCTACAGGGCCGGACTGGACCGCTGAAACGGTCCGGGCGATTCGACCAAACCGGCCCCCAACATTATAGTCGCGCGTCGCGTCTATGATATTATAGCGAGGGCGAGGAAATGCACAAATTCAGTTGAACTCTTATAGTAATGATAACGTTTTATGATGATTAAGATATTCTGTGCGTCCAATGTCCAATCACTTGCCTAAAGTGCGGAAGCTCACTTACAACGTCACTCGCTTATAGCGTCCTAAATGGTCTGTTCCCTTCAATGACGTTAAAATCGAGTTCAACTGTATGTGGCATTAACCGAGAAAAGTTATTTAAAACGCACTATAGTTTTTTGAAGCTTTTTTAGAAATAATTTAAAGGCAACTTTTAAAATAATTTAATTCTATGATCCAGTGGCAATTCTCTACTTAAAAAAAAGTAAGTTTTATCTTTAGGAGGAGGAGGAGGCGGCGTCAGACCTCCTCCGTGGATGCGCCTAAGTTTATAACATACCTCAATAAGTATGAGAATGGAACAAATCAATACTGAGTTTTCAAAACAACATTTTTGCTTTCTTATTTAATTGACCGCCCATCAATGAAACGAACAATGCATTCATAAAATTTTTAATTCGTTGTATAAAGTTTAATTCATATAATAAAAGAATGATATAGGAGTATACATATTTATAAAAATATTTAGCAAGTGAGCCAAAGATGTTCATAGTTAAATTTTGGGTATTAGGGGATCATAATACAGTCAAACCTCGTTAGTACATCATTCTCGAAGCGAAGCCACTTAAAAATAACTTACTAAGAGTGCCTTCTGAAGCGGAGTTTATATTAAATGCATTGCGAAATTCTGAATGCTCATATAATAAGTGTGCTTATAATTAGCTTACGTTATAATTTAAATAAATTAGAAGAATTTAAATTAATAAAATGGATGACAAATTAAGGAAATTATAAGATGGTACGTAGAACTTATAATTTAACTGTACAACCTGTCATATTTAATCTGTTAACGTACGGAAGTCGAAACGAAAAGGAGTCCTAGATGAATTCCTAAAATTTGTGGATTAGGCAACAATCTTCATCAGGAAAAATGCTGAGTCCGTCTCAACAAAAATTAAGTGGTTTCGGTAGATAACCTTACCAAAGATATGGGAAACTAAAGGTGCCGTCGTATGTGGAATGGTTGAAAAAATAGCGACGCAGTAAGCGGAGTAAAGTATGTCAAAAGACGTATTAAAAGTGTTAGGAATTTTGAAAGATGATGTAGTATGCGGAGCGATGTCTTATATAGGTGACTTACTAACGAGATTTGACTGCATTCTGGCTGAGTGCGGATTTTTTTTTTTTTTTCTCTTTCTCTTGTAACCAGGGTTGGGTGATTTGTCCGCATAAAGGTATTTTTGTCAGGACAGAGACAAGGCTGATAAAATCCAGGGGGGCGACGGAGGGGGGAAGGCAATTACTTAAGTTTAGTCTGTGATAATTATTGATATCACATATTATGTTGGTGTATGTATCTGTACATTACTTTAAATTACTTCGTTTGCTTACCTGAGTTTAAGTAGACTATTTTAGCTAACTAAACATAAATAAATTATTTTGTCGTGCTTTAAATGCTCGATTTATATTTTATCAGTAGATACTCAGAAATAGTTACATTCAGAAACTAAATTGTAACTACTTTTGAGAGTACAATACCTGATAGGTATTGTGATTATTTTAATAATCTGTAGAGCATTTTTAATTAATAAATTGATAGATATAATCCTTTCATTTGAAGAGAAAAACTGCATAAACCTGTAGATCTTAGGTCCTTTTCATACAATAGTTTCCTCTGTTGGGACAGTTTAACGTTAAATATTAATTGGAAAATTATGAAAGTTGAACTGTGAAAAGAAATCCTGCAATAACTTCGTTTAACTTAATTATCTACTATTTAACGTACTTTCATTCAGATTCACCATCTCAGAATTAAAAGAAAATCATAATAGCATTTAAAAACAGCTAATGAATACTAAGAAGAAATGGATCCAAACATTGTGAATCATATTTAGGATTTTAATTTTCATAGACAAGTAAAAGACCTTACAAAACACTTAAAAACAGTATCAATTGCATTGGACATTATTTAAAAAATGTATCAGCTATAATAGCAGATGTGTGCTATTATAACTGATCTATATTTCGTAGAAATCCATTATAAGGATGTGAACTTCTACGAAATGAAAGTTTAAAACCTCATTATATTCAAAAGTAAAGAAGAGATTGAACAAACCATTCTTCCATGCCATCTTGTAGTTTATTTACTACACTTGAAGTACAGAGGTGAATATTTAAACTTTAAAAAAAAAAAAAAAAACATACATACATAGATATGTGTATAACATGACTTCATCATATCCGAATATTGATTAGACTCATTGGTTTAAATCTTAGTTCATTTATTTTTTTCAGAACATCGTACAAAAGTAAATATAAGCGGAACAGACACTATCTAGGGCAGCCAGTAATTTGCAATTTTCGTGGCTTTTTACAGGTGTGCGGAATTCAGAATGCTACGATTTCTCTCGTACGCAAGAGAACCCATGGGCTTGGGTCGAACCTTCAAGGTCAAGAATCGGCGAGCTCGGGCCGGGCCGGTACTCAATTTTCAGGCCCGTGCAGATCTCTAGTCTCTGTATTTTTGAAATGTCCTATAAAACTCATTGCAACTTTAATCATTATAAAGATACTTTAGATGTGGGAAGCATTATTTAGCATACAAAATAGAACGACCTCCTTCCCCCTTTCACATGTTGCGTCTCAACCTTGAGGGTCGATGTCGTGTTTAGGCCCTCTAGAGCATCGGCCCACACGACCACCGGTACATCGGGCGATAGCCCGACCGCCCGATGGCCCAGTCAGGCCCTGCTAATCTAACATAAAATGAAGATACAAAGTGCTTAAATATTTTAGAAAAGTGTTTAACGCACACGTCTATTACTATTTCAGTAGCAAATTAATTTTCATATACATAATTCAATAACTTTTTTCTAAAAATATATTCTAATCGCCTTAGTGGGTTAAAATTAATTTCTGTTCTAGCATCTGAATTCGCTTTAACAAACGTGTGTTTCTAGGTATCTATGCAGTTCCTAGATTCATCTAAAACAGGCGCAATGACATGGATTTGAAAACAATCAGGAAACAAAGATGAACACAGTGTGCTGCACTTGTTAAGTCCTTTTTCCCTTTATTTCTGTAGTAGTTGGGATGCGATCCACCAGCTTATATACTGCTTCCTGCCATTGTGATTGAATCTAATATCTGGCAGTATTAATCTATCTCTCCACCCCCACCCCCTCATCAAGCGTCATATTCGCAGAGCTTGTTTGGAGCTCCGCCAAAGCTTTCTAAAGCACTGTGTCAGTTCACAGAAGCTTCGTTTTGCTCGCTTGTAAGTTAGTGGATGATCGTGTTTTCTGGCTCGGATCTGGTGGGGAAACTGTAAGGAGTGCACTCCGGTCTTTGCCAAATTGTTCTAAAACTATTTCGAGTGTAACCGAAATGCGATCATTTGAACAGTTCGTGTTGTTACTTTTCGGCAGACAGGTTTACGAAACACCTGCGTTATTCTGAAAGATTTTGAGTGAAATGCCACCTATAAAACATACCTAAATATTTTTTTTATAAATGCTTCTCTTATTTATTCGTAATAATATAAGTTTGATTATGCACCCAAACCACCTACTCTTGTTACAAAGTTTAATTTAAGGAATTCTATTTTACTGCTGCACTCAAGGACTGTAAATTAATAAAATACATGCATGAAAATATCCTTAATTATAAGAAATTTTCGATCTTTAAAAGTTCGCATAAACTTAATACTGGGCAAATGCTGGGGTGTGTATAAGACTGCAAATTATAGTTTAGATCTAGACTGTAAATTATAGTGTAAATCTTTTTTTTATAGCATGTACCAATTTTTTAGTTCCATTTGTTCTTTGAACGATTTCTACTTCTGTATGGTGAATATTTTTGTGATTTTGTCCTTAAAACCACAGCACCATCATATGAAAGGTCACAGTAAGCAAAAGATTATTTTACATATAGTATTGTTTAATAACAAACATTTTAATTGAAAACTTAAACCTGCACTAAAATTTAAGAGTTTGCCCTATAACGGTGCAATACATAGACAAATAGCTCTACAAAATTTGACTTGTCAGGTTTTCCGAAGAGCACTTTGATATATTTTTTTTTTTTTTTTTTTTTTTTTTTTTTTTTTGACGTTCTTAATTTCCAGGCTACTTAGTTGTAATTTTGTGTAACTCTTAAAGAGCATTTGAAAAAAATCTTCATGCAATTGAGAAGAATATATTGCTGTAATTAGAACGATTTGCTTAAAATTTAATTCGAATATCCTGTTTTAAATATTAATACAGAAATTAGTGTTTGTTGTTTTGTTTTGCCTAAAGATGGCAGCTCACGTCATCGAATGTGTCGTTTAGAGCTTGCTTCACCACAACTTGGAATATTGACTTGACAAATGACACATACATCTGAATCACTGACGGATTAAAGGGGAGGGTTCGAAGGGGTGACCGCCCCCCCCCGTGAAAAAAGAAATTAATTAAAAAATGTAAAAGATCCTACTTTACGTACATAAAATGGCCATAGATTTCAACTAGCCGCCCCCACCCACAAAATTGCATTAATCCGTCTCATATATGAAATCGGAACCCCATCAGAAACTTAACGACCGCAGAGAGGACTACTACTCGAAGACTATCGGACTACCATCGGATTTAGCATGCATTTAAATAACCAGAATATAGACAATAGATGCCTAGATCTCTCATAAACTTTTGATTTTTGTTAATTGCATGATAATAAACAAGCCTTTTGTAATAAATTCTTACTTGTCTACCTTTATGGCCCTGCAAGAAATTTTTTTCTGGCTACGTGCCTGTCAGTGTGGGTTGGGGGATCAAATTCAGACCTTTTTACCGCGGGGCTACACACAGTTCGATAATTTTTGGAACGTCACATGGACAGAGGTCTCGAGAGAAATGTCAGGTTTTGACGGCATCAAAGATGAATATTTCGTTCTTTGAAAAGCATTTAAAAATCAAAGAAATTAGATCAGCTTTTCATAAATCATCAGATATGTAAAGAAAATAAATGTCAATTCACCTACAGGGAAGTAATTTATTGGTTTGACTCTTTGAAGCAATATTTGAATACAAAGCATGTCATGTAAGGAGAAATCTGCAAGAGTTGGAAAATGCCAGGAAAACCACTAACGAGCAGAGTAACAACAGTGCACTCATTTGTATATTTTAATGAATTTCTCAATTTTCTGTGAGCCTTAGGGAATGTTATCACCTTTGACATTTAGAATTAAACTGAACTTTCAGAGCTTTAAAACTTTTCAGAATGTCACGCGACGTTCTGTATTTTAAAACGTGAAGCGTACACAGCGCAGCAGAATCAAAAGCATATAATTTCAAGTGACATTTCATAATATGCGTTGAGTTTCAGAATTATATCGTACATGAAATGAACTTGATTTAATGTTAATTTTCTCACCATAGTGAGCAAATCGCTATGATCTTGAATTTTGGACATTTATCAGCTAAACAAATAAATCCTATGTGAATGTTTCTAAATTCATTTTCTTTATGAACAATTCTTTATAAACTGTTTTTGATAACTAATTAGTTTGATTTTCTAGTTTCATAATAATTTAGTGCGATTTGAAAATTTGCATCGATTTCATCTAACATTTCCATAAGTAAAATACTCTATATATTGTATGCACGAATTATTCAGAGACTTAAATGTGACTTGACCTTTTCGAGTTTATCCAATCTGTATTTTGAGAAATTTCCCAGTGGCAGTATGCCAAGAAAATAAACCAAACAAACAATAAATAAATAAGACAAACAAAATGACCTAAATTCTGAACAGAAACTAATGATTTTGGGAAATATCAGAATTTGTAACGTGAAGAAAATAAAAATGGTACAGCTTCATTTTAAAAAATCCAATAAATATTTAGGAAAAAAATATTTTTATTCATAAAGTCTCATAATGTTCATGATGATTGATCTAAGCATAATGGAGGTTCTCCATAAACATGTAACATTGTTTTTTATCAAGAAAATATATTGTTAATTCTTTTTTTTTCTGTGATGGTGAAAATGCAAATTGAAAATTATAGTCCACTTTTATACGAATTTCGGAAACGATATTATTAGGCATAGCTTAACCCTTTCAGGCACGATTAACTAACTTCTCTCCAATAGATATTTGTGAATATTTTTATAATGGAGATTAAATTTGTAATACAATAAAATATCCTGATTATTAAATTCCAGTAAAATATACAAAACCGTTTTCAACTTAAAATTAATAGAATTTAATTTGTATTTTTTAT
This sequence comes from Cheiracanthium punctorium, assembly GCA_038373885.1. Classification (NCBI taxonomy): domain Eukaryota; kingdom Metazoa; phylum Arthropoda; class Arachnida; order Araneae; family Cheiracanthiidae; genus Cheiracanthium; species Cheiracanthium punctorium. The sequence continues at coordinate 301,886 of JAWZYV010004847.1, read as the reverse complement.
TTTTATTTTTTACAAGAACAATAGTAAAATAAGTAAATATTCGTTAAAAGAACCTGATTAAAAAGATAATCACTGAAAGAAAAACGCACAGAAAAAGCTTATATTCAGTTTGTTCCCATCCCCTCAGTTACAGATTTTATATTGAGATTTTAAAAGCCAAAACACCAGTAATTCGTCAAAAAAGTTCATTTTTGAATCTTCAGGGTCGTGTTACATAACGTTTAAGAAATTTCATTTTTTGCTAATCACTTTTCAGGAGTTGGATTTCATTTTTCTCATTGGACATTTTTGAATAAATAATCAAATTTTAAAGTTTATATTACTGCTCTCTGAAAAAGCAAAATATAAAGAAGGATCGCAAAAGCACAAATTCATACATGAACAAGAAAACGACAAAGAAGGAATTGGATTTCATTTTTATAAATGCTGTGTCGGAATTGGGACCGACAAAGAAGCATACAGGGCTGCAACTCATCAAATCACTATTTTCAGCCATGAATGAAATAAAATCAAGCTTTGAAGCTAAACAGCAATATAAAGAAAAATCCCATTCAAAAGACATGTCCAAAATAAAGAGTATTCATCAAGTCTTGTTAAATCTTGAAATAAAACATAAAACTCAATTATATCTGGATAAACTGTTATAGCCTAAAATAAAATAAGTAAGGAATATGTCATCACTTACCAGTGATTCTCAAGTATAATGCAAATAAGTTTTTTTAAAAAAAGCAAATGTCCAAATAAATACTATATGTACACACGTACACGCTTAAACCAAACGATCGAAATTCGATCAGCCGGAGCGATTTTTGGCGCAGTTTTCAAAAGTGCGCTTCTCCAGGAGCGTTTTTCGATCACAAGAGCGGAGCGAAATATAACAATAAGCGACATGGGGAATTCTCAGAAAAAAGACTACTTAAAGAGCACTTTTGCGGAAATACAGGTAGGTTTCGATGGAAACGGATCGCTCCCCAATGTATCGTTTTTTTCGCTCTTTGGGTTTAAGCGTGTACACGACCCTTTATGAAAAAATAACTGCATGTCATTAGGAAACTGACGAGAAATACATTCTTAAATTCAATTATTTAAACAGTGCCTCACTGATTAAACCGTTTGAAACACCCGGTATAATTGACTTCGTTATGTCTCGATCCCTGATATGTCTCGATGTAATAATATCAATCGTTAGACGGATTCTTCACTTTTGCGCTAGTACAAAATTTCAGTGAACTACACAACGTGTATTGTTCAGCTGTCAACTTTACTTTTGGCACCATGAGTTTTAGCTGATAAGGGCTGAAATGCTCAAAATATTTTCTTTTTAACGATATGGAGTAATGTACTTGAAAAGCGTCTCAACGTATATGGTGGATGCTTCTAAGAAATTCAGAGAATGGATATATATTTCAAAACCAACGGGAGTTCAAAATGCAGGTCAGGTAGCAAGAACGCAAGAAACCGTCGCAGATACACCTTATAAGGGCAGTCGAAAATTGAAATGGAGCAACCCAGAAACATAAAATTTTGTTACAAACTGGGAGGAAAACATTTGCAGGGCGTCTTTATATTTTTGCCCACAGTTGTACAGGACTAGAAAGTGTGTCTAATGCATAGCAACGCCCACCCGCACACTGCGATTTATGTGCCCAAGTTCTTGGGCCAACACCGTGTAAAGGCTGGCACACATGCAGCGTTTTTCCGGACGCAGCGGGTTTTTTTTTTAATGGTCAAGGCATTGTACAAGGGGGGGATACAGTGCAGGGGCCAAGGATTTATTGACTTTTAATGGCCCGTCGGGATTCGCCGAAGGATAACGCGTGAAACCACAAAACCACCCCACTCACACAATGGGGCAGCTTTTCTCTTGCGTCTTCGCAATGCGTCTTGGAGATACGGAAAAATACATAGACTTCCCATTATAGCGCACTGAAACGCACGCTGAATGAGTGCCGGCCTTAACTGTTACATCACATCCACCATATTCGTCTTATCTTGTACCTGCAGAGTTCTTTTCTTGCTCTGTCTTAAGCCCGGGTTTCCTGGGAGCGGCAGCGTCCAGCGCTCGCCTTTGACAACCGCGAAAAAGTGCCCGAGGTGACATCTGTGAAAAACTGTCCACAGCTGTCGCGAAAGGGTGGTTTCCTGCAGGCGCGCGAACGCGCGGCATTTTTCTGCGTCCACTTTCTGGAAAACGGTTGTTGGGCAGGCATTCTTCGTTCTGAAAACGCTTCGCACACTGAAAATGGCTGAAAGTGTTGAATATGAAATTATCGCTCTTGTATTAGATGAAGAGCAAGAAGAAGAAGAAATCATTTCATCGGCTTTTGTAAGAAAAGATACCCATGAAATATTTAAAAAAAGAGAGGATGAAGGAACTTTTAATATTTTAGTTCAAAGGCATCTAAAAGACGACGATTTCTTTTGATTTTTTTTTTTCTTTTTTGTATTGACTACATACTTACATGTTATATCTGTTATTATCTAAAAGCGTTTAATTCTGACTTTGAGTACATACAAATGTATGAAACGTGCTAATTTATTTTCGTTTTTACCAAATATAACATGAAAAGGGCCCCTAGATTCACTCTCGCCCCTGGAACTCGTAAACCCAGGTTGCGGCACTGGATTGAATCAAGAAACAAAAAGTAAAATAGGATGTTTTTAAAAAATTTGTTTACCTAAACACAATAAAGAATCACAGGGGATTTCTAGACACAATCGAAAATTCGTTTTTTAGTATATTTCAGGTACAAAGTCCCTTTAAATACAAAATTAATACTTAATGATGAATTAAACCTTATTTGTTTAGAAAAAAGAACGTACAAAATGTATTTTGATATTTTTCATATCTCATTCAATGCATGTGTGTAATAGCAAACAGTATATACATTTGTAGCATGTAAATATATTTTTTTATTCTTTTGTATCGTTGAGTATATAATTATGAAAAAAAAAAAATGTGATTTATGAAAATATGCGACTGCTAAGTTCTGTTTAATCAAGCATTAATTAGTACTTATATTCTCCATTCACAATAAATAACTACTTATTAATACTCATTTAATGTGAATTCGTTAAAATCCAAGGTACATTGGATGGTGTGTTTCTTTTGTGCGTCCACGAATTCTCCACGGGAGTGTGTCTAATGCATAGCAACGCCACCCGCACACTGCGATTTATGTGCCCAAGTTCTTGGGCCAACACCGTGTAAAGGCTGGCACACATGCAGCGTTTTCCGGACGCAGCGGTTTTTTTTTAATGGTCAAGGCATTGTACAAGGGGGGATACAGTGCAGGGGCCAAGGATTTATTGACTTTAATGGCCCGTCGGATTCGCCGAAGGATAACGCGTGAAACCACAAAACACCCCACTCACACAATGGGCAGCTTTCTCTTGCGTCTTCGCAATGCGTCTGGAGATACGGAAAAATACATAGACTTCCCATTATAGCGCACTGAAACGCACGCTGAATGAGTGCCGGCCTAACTGTTACATCACATCCACCATATTCGTCTTATCTTGTACCTGCAGAGTTCTTTTCTTGCTCTGTCTTAAGGGGTTTGGAAGGGTGCACGTTTTGTAGAAACACACGACTTCTGTGTTTATCCCAAAGGAGGCCTTTATTGACTCATTCTAAAAGCTTCGTCAAAGATACCAAAAGTTTGTGACCAACTTATGTTAATTTTAATCTGAATAAAGATATTTTGGCTCTGTGGTTTGTTTGTTTTTATGCTTTCATTCACCGAACTTTTTTGGCATATCTTGTATTTCTGAGTCTATCATTACACAACCTTAGTTAGACAATCATTTATTATAACATTTGATACCTTTAAAACATTTACAAAATCAAAGTTTTCGTGGGCATAAGAAAAATATTGATTAAATGCATATAGAACGGCATACAGTTTCTTCCCTAAAAGCACAGTCTTATACCCAGCCCCACCAATTTCGAGCTTCTAAAATGAGGATGTCCAAATATCTTTCAATTGAATCCCTCAGCCGCACTTTATAAAGCGAGTTAATATATTTTTATCGAATTTTAACCTATTACCACAATGATTACAAGAAATGCAATCAGCTACTTCAAGAAAGAAACGCTGCATTTTTATGGTTTCTTTGTGTCTCTCTTTTTTCCTCACTAAGTAGAGGTTGTTTAACTTTTGTCTCGCCAGTGCGACGTGTTGCAATAAGTTTATTTCATGAGCCTGTAACAATGTAGGACTGACTCATGAAAGAGCTAGAAAAATGGTAATTTTTCTACTACGTACCAGTTGGAAAAAAGAAAATTATGTAAATTATCTAACGGCAACTGGTAGGAAAAATACCATAACAGATAAGCAATAACAATCCTATAGGAAATGCAATGCTTAAGAACTGCAAATAATTGTGAGCATTTAAACATGAAGCATGTGCGTATGTGACATCCTGCTCCCCCGTAAAAGGGAATTACGCTTATACAATTAAAATAAGGTGTAAATTGAACATGACCAATTACTTTTCTTTCCAAAGGGACATCTAATTTTTAGTTACTAATACATGTATGAGAGAAAACTTGTAATCCTTTATATAGTTTATATTTAATAATGAAACACCAAGAATGAACTCTTGAAAGTAAATAATATGTGAATCAACAATGCTAAATGTGTTTTCCTGAAGAATAAGTTTGCAATAGTGTCGAAGTACCTGCGGGTGCATTTGTGATGAAACAAAAGTTCGCAATTTTTCAAATTATTGGTGATAAAGTGCTTGAATAATTCCATCTAACGGTTTTCGGTTCAAACCTTCCCACCATTCTGTCACTTTTAATGGAAACATTTTAACAGTCAGTTTTGAATTAAAAGCTACTAGAAGCTACCGTTGAATGATTTTTTTAAATTTTTACCTCCTTTTTTTGACGCTTTTACCGAGAATTGCTTTATTTCTATAAACAGTATATTTTGGTATCCCGAAACTGCTTGGGGACAACGGGACAATCTACCTTAAAAAGGGAGTATGACTACATTATGTTAAGTGGATATCTATTTTGCCCCAACAGTAATGTTGACCTTTGGCGCGACTGTAATGCTAATTCTAGGCTTAAAAAATTCATATGAACTATTGAATTAACATTAAATGTTTATTGTAACTAAGAGATTTACTTATAAAAAGTTATTTTGAAAATCATGTTAATTATTCAGAAATTAATATTTACGCGAAAAACCTTTTTATGTAAGGTTTTTCTGACAACTTAAAAATCCTCTATAAATAAATAAATAAAATATATCCTAAAATTTTTTAAGATATATTAAAAGTAACCTAGTTAAATTATTAAACCGGCAAAGTTTGTCTGATATCTTTGAAAATTATGTAACGCTTCAAAACTTTTCATTACTTAACGCTGTGTGCACGAGAAATAAAGTGTTCTATGTAGATACATTTTTGTGCCGACTGAACTTAACATTTTTTCGGGCCCCACCACTAAAACAGGTCACGAGCCGCCACTGCACGAGAAAGTCACTGCACGAGAAACTTTCGCGAACACGGTCCCACAGCAGTCCATTCGAGAAAGGCTGTCACCCTCCCAGTGCTAACAAAGGTCGGCGTTGCTTCATTTTCCATGCTCTTATGGGAATCGAGCTTCAACCGGCAACCACTAATTTACACATTATGTACAATACATACATAAATCATGCCCATCCTATTATTAATCGAGGTTTTAATTTGAACATTAAAATATTACTACAAAACAATCACTTATTCATTTATCAAAAAATCGATAGTGTCATTTATAACCTTTAAAAAGTATTCTAAACATAATGTCTGCTAATAAATAAGTGATTGATTAAATTTACAACTTAAGTAAAAATTATGCTTAATTTAAGCTGCCACGAATGAACATTGCAAGACATTAAACTAAGCCTTCACTGCAATGAAGTGTGGTCTACAAAATCCCGTAGAAAGAACTTTATGAAACAGGAAATTACTTTCATTGGAAGTCGGGCAAATCACCCTGTTTCTGGAAAAAAAAACACACGGTCGATTTCCGTAATGAAATAATTAATTTTTAGTCTTATGTTGGCTTCGATCTTAGTTGCGAGCAATTCATTTGAATTTCTTACGGAGATGAGCTGTGTGCATGTACGTGTATATATAGATAATTCTCAACTGCAAAGGTATACTGGTTGTCAAATTAAATTAATTTTATTTATTTTCTTAAATGTCATTGAGAAGAGACGTTACAGATCTCGGCTAGCCGAGGCACGGGGGGGGGGGGTCCAGATGTATCATACATAGTCAAGCTCAGCAATAAGAATGCCTCTTAATTCATCAGTATGATTTACTTGTTTAGGCTCAAGATCCTTATACCGCAATTTATATTTACTACTTATCATAAGATATGCTGTATATTTTAAGTGCGCTTGTAATTTCTGAATAATCTTAAAATTATTAGCGATCCGTTGATGAATAAGCCGACATAACACTATAAACTCGTAAAGAAAGGCAAAATCCATTTTTTTTTTTAATGTGAAGACAGATTTAGATAAAACAAACACTTATACAAAATATTTCTGAAATAATACATACCAGTTCTGTGTTCATCCTTTCTTATTATTTAACTTACTCATCTTTAGAGAATCTCTTGAAAGAGTTCTTAAGATTGGTCGTTTTAATTGTTATGTTACAAGAGTACTGTCTTTTGTTTTATTTTTAATATTTTAACCCCTTAATTTTCTCCAACCCCCATAGTATTTCATGAAAATTTATGCGTATGAATGTAAATAGATAGATAAATAATTTAAGTAGTTTACAGACCAGTCTTGGTTTTTGTGTCTATCTGAATTTCATTACAAACACATAAAACATGGAAAGTCTTATTGCCTTAAATTAGATGAGATTTACAAGATCTTTAAATATTACGTTTACTCTCAATGCGTTAGCTCGGGAATGCTCTTCCGAGTAAAAATCTTCCATTTTTCATGCAATTATTCTATGTTTTTTAAGTTTTCGCTTTTTTAATATTATTCTTTCTTCCAAACTTCTGTTTTAATGCCCCTTAAATAATATTACATTTTAGGATTCTCAATGTCACAAAGGCGTTTTGCAATATCTACTCTGACCTAAATATTTTGCTTAAGCAACATCGTCTACGTTGTAATGAGATGAAACTAGATTCTTTAGGCGCGTATTAAGTTGAGCGATCATATGTATCAAAGTACTCTTACCTTGTGTAGAAATAGAGTTGGTCGGTCAGTTTGCTGGAGAAAGGTTATTTTTTCCCAGGACAATGGCAAAATCTGCCAAAAGTGAGGGTATACATGCTAAAATATAATTTATTTAGTATTTTATTTTAATGTGCTAACTGTGCATAATACAAATAATTTAACACATTCTAAAAGTTTAAAGAATTTTAACCCATTCTATTATCGGATATTTACGAAATTCAAAGTGCCTTTTAAATAATTTTTAATGCGTGGTTTTTGTGCGGCATTAACATTCTTTTATAGCCAATTTTTTAAGAAATTATTTATCAACGTGAAGGCTTAATTTGAAGCACAAAATAGTGCTCATTAGAATCCCTTAAAACTATTTAACTCATATGTGTTAAAAGGAAAAGCGAAAATTGGATTATGATGGAGAAATTACCGAGTTATTAGATAATTTTATAGTATTCAATTTTAAATGAAAAAAAACCTTTTTAAAATAATTTTGTATTTGTGTTGAAAGCTTACTTATCTATTGTCTATGTAATTCACTGAACCCTTGTCGATTCCCTTCCAACACATTAAATACTCACCTAGAAGGCAATTTTAAGCTACAATTCATGTGCAGACAAAAGAAAGGTATTGATTTGCATAGGTAAATGTTCTCTAATGCTGTATATAGGAATTCACGTCTTAGGAAGGAATAAGGGTCAGCTATAAAAAGAAGGTTCACATATAAAGCAGAACCTGAAATGTGAAATCAGAAAAAAAAAATGAATAAATAAATAAATAAGGGTTTGTATTGAAGATCTCAAAGTAGAGAGTAAAAATATTCATGGCCTCGCAAAAAGCTCAAATTTATACATAAGGGAAATAATAAACCGTTGATATTTCTAAGCAACTGGTTTTTGTGGTAACTCACAATATCGCATGGATTCGTATTTTCAAAGCAAAAGTAATAATAATAGTTGCATGTTTCTTTTTTTTTCTGACATCTGTCTGTTGTAACAAAAGTCAACATTCTAAATTTCATGCTTCGTCATTTTCGATAACCTCTGAAGATTGTACTTCAGAACAAGTTTTCATAAGATGAGAATTATTCGAACACTTAGTTTATCAAAATGATCTTTGTCGATCTTTAATCCTAGTTCCTTCTTCTAATATATGAAGATTTCCCTTTGTTTCTCATCATACCATTTGAACTAGTGTATTGTCTGTGCATTTCACTGACTTATAGCAGCTTTTACATTCCTGATTAACTGAATCCTGCAACATCATATATTTTTTCTCTGCTGTTAAAATACCCTGTGTAGGGGTACCTTTTTTCAGCTTTCTTTGTAAAGTATAAAATCTATACTGTTTAATTCTTTTTCAAAAAGTGTGCTAAAAAAATAATGGGAAAACGCATTCTAAAGTATGCTATCTTTATCGTTATATACGGGTTTTAATACGTGCTACCTCTGTAATTTTAAAATAGATTTCTTATCACATCTTTAATACCTTAAACAAAACGAACGTGCTTTTACTTCCTTATATATTGAATTCTAATGACAAATTTCGTATTTTTCTCGCTCTGCCTCCTATAGTAGGGGAGCCCATAGTGTTTTGGAGGATTTACTCGAGCGCTTCAGATGAACATAGGGGGGTACCTTACATCATGTTGAGTACCTCCACCATATATAAGCAAATACAGGACGTGCGTCTATGGCAGCTCATCAGATTAGTAAAAAAAAAAAAAAATTGATCGTCAGAAATACTGAAGCGCGTCAGATTAAGATAAGGTAGGTTAATTACTAGTTAAAAAGTGTACATTAAGAAAATCTGACGATTTGAATGTAACGTAAGGGAGTAGGAGGATTACAAAATTTGAAAAAAAAAAACAGTTGTCGTGACATTCTCGAGCGCGGTTGATTTTTTGTTATTTTAAAGGAAATGATGCAAGAATCACGAAAAAAATATAATCTGCCGATTTCCACGAGCCGAAGTAATAAAAATACGAGCCAAAGCAATAAAGATCGTCAATGAAGATTAGAGCGTGCAAAAATAGCTCGATCAAAGATAACGAGCACGCTCTTCCAGTTAGTGTAGATGACAAGGAGTTCTACATCTTTGGTCCTCAATAAACAAGAACAGCAAATTTTCAGAAAGAATTAAGAAATATCAAATTCAAAGAAACTTTGAATTTTGTCAAGTTTTTAATTCATCATTGAGCTGATCAGGAGATGGCTACTATTATTAGCAACGAAACAATTCATCTTAATCATGATATGTGTTATGCATATTCAGTTACCGATAATAAAGTTACCTGAACAATCGACCATGAACTCTCATGTCCTGATCATGAAGAAGCAGATACAAAAATTGTATTTTTGGCAAGTCAAATAAAAGAAGATTCCACAGTTACAATCAGAACTTCAGACACAGATATTGTTGTCATCATGTTGGTCAATATGGGACAAATCCAAGCATCGGTTAAAATATGGATGGATCTTGGAGTTCACAATGCACGCCGTTATATTGACGTATCTGCTCTTTATGCTAAGCTCGGCCCAATAATTTCGCTAGCGCTACCAGCTCTTCACTCGCTAACAGGATACGATTACAATCCCGATTACAATACAGGATACGATTGCACTTTACAGACGAGGCAAAAAAAAAAAAAAAACTCTGCAAATTTTTATGGGTCCAAATGTTTTTCAGAAGGCATTTGCCGATGTAGGGTCACAGGATCATAATATAGAAGATTGACATTTTACAATCTTTTATCTGCCACTTGTATGGTTTGAAAATATTAGCTGATGTCAACCTTGCAAGAATAGAAATCTTTAATAAGACCTACAAAGTGTCAGATACACCGCAGCCTTTCTCACTGAACGTCCGTAAATACGATGCTTGTCGCTTTCCTCCTTGCCATCTGAGCTACAGCAGCACTTATTGCGAACGAAGTATATTGCGTGCTTGTGGAGAAATGCACACAATAAAACTATGATTGACATGTCACCAACACATTACGGGTGGACAAATGTCGATGGAAATTTTCAAATGACTTGGTTTGTTGGCAATCAGTTACCTGATGTATACGAAGATGTTGTCATAACAGCAGTTATTGACGAAACTTCAGATTTAGGTATATTTCTTTTTAATACTTTGATAACATGTTATTCATGAAATCAATAAAATTGTGTTAACGGTTATAACGATTTCCTGTTGCAGATACGAAAACTGCAGACAGTATTGGAGTTCCAATTGAATTATTAGATTTGGAGTATGATAATTCTTCGGATGACGACGAAGATTGAAAATAATTTTTTCAACAGATGTATTTTATTTTTATATTATTTTCTAAATAAATTAGTGTAAATATTTAAATAATTTTACGTGCTTTTATTCGTCACATTTTATGGACATTGAAAAAAAAATTCATAATTTTTTTTCTAGCCGTCAGATTAATGATACCCCTCAAAATAATCATCAGATTTTAGGCTACCATGACTGGAACATCAAGCTAAACCTTCTGTGTCAAAATCTGACGCGCTCGAGTATTTCAATATGACGATTTTTTTTTTTTTTTTTTGCGCATTTTCAAAAATTCGCTACGAGCTTGCGTCACTTCCGAAACGTCAGTCTTTGAATGGGAGCATTTTTAGGATTCACTTAACATCCCCTCTGAATATCTGACGCGCTCGAAAAAATACATTTTTTTTTCTATTTTCTACCCTTCCGGATGGCCACCCCCACCAGGCAAGTCGGCAGATGAACATACCTTTCGTATCAAAGACACGCTGGGGCATCTAAACATCAATATCTGACGCGCTCGAGTATCTCCATGTAACTGGTTTTTTTTTTTTACATCTTTGAAGGTCTGTATACGCTTCCCCCACCACTGAAAGGAAACATTATATAACTTTTTATTCTTCTTATTATCTAAACTACAAAATCTTATAGGCCCTCACGACGCTTGAGTAAATCCACAATTAGCATCATGGGCTCCCCTACTACTAGGCGATGTAGTCGCTTAAGAACCATTCTATCACGCCTTGGGCTCGGGTTCGAATCCTGGCTTGGGCATGGATGTTAGTTAACTTGTTCGTCCCTTCATAGGGGATAACGCTGGCCGCTCACCAGGTGCCCCCCATAATAAATGGCCACAATATATATATAATGTATGTATGTATAATATAGATAGCTAGTATTTTTAAGGTATATTTCGTAAACATATTGTAGCAGGGCAGTTGTAGCGGACAATGCCTAATCGGCAAGTGCCCGCCCGTTGAAAAAAATAAAAGAAATCTCGTTCTTACTTTTATAGGTCTAGCTCCAATGCATGATCTACTCGAAATTAACTACACTGATGCTTTTAAAGCATATTCTTATAGTTTAGTTAATTTTCATGTTTCTTGAAATTTGTATCGTCTTGTTGAAAGCTTCAAGCACAAATTGAATTCAGAGTTTTAAGACAGTGTTTGACAGGAATTTCCAATGGCAAAATTTTACAGGGAATATAAATTTACTTTTAGATATCTTTAAAAGAAGTTTTGATTAATAAACATTTCAAGCTACTAAGTACTGTCTACTTTTATTTTATTTTTATCTTTAAAGTTAAATATGGAACAAGAAATGGAAAAAGTTTACGCCTAAAAGTGTTCGGTTTTAATAATAGCTTGCAAAACTTGCATGTCATACCAAAACGTGTAATATTCTGCTTCCTTGAATTCTATATACCCTCGTGACAATTTGCCCCACAATAAATCTTGCATTCTAAAAATTTTGCCTATTATAATTTTCTATAATACCATTATGAATGTTTATATTCGCAACTTTATGTAAAAACAAATGATTTCATTGTCCAATTTTGTTTCATTCTAGAGAGGGACCACTATGGCGGTAGGGAAGGACGACTCCCTCTGCATACGCTTTCCAGGTAAGATTTTTTTAAAAATGTTTTCACTTAAATTACAAAAAACAAAAAAAACCCTTCTAAAAATTAATTTTTTTCCTTGAAACATATGCCGAATGATTAAAAGTACGTGAAAATAATTTTAAAAATGACCGAAAAATACAAAAACATAATTCATCCAGTGATTATGAAAGAAATGTCCAATGGCATGTGCTAATAATATTTTCGATATAAACTGTCATCATTTCCTTTTGAAATTTACTGGAAGTACACTATTAATGGAAGTGATTTAACGTTTAACGATAAATTGATAATAAATTAGCTGCAATCGTCCTATGGTGAAACGTTTCTCTATAATTTAGCTTTATTGATCTATTTAAGCACTAAATCAAGGAATAACGTTTAGCCATAGAGATGTTGTAGTTTAAAATTTAGTATCATTTAGGTGAAAATTACAATAAAAAGTAGCAGGAAGTTTGACTTACCTTTAGTTGGCAATAAATGAAAATTTCTTCTAACTTTTAAAAAAATCCTGTCTTAGTGCAAATTTGAAACACTTAAGTCTTGTTTAAAGTAAGATACAAAGTTGTATACTTGTGAAAGCAGCAGGTACAAAACGTTGAGAAACTAAGCGGAATTTTAATTATCACAGAGGACAGGTATTTAGACCTTTTATTTATTGCTTTATAATTTTTATTTTATTATTTCTATATCTTAATTTTTTAGGAGTTATCTACATATTTAAACATAAAAACATAAGGAAATTATTAGTTTCATTCTATCATTCGTTTTCTTAATTGAATTATTCAATTTTATTGCTCTACGGTGAAAAAATTTTTGTTAAACGGTGCTTTAAAAAAATAATTTTCAATTATTAAATCACATTGCGAAAATTCATAAATATGAACTTATTTTTTAATTGCATTAGTACCGTTCGAAACCGTTCCAAAAAATTCTCTGACCGAGGCATCCTCTCCTCCCCGTAGGCATGTACCTCGTGTAGGCTTCCCATAACGCAAAACACCAAATCGTCACTCCGATGAGTAACTTTGAAAATATTTCCTAATATTCTTGTTCATGTAGATCTTTGTAAAACTACATTTAAAATTTTAATTAGGTAACTAAACATTGCTGCAGTACTGTGTGTCGTTTGTGCTTCTTTGTGTAAAGTACAGATGGCAGCATCAGCAGGACACAAAACTTGCATACTATGACGTAGATAGTGAGCCGGAACGGCGCTCCGAATATTGTTGTTGTCAGAGGCGGTTTCAGAGTGGCGGGGGGGGGTGTCACGGGGGTCATCCAAATGGTCTCAGATTATGGGAGTGATTATTTATATTCTTTGTTATGGGGCTTGAATTAACCACCTCTCCTAGGGAAAAAACCGAAAGCCACGAGCCAGGGGGGTGGGCATGGGCCCGTGCCTCCCCCTTGAAATTTTGTACTTCTGTTATTTGGGTATCAGTAATCAAGCTTTTTTGTGAGAAATTGTACCTTTTCACCCTTAGAGCCCTAACCCCCTCCCCCCTCATTCGAGGGGTACGAGTACTGCAACTCACATATATATATACGTGTGTGTGAGATGGGAGTGAAGAACATACATTTTGTATGGCAAAAAATTCCTCATGGGTGTTGTGAACCCCTATTCCCCCTTGGCTACGCTCCTGGTCCAGGCCTCCATAAACTAAAATCCCGAGTGCGCCACTGGCATAGGCATCCTATCGTCTTGGCCCATGATTTTCTAATCATCGGCTCTTACAAATTTACTTTATTTTAGAATAATACTGAGTATGTACGCAATCCTGACTATTTGCCCAGACGTTGTTCCTTGATAGGTAAGCATGGAATGGTTTTGCAAATACGCACGTTGATCCATACATCGAGGGAATCACTAAGAGTCTTATTCAGGCAAGGGCTGACGAAGTAGTGGCCCCAAACCACAATGAAAGAAAACTCGCAAAATAAAATAAAAAAGACTCGCAGTAGAAATGTGTGAACTGTGCGTGCGCCATATACATACTCGTATTTTAAATTAACATCAGCTAAGCACTGTATGTTTTACGAATGTATGAATACATGTTGCTTGTTTCTAGACCAAATCTTTTGTTGACAGTGTATGCTAAAGGGAGGTGGCGCACGTAAAATCTGTCGTGGCTCCAATGTCCTCAATGTTCAAACGATGCCTCTGGGTGGGGGGGGGGGGGGAGGAGCCTGATCATCTGAAATTGATTCAAAAATTAGGAGACCTCCCATTATGAAATGACCAACTTGTCTGGCTCTATTAGCTTTCAAGCCTACAAGTTGGCCGCTGACTCTGCCATTAGAAAACAACAACAACAACAAAAAAATGTTTCATGTTTCTTTTAGCATAAAATCCCTCATGTTGTTGTCTTACTCGGACTTGTACATTGACTAAACACCTCCGCTCTTGCTCCAGCCGTTGCTATAGAAAACTTCTGTTTACCATACTGATATTTGTACCATTTTAGTGCTAAAATGTTTGAAAGTCCAAGATGAGCCCCCTTCCCTACAAGAACTGTAATGGGCACCCATGTTGTTCATCTAACTTGTTAATCTAAGTTTGGGTTCCATGAATTAACTGCTACAAGGCCACAAAAATGATGAAGGAGGAAAGGAGGTCAAGGGGGGCAATTGCCCCTACAGTTGTAAAATTTTGACTCCTAGTTTAAAAAGTCAGGGGCAAAATTATGATTTCGAACACAGATCATGCATTTATAATCCACATATACTATCAGATTCTTAAAATTCTGCAAAAATCAACAAAAGAATAGAATCACAAATGCTTTTCAACCCAACAGGCCCGACTGGAGAATGGGCAAGCTCGATAATTTCCAAGGACCGCAAAAATCAAGGAGCAGCGATTTTAAACTTGTTTGAAATTAAAAGTACACCAAAAAAAAAATGGACCTGATGCTCTGAATAGTGGAAAAAAAGAGGTCATTTTCACAGGCAATGCCGCAATTAGGATATTTGTCACCAGGGGCAAACCTTAATTAGTGTGACCCCTTCCATGGAACCGCGTCCCCATCGCACGAAACCATAACTGATTTTGGCATTCCCTTTAGCACGTCTCCCGGTGCTCATCCCCGCTTGCACCTCCCTTAGTTGCGGTCCTGTCATAGGTTGAGGTCAGTTTCTCATTTATATTTTAATGAACCTAATTTTGGTTTTTGAAGGTCAGTAGCAAAGAGACAATACATGATCGTGCCCAACTTACTTGACTTGACGGAAACTGTGCGAATTCAAATGCTACGCAGTTTAAGAGAACTTAAAATTGGTCTGCGATTCCATTATTTATATCTCCCGCCAGGGCCGCAACTGGAGGGGGCAAGCGGGGCACGTACCCCAGACGTAGTGCAATCAGTTATGGTTCCATGGGAGGGGGGGCGTTCTAATTAAGGTTTCTCCTGAGAGACATAAACTCTATTGCGGCACTATCTAACTCAGTATTTCTATACCTTTAACCCTTTTAGCTTTTCATGCATTAGAAAGACGTAGCAACAAATTCACCTCATGACCTCCTGTTCACAGCGTTGCTCCCGAGCAATACGGATAAGTAACGTTCGACACAGTAAGGGAACCTTCACAGCTATTATTTATAACGGATGTGCTTATAATTCTATTTACCAGCATTTAAAAAAATCGCTTGAAAGTCTAGCTAAGATAATATCTCGGACGCACACGCGTCATGTGCGTCTGAGATAACATCTCAGACGCACACTCAGACACACACGCATTTATAAATTGGCCTTAAAATGAGATTTTTTTAAGACTATGAAAACTAGTCTTGAGTATGATGTTGTGGAATTATGGCCATTTAGCTACTCGTGGGCTCTAGGCCGGAAGGTGGGGTGTAAAGATGAGACGGACTCAGGCTCTGAAGTTCACGATTGTATACGGGCTAGGGATGGACGCGAGACGAGAATCGGGGCTGTCTCGTCTCGTCTCGCAAACACTTTGTCTCGTCTCGCGTCTCGCAGAGAAATTGCTTGTCTCGTCTCGCGCGAGACGTCTCGCGAGTCTCGCAAAATTAAGGACGGCGATTTTATTACCATATTTTTACTAGCTTATTAATACTATTTTATTGGAAATTAATAAAAATAATAACAATTAGTTACATATAGCCACATTAGTACATATATTAGTAACCGTCAAGGGCATAGCGAAGGGGTTCATAGGGGTCACCCCCCCCCATGAGAAATTTTTTGCCCTACAAAATGTATATTCCTCACTCCCTTATTACACACACGTATACATATATGTGAGTTGCAGTAATCGTAACCCTTCCCCCCCCCCATGAAAAATTTCTGGCTACACCACTGGTAACCATATTAGTACGTATGGGAATTTGAAGTAAAAGAAATTCAAACTTAATAAGCATATATAATGTCACACCGAAAATATAGGATTTATTTTTATTTGTGTATTCCAGAAACTGCGTAAATACACTGCTGGCCACCCAAATTGCAACACCAAGAAAAACAAGAGATATCACAACAAAATTTATTGTGTAGATAACATGTTGACCAAGTAACAAATGATTAAATTTACAGCATTCTATGAAGCGTGGTTCCTGCCAAAATCAGTACCCAGAGTAGCCGCCGTTGTTGGAGATCACAGCTGCCACACGCCTCGGCATTGATTCAAAGAGACTTTGAATATGTTCTTGGGGTACAGCAGACCAAGCAGCTTCCACACGTTGCCAAAGTTGATCTGGTGTGACAGCTGGGGATGAACTCTGGGTCAGTCGTTGAGCAACCATGGACCACATGTTTTCTATCGGCGAAAGATCCGGAGAGCGCGCCGGCCAGGGAAGCAATTCAATCTGGTGATTGACGAAGAACCCTTGGACAATGCGTGCCACGTGTGGCCGTGCATTATCCTGCTGAAATATGGCTGTTGGCAAGCCCTGAAGGTAAGAAAGGACAACTGGCTCCAACACCTCGGAGATGTAGCGCTGGCTGGTTAAAGTACCGGCAATGCGTACTAGAGGAGTGCGAGAGAGATATCCGATACCGCCCCATACCATAATACCCGGTGCAGGACCAGTGTGACGGTGCATAATGCAGCTGTTCAGCATCCTCTCTCCACGGTGTCTCCAGACTCGAATCCGACCGTCGTGGTGTTGCATACAGAAGCGTGACTCGTCAGTAAAGAGAATTTCATTCCATTCTGTCGTCCACATCCTTCTTTCATCGCACCATTGGCGGCGGAGACGTCTGTGGTTCCGCGTCAGAGGTAGACAAAGCAACGGACGTCTTGCGGACAGACCATTCTGCTGTAAACGACGTCGAATGGTACGCGCAGACACTGGATGATGCGTTACAGACTGAATCTGCTGTGATATGGTTCGTGATGTGACTGAGCGGTCCGTCACTGCCATGCGTACAATCTGCCTGTCATCACGTGACGTGGTGCACTGAGGTCGATGCGGTCGATCACGTCTGTCCGTCGTACCCTCCTGCACCCAACGATCACATATCCGCATCACAGTTGTTTGGTTTCGTCCAATACGACGACCGATTTCCCTGAAAGATAACCCACAATCTCGGTATGCCACTATCCTTCCTCTGTCAAACTCGGATACTTGATCAAAAGATGATCGTTGTTTCCTACGAGGCATAATTTATCGTTTTTTTGAAAAAAAAGCAAGAAAAACACAATTGCTGTACTTGAAACCGTCGAAATCTCCAAGCCTTAAATAGCGCTTTGAGGTGGCGCCACAGGCGCGCTTGATGTGCGTCTGCGCTGAAATTCTAATCATTTGCATATCTCACCTCAGCTAATGCATGTTGTAAATTTCATATTATTTGCATGCTTCCTTCAGGGTGTTGCATTTACGATGGCCAGCAGTGTATATGTATGGTGGATAGTTGTTTCATTTGCTTGTGAAATTATAGTAGAGCACCGTATATAGGTTTTTCAAGGAACCGAACTGAAACGACGTATAAGTCAAACATGAATCATTAATAAAAAACTTTGATTATTACCGCTTTAACAATACTAATTCAAATTTATGTAATTATAAATTATTCATATTAGTTTTTACAATAGAAACAATTGCTAGATTTAAAAAAAATCTCAAATGTGAAACAAATTGTACATTTATAGTACTATATCTTTACATACCGCATATACTTAGTATTAATGTAATATAGAGTGAATAACAATTATGAGGCGTTTTTTGTTACAGAACTTGAATTTAATAAATCATTTAGTCACCTGATGTGATGTCTTTGCTTATTAATAAAAACATTACAGACTGTTAATGAAGTTAATGAAATGCTTTTTCCTTCGTGTTCTGACAAGCAAAGTAATTCTAAACTCTTCAATATTGTGAACTGCGCCTTTAAAAGAAGGTTACTAAAGGTACAACCCTCCATACATCCTTTATTTGACCTATATAACAAAAGTGTCTGTCTAAACAGGAAAATAGCTGCTGAGACAGAAAAGTGTTGACGTTTAAAACGACGTATAACAGATATCGGCGTCGTATAAACGAAGCATTTTTGCTTAAATAAATAGGAATGAATCGGGACTTTATGAAAGCGGCGTATAAATGTTGTTGCTGATGCACTCTGGCAACCGTGGAGCGGTACCAGATCCCCATATAGATAGGCGATGAGCGGAAGGGGCGGCTTCCAATTTAATGAGCCTAAGTGGGAGGAAATCCGACTTTAGCTGGGGTCCCCTCATTTTGAACCCATTCCAGAGGAGGGACCAATCCCCTGAAATAGGCATCCCCAAGGGTATCGTTTAACAACTTGAAGGACATTGGAGCCACGACGGATTTTACGTGCACTCGCTCCCATTAGCGCACACGGTCCCACAGCAGTCGAGCCGAGAGGGAGTTGACCCTCCCAAGCACTGGCCAAGCCGGATGCTGCTTCACTTGCCGTGTTCTTATGGAAACAGAGTTTAGCGCCCAGACCACTGCGGGACACGTATAAATGAAAAAATCGTATAAACGAGAAGCGTATAAACGGTGCTTTACTGTATATAAAGCCATAGGCGCCGGCAGCATAGGGCAAGGGGGGCACTTGCCCCCCCCTAGATTTTTGTATGCAGTTTTTTCCCTTGCTGTTTTGTTCTTTTCAACATGGTAACCATACTTTTAAGTAGTCTTTGCCCCCCCCCCTGGGAAATATTCTGGCGGCGCCCATGTATAAAGCTTTGAATTTTGTTAGAAATTATTCACAACTTAGGACAGTTGCGCAAATAAAATTTTGATTAAATTAAATAGCCGCAATACGGAATAGTGTATTCAGAAATCTTTCAAGGGGGGGGGGATAAGTATACCGAAGCATACTTATAGCCCCTCCGTTTAGTGTATGAGAGAGGGTTTTCATTTTTAACCGGGAACCCAGGTTTAACCTGTTCATTCTTATCATCAAAAAGAGACAGTGTGAGCAGTCCTGTTTCTTCTGTGAGCAGTGCTGTTTTCTCGAATGAGTCCTTGAATGCTACGCTTGAATGGTCTGCTGGAGCGCTTGCGCAAGTACAGCACTGGGTCTCAGGGAGCATTCAAAGATGCAAGCTGAGAAACAACACTGGTCATAGAAGGAGAGTCCACTGCGCTTTTTTGGTAATGTGAGGGGAGTGAACAAATTAAACCTGGGTTCAATGGTGGATTACACTTCCTAACAAGTTCACAGATTTTTACGTCCAAACGTGTTCCAGTGAGGGGAGATTGTCTCATCGATTACAGAGATTTGGTTGGATTTATTTTCATTAAAATATTTTCATTGGCCATTAATAAGAGACTTTTGTCATTCTAGGATGAAACTATTGAGGGTGCTCAACCCCCTTCGGAAAATATTGGAAATTCTGAAGCCCAATCAATCACTATGAAGTAGACGTCTGTGTGAATGGGAATTAAAATGTAGGAGAAAACGCGAACGGAAAAAAACGCCAACCTGAAAAAACGCTTACCAGAAAAAAAGAATCCCCCCCCCCTCTCTCAGATCAATAATTTTTATTTAAATACTGTACATAAACTTATTTCGCTTTGTATTAAATATGAGAATGGTATTCAATCAAATGTAGACTTGCCCCCAAATTCTTTTGCTTTGGAGTACAGGAGCCAGGTCAGTAAGTTCCTTCCGGTGGGCGGAAAAAAGCGATTCTTTTCTGATTCCACGAATTAGACGGGGAGAATCCTTGGACAAAGCACGGTCAGAGATTGTTTGAGGGTATTTTGAGATCGGAAGACTTGTTCAACAAACAAACTCACAAAATACATCTACACACATTTTACATTTAAGATTATATTATATCCTGCAAAAACATTTCAGAGTTATGGTATAATAAATATATTTTATCAGACTTTCTAAAAATTAGTTTTTATACCAATTATTCTGTTTAGAAAAGATACAATCCTTTATTGAGATTTTCTTAATCAAAATATTCTAAATTATTTGAAATGAAATTCTTAAGGGCTTAATAGAAACTTAATTGATTTCAAGCGAGTTATTTAAATTTTAATAAAATTTGAAGTCGTAATCAGTTGATTTTTTTTCCACTAAAATATTTAAATCATTTTTGTTTCCTAGTTTTATGTGACATCTAAATAGTAATGAAGTGTATAAACGACAGTACAAAAAAGTAAAATAAAATAGTATCAAAATATTCATTAAATGAGAGATATAGCCATGTGCCTTTGACTTAAATTTAAAAGGTAATCTGATATTTGCGAATAGTTATGTATAAAATAATGTCACCATGGGTTCCCACACATTTTTTTTTCGGGGTAGGTTCTCTGCTTTTTTAAAGGTGAGACTTTATAAAAATGCACAGGATTTCAAATATTTAAAAACTCTTCCTTCCTTTCAAAAAAAGAAAGAAAGAAAGAGGGGGGGGAGCTATTATTTACCTTTTTTAATCAAAGTACAACAGAATTTCTCACAGTATAAAATATTCACACGAGTAATACATGATCTTTTACTGTACAAATGCATTTAGTTAAATTGACAGCCTTGCACAGGAAGAATTTGTCCTTGTCCTCCACCCAAGGCACAACTTCCCCCCCCCCAAACGTAGGCACATGGGGCAGATGCCCTTCGTGTAGGCTTGCCATAGAACACACACACAAAATTTGCTCTTTTTTATGCATAAATTGTGGACCTTCAATTGAAAATAATAAAATAAAGAAATAATAGAATCACTTAATTATTAATTTAATAAACTGATCGTTTAATTAGTTTGGATTCTTAGGAAAAGGACCAGAACTAGTCATTCAGCAACAAGCTGAAGCAGTTTCGAAAATCTTAACTTATCGAAATTCTTAAATTATCTACCATCTCTCACCTACCAAACAACCCAAAAACAGAATATATGACCCATACATTTAACATGCACGTTCGCCATAATTACTCTGACCTTCAATCTTAATAAAATATCGCTTATGATTACTAATTTTCTTTTTCTAAGTGCAAGGGTTTATTCTGATTCATGGTAATTTATCTTGCTTGTTCTTCGGTTTTAAATAATAATTATTAGAATAATGAATGATATAATTATAAATTTACATATATATTTTTAATTTTGAAAATATTCAATTTAAACATTACTACTGTTACTTAAAAGAAGCAAATATATACATAGCGCGCATAGTATATAGCAAGCGTTTTTATGAGAAAGGCTGAAACATCGACGTAGTGTCGGCGAGCCATACACTAATGAGGCGATTGTACATCGCCTCATTAGTGTATGGGGGCGCATTTTACTTATCGGGAATTTTTGTAAGAGGGCTGTATATAAAGTAAAATTTGGTATGTATTTACATTTAATGTTCTGAAAATTTTATTCGATACCATAAAGTAACTTTTTTGTTTATTCTATCTGGGGGTCACGTGCCCCCCTTTGTACCCCCCCCGACACTACGTCTATGGTTCATATGTATTTTACGCTTAAAACAATACCTAACCTAGTAACAGTAGCTTCCTAAGGAAGGCTTATCATTGTTTCCAGACCAACAGAAATTTGGAGGGGCACATGAAAGATTTGAGGTGTCACCTATTGAATTTAAGAGCAGAAAAGGGAAGTTTCTTTAAAAGATTTTGAGAGGAAGTTGGGGCAAAGGGGGATATTGCCCCCCCCCTGCGTCCTCCCCAACGCAAAACCTGTGGCTCATTTGTATTATACGCTTAGGAAAACCTAATAACAATATCTTCCTGAGGAAGGCTTATCATTGCGTCCTGACCTACTGAAATTTTGGAGGGGTACAGGAAAGCTTGAAGGAGGGGGGGGGAACATATCGAATATAAGAGCAGGAAACGAAAGTTTTTCAAATTTTCAAACAAATGTTTATTTAAAAAATTTTTTGAGACGCAACTTGGGGGAGGCACGGTGGGAGGGACACGTGACCCCTTGTGCCCCCCCCGACGCTAGTGCTATGGTTCATATGTTATATGCTTAGGAAAACCTAACAACAATAGCTTTTCTAAGAGGTTTTTCACTCCCAGACCTACTGAACTGAAAGTTCACCCTTTTACCCCAAAACAAAAAGAATTTGGACATAAGATCCAATTACCTTTCTCGTGTATATTACAAAACGAATAATGTTTATGTCCAATATTTAGTAAAAATTATGGGCGTTTTTTCCCCACACCTTTTCGGATATACAAGTGTTCAGAAAACGACAAAAATGTCCAGTTTTTTTTTCACGTTGTCAAATTTCCATATTACGATCATTTCTAAAATTTATCCCACAAGACGCATCATTTTGTCTGAAAATACAGTAACTCCCCCCCCAACCCCCACCCTCCCGTCCCCGTCACTTTTTTCTTCATCTTTGTTGATTCTTGGGTGTTCCACCCCTATCCTACGATGGAGTATGCTAGTATGCGAGTATGCTTCCGCCTGAAAGGAAGAACCGTAGAATTGTGGAACAACGAGGGGGCGGGGGGCTAATCCCTAAGGGAAAGAATCTGTCGCACCCCTTGAAAAATTTCAGGCACGTGGAGAAACTAATTAGGATATCTGTTGACCTTCAAACTGGACGCCCGATTTCCAAGAAAAAGAGGGAATCTTTCTGAAGGACATCCGCTTTTTCTGTTCCGAAAATGTTTTCTGCAACAGGAAGCAGTTTGCCCTAGCACCGCGCCAATGTTATATGCCAATTTACGCCAATGTAAAAATATGATTACAGCTTGTTAGTTGCTTTTATTTTATTATTATAAATATTTGCATAACAAAATATTTTCTTCTTTCCATTCTTTTCTTCTTTTCCCATTGTCTGAGGAAAGCCCATTTTTTATGAAACTTGGTTAAGAAATGAGGCGCACACTTCAACACTTCTTCCAAAGGGATTATTAATAGGCACATGAAGATGACGTTTCCGCCCATATATTACTATGTTTTTCTGAACCGTCTCTGCACCCCTACACCCCTCCAAGTTCGGCAGTCTAGTAGAGAGTCACCCTGTATATATATAACTAATAAGTAAAACACAAAATATTCTGCAAATATGACATACCCCGCATGAAAAAATATATAACAGCAGAAGCAAGAATTACAAACCACAAGTGGAAAAAAAAAAATAGATGCTGAGCCAAATGAGAATGGAACGGGAATTATAACCACTGGCACCATCGTCAGGAGCCATAACCAGTAGATTATAATTAAAGACAAACAAAATAGTAGGATTTCGGTTGTGTGGCATATCAAGAGATATTCACTCCACACGTTTTAGGCTCTATCGTACTATAAATAAGGAAAAAAGGAAAACAATAAGATATCAAAATAATTGAAAAAGCGCTGAAAAATCGACATACCAATCTGGAGTGATAGAAAGCACATGGAAGTCCAGCATATCTATACATATGTATATATAATATAATATCCATATTCGTAACTTCTGGAACGGAAGGGAGGGAGGGGGGGGGGTAGGCAACCAGAACGTTCTTTTCACACATTCCTCCTCTCTAAAAAAAAATAAATATCGATAAAATTCTTGATGTAAAATACAGCCCCCGCGAATACCTAAAAATAAATTTATTTTCATTCTGAAATTAGTTCTCTAAAAAGGATCGATGACAACTCTCTCTCAAAAAAAAAAAAAATCCTTATCTTACGTTGAAATATAAAAAATACGAATCCTATGTTTAGGCAGAGCTTTGTGGTAATTGAGAACTTATTTGTTTGAATTTACTGTAACTGACATTATTTCCCGGTA
Organism: Cheiracanthium punctorium; assembly: GCA_038373885.1. Taxonomy (NCBI): domain Eukaryota; kingdom Metazoa; phylum Arthropoda; class Arachnida; order Araneae; family Cheiracanthiidae; genus Cheiracanthium; species Cheiracanthium punctorium. The sequence continues at coordinate 277,612 of JAWZYV010004847.1, read as the reverse complement.
CACCTAATAGCAATATTACGAATAAAGCGGATATAGTACGTCTTTATTAAATCTCTACTATTTATTTTAACGCCAGTTTCAAGTCTCTAAAATATGTGTAATTTTTATATTAATGAAAACAAGATTATATTAACGATAATTATAATTATTTGCCTAATATTTCCAATAACATTACCGTGTGTGCATTTTTAGATTTCATTATAGTATCTCAGTTGGTTAATAGACGTCTTATTTTTTGTTTATATTTTAAATTACTGAACAGTTAATTTGTTGACGACTATCCGTTTGTACTTTTCCACAATAATTTTTAGCGATAGTACTACAGTCGTTATGGTCGCCCTGTTTACAGAAAAATTAAACCATAATCCCCCTAATGTATATCCAGTGTGGATTTTTAAAAAAAATGAAAAAACGTCTAACAGGCGAAGATAATTTTAGAATAGGAACCCAACTGCAAGATAAAATGATGGGGAGGAAAAAAATTTATAAAAGTTTTGCAAGCCGAAGGAAGGGAAAACATGATAATATAAACGAAAAGAGAAATAGTTTTTAAAAAAATTGCTTGCATTTCTTTCCGTCCGATATTAATATATAAGAATAAAAAATGTCATTTTAATCTCTTTAAAATAGGCCAACGATAGGGATTTAACCGCCCCTAGAAAGTTGTCACCAGGGTGGGCGCCCCCCCCCCCTACGCACGCCGCAACGTGCTGGAAAGTATGAGGATAATATCGGTACAAGGATATTTCAACCAAGGATATTCAACCATATTTCAACCTACTCAGGCTAAGCATCAATGCGAATGCAAGTTGCTCTACTTCTAATCTCTCTCTGATATACCCGAAACCGGATTATCACAGGGGCAAGGGGGGGGGTAGTCCGGTGCCCCTGAAGAAAAAGGGGGCCCATATATATATCCCGATTATCTAAATTATAAATTCATATGTACTGAAATAGTAATTGTGGGGAAAAAACTGAATTTCCTCTATAATATAGGTATTACCTAATTGTCTATCACTAGATCAAGTTAGAGATATTTTTTTGGGGTGATAAATACGATCTGATTAAAGTACAAAAACTACAGTTAACTGAAATGCAATTTTCGAGTACAACAGCGATCAAAACTGGGTTAAAATGCTTAAAAAAGGGGGGCTCAGTAAAGGGGCTTAATGCGTAAAAAAGGGGATAGTAATGGGGGCCCCAAACTTAATGCCCCGGGCCCCGTCTAAAAGTGGTCAGATTTGAACATACCGTACCGCCTTTCCTATTTACTTATTATTTTTCTTTCAACTCTTCTCTGTTTTCTTTTTTTTCCGTCTCTTTCTTTATCCTCTCCTTTGTGTGTTTTGTATATCTCTCGTCTGTTCTAATTTTAAATGTTACGTGTTTGTGCGTATTGTAGAGTGCTGATAGTATACCAGGACCGAAAACGAAGGAGACGCAAGTTAAACGGTAGAGGCTTCAGGCAAATTGTCGCTTTTCAGATCGTATTTATGCGAGACGGAAAAAAATGCGAGAATTCTCGCGAGAAATCTCGCGCGAGACAAGACTCTGTCTCGTCTCGCGTCTCGTCCCGCAAAATATTTTCTTTCTCGTCTCGCGTCTCGTCTCGCAAAAAATGCCTGTCTCGTCTCGCGAGACAATGCGAGAACGCGAGACAATGCGAGAATTCTCGCGTCTCGCGTCCATCCCTAAAACGGGCTCCAGCGGGATCGATTATATTTGTCTTTAACCCCTTGCCGGTTCAATATTTTTCGAGTTGGAGGGTAAAAAAATGTCAATTGTATTAATGCATTTTTTGATATATACATTTTAAAAATATAATAACACTATTCTCATATAAGATTTCCTAAATCGTGTATGTATAGTGCTACCATGTAGTGGGCAGAAAAGTAAATAAAAGTGCTTGAAAGCAAAAAAATTAATTCAGGGAAGATTATGTGAAAAATAAAAAATTTCCTAATGCCCGAGCTACACATCGGGATAATCCAGTATGGAACGTTTGACCTGCACGAGCTCAGCTCGGGAAAATCCGGTAAGGGGTTAATTTGCACAAACAGCAAAATTTGTTATATTCTATCAATGAAGAAATTGACCTCTAAATATGTATTAGCTGAAATTTTAGGCCCGCGCTCCGACTTAATAATATCGCTCGAGCGCGCTCGAATTAAAAGTCCTCGAACTCGGGGCTTAAAAATAAGCCCGAACTCATCTCTAGTGGGGTGCCCTCCGTGAGAGTCTTTCTAAGGTGTCCTAACCCCTATCTACGCTAAGTTTCGAAGGAAACCCCCGAAAACAACAAACGGTCGGCGGACGAGACCTGGTTTTGAACCAGGCACCTTCTCTCTCCCAGTTTAGAGCGCTCGCTTTGCGCTCTGAAACTGGTGAGTCTCCTGAGTATGAGCTTGCCGTTGTGGTGCACTTTTAAAATATTTCTACTGCAAAACTAAAACAATAGATTTTATCAAAATCGAATAGCTTTATGTTGTTTATATGGCACATACACGATACATTTAGTTATCAGTATACGATTGATACATTATTTGCTGTTTAGTGTGTTCTTTTCTCCTCCGCTTTCTCATGAAACATTCGAAACCTATTATGTTCTTTTGAGGTAAAATTCAATGTTTAAACAGTTCTTATAACAATCAAATTACGCCATTGACTCTTTACAAGTTACCCGCCTTAAGAAGTATCCGAAAGAACTAAGCAGTTGTGGAAGATTAGGTACAATTTAAAAAAAAAGTTTTGAAGCCGATGATACGCCGCAGTGTACAATCAGCGTTCTTCGCCGGCGCGCCGTTCTAGACCTCGGCTCCGGAGGCGTGGCGTGGCGGCGCAGTACTCTAGTTATACCTGGACTCATCCGTAAACAGAACAGCCCTCCTCTGATTAGCCGTCCAATGGACATGTTGATGTGCCCACCTGAAACGTTTCCTTCTATGGCGTGGCGAGAGAGGCACGCAAATGGCTGGTCGCTTCCCGTGCAGGCCATCTTCATGAAGCCTTCTACTTGCTGTTGACACCAACCTTTCGATGGAGGCAAAAACGGAGGATCTAATTTGAGTCAGGCGGTCATATTGCGGTTCGATCATATTGAGGTTTTATTCCTTCGTGCGCATAACGATAAATATAGGTCATTGGCCCTGGACGTAACAATTGGCCGTAATTGGCTTAACCTTCTGGATGCCGAATTTGTAGTTAGACTAAGGCGACCATATTTCTAAACAGTAATTTGGGGACAAATCAAGCATTGTCCTCGAATCTAAACAAAACTTGGGGACACTAGAAAATATTTTCGAGGACTTATTCGAGGACACAACATATTACCATCAGGCCATTTTTTTTAAATTCCTACCTACATCAAAGTTTTATTTATATAGCCTAGTATTTTAATGGTTTGATAGACGAAACCTTAACATCTAAAAGAACATTTAACAACTGTTGAAGAAGCAGAACATTTTACTATATTATTTATAGAGGTAGGAACTTCAAAAAAAAAATAGGACCAACTGAGAGGCCTGTACCATGTACACCCTCCAAAAAAGTATTCGAGTGAGTAAGAGATAAATTTCCTATTTTAGATTTGCGAATAATAGAGATTATGAAAAACGTACACCCTCCAAAAAAAGTATTCGAGCAAGAGAGAAATTTCCTATTTTAGATTTGCGAATAATAATTGAGTTTTTAAAAAACGCACAACTTGATAGAAATATAGAAAGTCATATTTATACATAGCCTAATTCATATTCTTTGATAAATAATTTTTAATACACGAAGCCAACGTCGGAAATTTCTCTCTTGCTCGAATACTTTTTTTGGAGAGTGTACATTGGATCATTTTGTGATAATTTTTCATGAAACTTTGTACACTCTAAAAAAAGTATTCGAGTGCAAGAAAATTTTCGTACGTCAATTTCAAGCAAGGTTCTTCATGAAAAGGGATTAATCATTAACAAAACTGAAATGGGAATTTTGGCTCATAGTCGGATACTTTATTGAATATCTGTACACGCTACACGCACAATGACAATAAACGCTTTCAGAGATCGAATTTCATTGTTTCTCTGAGTAGATGGCCCTTTTAGTTGGTTTACTCTTCTTATTTCTTTAGTTTTTTCTGAAAGAAATAAACTAAACGGAAACTTTCAGGGAAAAAAAGTACGAATCTTTAAATTTGGGGACAAAATGAAAAAAAATCTAAATTTAGGGACTGTCCTCGAATTTCGAGGACGTATGGTCACCTTAAGTTAGACACTGTTTCCAAAGTCTGTGAGTCACAGAAGGACTGACATTTATGCATTTAGACTCTTGTGTTTGACTTTGTCCTGCCTCTAATCTCCCAATAGCTCTCCATCATAGTTCTTCGGGCAAATGATGCCTAGACGTCATTGTTGCAAATTGACTATCTCCAATTTCTTACCTTACAGTCACAGTAAAAATGGCAGGATTAATATCTAGTATGCAAGTGCTCCTACCAAAGTATTCTAGTTGCGATGCCACTAATTTGCATATTGCAGCTTTGCTCAGCAACTTTTATTTGGCATCATAGTCTAGTTTCATACGGATTGCCTAATTCTTGAGCGAGTTGCCACTATTTCTGGGATTTTTCCTTAATTTTTGGAAACCAGTGTCTAATAAATAAATGATCCAATAAAATTTATTAGCATTCTGGCTATCGAGGTTTAAAACTGCTATGATTATAAATACATAGCATTAAATTGACTGCCGTTTTAGAAGAATTTTATCTCAAACCACTTTACTGAATAAAATTATCAACGATTTTGTCCGTGCAAAATATTTCTTGTAATTTGGATATTGCAGTTAACTCTTTAAATGCGAGTCAATGCTGATATCAATGTGCTATGCCTTTAATTTCTCTGTATCATTAGCCCTGAAGTTAATAATTGATGTATTAGTTGAGATGCTGCTGCATTAGGTGGTCCCGTATAACTTGATATACGAAACGAAATTAATGTTATTCGAATATGATGTGCATCCCTTTTTGATGTTCCGCTATTTTCCTTTTAAATTACATTTTTTTTAATTACCATAACCCAACATTCATTTAAACAGATCTATCATTTACTAAATGTCTATTTCAATTACTTTTCCGTTTATTTCGTTTTCAACGCAACTGCTATATGATAATGCGAAAGCGGTACTTGTCGCAATAAAAACCTTTTATCGTTTCGTTCAGTGTCATTAATGAGATAAAGTAGCTACGTCAATTGCTAGCAAGAAAATACGAAGCCTCAAAGCGATCAAAAAAAGAAGAGAAGAATGAATCTCCAAACAAAATCTTTCACACAAAATTTATCAAATTGTTCCGTATCTCAAAAATAGTATACGGTGACATTTTTAAGACAAATATGATTAATTTTGTACTGTGATATCATTTTAGAATGACCGATAACGCCGTTGATATGCACTAAATCCCATAAAATTGAACGTGCGTGAACTTACTTTTAATTTCTTTGTTTTTCGACCTACATCTGCATCCTACATATGACTACAACACGCGCCATTGAGTTAGTGCTAAATTATATTCATTAATGTCTAACTTTTTGGAGGACATTTTATTTAAATGGAGAATACTACTCTTATTTACTGCAGGAAAACATTGATTTGAGTTTGTTTTATGAAATGTATCAAAACTAAACCTAATGACTTTTATGTTTTTCAAAATGCGTAGTATTTTTTAGCATTTTCTGGTTAAACATGAATTTACCTCGTTGCATATGCAGTTACAAATCTCTTGACGATCTCAAAGATTCTAACGACTTAGGGGGTCTATATCCTTTTTATTTTCGTTCATCCATATAGCAATTACGTGTACATTTGTTTCTTAAGCTATCTACAAATTGAAACCTCGCTGTTTGTGGTGGTTGATTATAACACTTAGGATTTGGGTTTCTGAAGAGTGTATCCAGCCATTATAACCATTATTTAAGTTTTTTAATTACTTATTCGTTTTTTAATACCTTGGATATCTACTATAGCAGGATTGTTTTAAGAGGGATTGCAGGGGCAAATCAGGCAGGGCGTTTCCATCACCATCTCAGAATTTCATGATTTTTTTTCTTGTGTTGCCTTACCCAAGGAAAGAAATCTGAAATATTTTTGATTTACCTCTTTTAGTTTTGGAGTTATGGGGGGGGGGGTGTCAAAGTACCCCAGACGAGTGATGTAGAATTAATTTAGGGCCATTTTTGCCACTTTATTGTCTCGACAGTGACTGGCTCAGAGGTGCTTCAGAGAATTTTTTCATTTTATCCTATAATATGCCTTGTATATTAACATCTCAAATTTAAAATGCATTTGAAAATAGTCAGAGCTCCCAAATAACCCCCCCCCCCAAATACCCCCAATTTCATAAAAAATGCAGTTTTAAGAATGCTTTAAATCTTGGCTCTGACGTGATACAGAAAACTTTTTTGCGCAGAGCAGTTATATATCTTCAAATATAAAGTGAATCTAATGTCAAAAATTTTTGAAGGCCCCCCAGGGCCTCCCGGTACGGGGCCCCAAACAGGGTCCTTAGTGCTAATTTATGCAATTTCGAAGCATTGGTACAGCTGAAGCCGACTTCCCACAGGAGAACCCTTGGCATGGAGATGTAGTATCAACATAGTAGTTTCGCATTATTAAAAAACATTTTTTGAAGGCACAACGGTTTCCAAGAAAAATCCCAAAAATGTACCTCCCTATTTGGGACATTCCACTGGCATGCATGGGGGGCATTTTGGCGTTCCTTTTACAAATTTAATCGACAGTGACACTATTGAAAATTAACTTATTCTGCATATATCACAAACATATTCTCCATACATCACGAATAGTTCTTTTGCAGGGGCACTCATATTTATGTAGGATCATTATATTTCTGTAAGCTCAGTGACCAGTTATGCAAACCACAAAGTCCCATTTACCGTAATTTCACTGGCATCAGGATTTGGTCATGTCACCTTGATAAGCATGTTTAACCCTTTGGACATTGATTTAGGTAGGTTGGAGAAGTACACTGGTAATCAACAAATTTCCCTTAGGCGTCTTCTTTAGGTCGATCATATTCCAGGGACATGACCCTTGAATCTTGTTTTTTGTCACATACCAGATATTTTGAATACGATTAAGGTCAGGTGGTGCATGAAATTGCCTTCAGTGATGTAATTGCCTTCAGAGTGACCAGTGGAGATCTAGGGAAGGGGCTTAATAACTTCAGTCCCCAAAAAGATATTGCTTACAGGTAACGCTCTGCTTCCTAATACAATTTTTTTTTAAGTCAAATAATCTGTTTCCGTAAATTAACCCCTCCAAAAAATTGCATTGCTTTAGCGTAAGAACTTGCTTTATTCTACATTTGGTTTAAGTCAAATAATCTTTTTTTTAAAAATACTAGCCCTTCACAGAAAAAATTTCACTATCGACCACTTAGAATTTCAATTAAGATCAGATATGGGCAACCTTTGGAAAGTTGTGGGGTAAATTTTAAAATGTTAGCGAAGTCGTATAATTGGGATTTTCAATGGTTTGTATGGGTTCTGATATGTTCCTCGGACCCGATCAAAAGCTTTGGAGGGCCACATCAGGGCCCGTGGGCTGGAGGTTGCCCATATGTGTTGTAGATTGTCCATCTAGATACTTCTAGATCTTTAGCCACAACGACCCACTGTAAGTCTCATCCCTAAAGTCAAAGCACGAGATTTTTCTTTCAATTTGAATTTCTTCCATCCCATAATCGACAAATTACTTCATATTGAACTTTGGAAGAATGGAGAAATACTAAAGTAATAGTAAACAAAATTTGACCTTTCAGCCGAGGGAAACTGACACCAGCAGAATGGCTTGCAAGTTCACCTGCAAGCACTCTGCATTAATCATATGATCATTAGTCCTATCTATATTTCCATGATGATATTATGCAATTGCAATGTTTTTGTTTAAGCGCGCATTATTCAACTAAACATTATTATTTCCAAAAAATGTCAACTTTTTTTTTTTTTTTTTTTTTTTTTTGTACTGCCGGCACTGTACTACCACCTCAACTTGACATTTATACACGCAAGTTACATAGAAAAAACTGCTTAATTTGGTGTTCTCTACCTCCCATTTTATTTTTGTCAGATATGTTAGAGCTATGCTGTATAGTATATTCAGGGATGTAGCCATGGAGGAGACTTAGTGTTCCATCGTACAAGGCTGAAAATAGAATGTAAAACTTTTGAAGACTTTGCTTACGCCCCGAGTCGAGTGACGTAAAAGATATGCATGCTAAATTTCAAGAAGATTGGATGATATTTAGAGGTTGCACACGTTGACCAGATTTGTAAAGTAAGCAAAAGATATGATTTTTCAATGTTATCTAGTTTTTTGCAATAAGAGTAATTATCAAAAACTTAAAATAGTATTAAAACTAGGCACTAAGATTAGTATGATAGGTAAAACAGGCGTTAGTTAACAAACTTTGAATAATGCAGTGCCTTTTTTTGCTCGCTGGTGACGACTTTTCTGTGGTCCTCGACTACCCTTAGTAAAAAATGCTGTTTATCCGTTTAGACCCGTAGAAATGCTGTTCTTCCATTTTTATCGAAAGAATTCCTGCCTACGGGATCCTGGGCACTATAAGAGCGTTCACGTGTGCCTTCTTAGAGAATCATTGCAATGTTCTGCTAAGTCGTGGATCTTAAACAATTCAAAGAACATCGTTGTTTTTATTATTAACGAAATAACTCGGGTCTTTTCTTTCAAAAACTTAATTTTTTACTATCTAATTGTTTAATTTCCTTTTTTCTTTCCTGTCTAGTTTCCAAAATATTTAGTCGTATTATCTTTATCAGAATGAGCAATATTTTCGTCCAACAAAGCTAATCCTACGTTTGTTTATGATACCAAAGTATCTCAAAGCAACTGTGACAGCAATTTTTTGACGTTTGCGCTGGGTAAGGGCTCAGTAACTGTAGCACATCCAAATTATTCTTTGTTGCCCATCGACGTACCATAGTCTCATGCCCGAAGCGAACATATATCAAGCTGACAAAATAATATGACATTTCATTCCTTCCGATTCTCGATGAAGAATATTTAACTCTTAAGTGAAAAGGGCATTTTAAGTATACATAAAGTCTTCCTTGATTCAGAGCCCCTGGGATCCCAAAGAAGTCGTTTTTGAAACCAACCTCCTAGATATCAAAGTAAGAGTTGTAGTAATTCTTTGCAGTCTTCTCTTGGATGACTCTGTCATTTAAAGGACATTTCGGATGTAGTTAACCATTTTCACACGCTGTTCTTCTAGAAAGCTTTCTTCGTTTGGCATTATTGTATATGACTTCTTTCAAACGAAAACCACATACTTCGGAACTTCCAAAAAATTTGGGTGTCGGAATCACTTGATGGAATGCCACAACTCTCCTAAAATACTCCTTTCAATATTAGTTCATTGACGTGATTACAGCAAACCAACCACAGCAATATTAATCTGAATTACCGTTCAATTCTGGTACACGTTCCTTAGATCAGTCCTATATTAGATGCTGTAGTATGAAAAGATATACCGATGATATCGTCAATTATAAAACAATGTTTGAATTGTTTGGGATCCACGATATGACAAAATACTGCAGTGCTTCTCTAAGAATTTACGCGAACGCTCTTAACACTTTGAGGTCTGAGCTATTTCCACCGCATATCTGCCAGTGGACTGAAGATTTTTGGTACTTTTCATGAATTTTTAAAGATATTTGGAAGATATCTATTTTATTTTTTTTTATTATAAACTTCAATCTTTTCTTATTCATAGTAAAGGAGCTTGTTAAATATACTAAGAATTAATGTTTAATGTGACATTATAGGGAAAAGAATGTTTTTTGAAGTAAAAAAATGTTCCACATAAGAAAATGTTAACATTTTAGGCCCGACCAGTGGCCTAGCGCATAGCTCCTTTGCACTTGTATTCAACTTAAAAACAATTTTCCTCACTTCACTAGGTTTCCTGTGGGGAATTCTTCTCATCGTCTGAGGTCAAACAAAAGCTGCTTTAATTCTATCTTCGGTCAGTATTCGGCTACTTGTCGCTGGTGATAGTCAATAATCCGAAACATGTCCAGTAATACCTGGTAGGTGGTATTATCGGGAAAAAAACAGCTTATTCAGGTGACGTTCTGAAATAAGGAAGTACTTGCTCGTACTAAAATAATTTAAGCGACAGCTACTCACATTTATCTTGGTCCATTTAAGTTCAAATAGCAAAAATTTTATGAAAAATACTGTTTATTTACTGTAAGTAATATGGGATAACAATGCAAACTTTTACTAATGTGACCGCTAGAAGACAGTAAGTATGAATCCTTGAAATTTCAGTTACATTGATTGATATTGTGAATCTATCTTCTGATAGTTGGGAAATATTTTTTCTTGACATAGAATAATATAATATAATCTTTATATAGTAATTTTAGCAGCTTAATAGGAACTTTCAGGATAAAAATGGCAACTGTCTTGTTCTTAGCTTGTCGAATATATAACCAGCAAAGTGGTTTAGCCGGCGTTATTTTACAAAAACTTTCCTTCCCTTAATAAAAATTAGAAGCAACATAAATTAATCTTACTTTTTATTTAATCTGTTAGTTAGTAAACTATACACTTCTTCAGAAAGTGGTCAGAACACTAATTGATGAACAGCAATTTTAGTAATAGTTTAAAGCTAAGAAACAGATTTCAGTGAGAATCATTTACGTTTTGAAAGAAAGTATCAATGTCTCATGAATATTTCATTTCAGTTCAAGCATTTTAAATAACGCTTAATTTTAATTAAGTTTCCTTAAGTTTTACGAAAATATGTTGATAGACAGTTATATAGTGAAATTCGAGTCATTAATACTTTTAAGCTAAGCTGGATGTGGATAAATATTATCTTAAGCAGTTTCTCTCAGTGTAATCAAAATATTTATGCTTGTGAAACGATTCCGTCGTGAAATCTAAAATTTGGTTCATTTCTCCTCTTTAGGGAGTCAAGAAACTGTCGCTTCAGTTCTCACACGATCAGAAATGTGTATGTTGGAGGGTAAGTATGTAATATTTAAAACTTTTACTAACTACTTTCTATAAGTATTTCGTGATTTTTCAAATCGGAAAAAATTTAATTATTCTGCCTTATGATGAATAAAATTGTAGTTTGAGCTTTAAGATACGTTTTGAAATTGATTTTATTTGTCTGTTTAAAATGCTATGGTCACTTTTAGTTTTATATTTAAGAAATGAACTAACTTTAAAAATTGTTCATCGGAGCCTTTGTATAAATGAGAATTTTCACATAAAAATCCTAACCGGTCTCATCTTCATAGTTCATTGTTAAAACTTTATATCAGGAAGGAGGAAGATTTACATCACCCTTCAGTATTTTCTGGAAAACAAATATATTAATTGTGAAACAGTTATAAAAATATTAACCCATCCTTCTGTGTTTTTGCATTTGATAGGGAAAATGATATAACCAACTGGGGTCAAAGTATATGTTAGTTATTCCTTCGATTTCGTTAGCCAAATAGTCATTTACGATTAGCAGATTCCTTTGACATATACTAATTACGGTATCATTTCCTAAGACTCTTCGTGGATGTAGGAAAGATTTCTAAATTGTTTATGATTGAGGTGCAAATATAAAACTTTGTATATAAGCCTGTGTGTTTGGTATTTCATCGATGCTGTTTAGCATTATTAACGTTCCTTGTCCTCCTATGGCATTTGCCCAGTTAAACATGTGCTATAAAAAAAAACAAAAATAAAAAAAAAAACATGCTTGTAGATTTTTTGAAGATCCCATTTTCCTTCCTTCAATACTTTTTCGTTCAACACGAGTGGTTCTAAAAGAAAGGTACCAATTCCTTTCACCAAAAAGTTTATTCGCGAAATTCAAGAGATACAGAAATAGCAAGACATTTGATGCAGATTATTTTTCAGCGCCCTTCATCCGATACCCTCCATGGGTATTGAAGCATTTGCTCCATCTGAATACCAATTTATTAAACCGGCGTATAAGAAAACAGGACCCTGACCGCTGATATCGGTGTGAAATTTCCAAAATTTATATACACGCACTCACACACTTAAATTATGAATCATTGTAAAAGTAAGTACTGTTTTACCAACAATTAGATATTTAAAGCATAGAATCCTAGAACAATGGCAAATAATAAAAAGCAATTAAACATAATGTCATGTTAGCTTCACTGCTATTAAAAAATGGAAAATTAAAATAAAATTGGATTTGGAATTTTTCTTTTAAAATAAAATTTTTTGGGGGGGAACAACATTCCGGGACCCTCCGGGCCCAGTCTAGAGAAAAAGCAGGTCCTGGGTGACTAATTTATAATTTATAACTAATAATAACCCGAATTATAAACTAATTTGCAATTCGTTTTTTTTTTTTAATCAAACGTAACTTTTTTTAAGGAGTAGGTTAGTTTAATATCCTAGCGCTTTGCGAAAATCAAAACATTGCCTCTCTAACAGGGGCGTAGCCAAGGGGGGGTTAGGGGGGGTCATAACCCCCCCCCCATGAGGAATTTTTTGCCATGCAAAATGTACATTCCTCCCTACATTATCACACACACACACACACACACACACATATATATATATATATATATATATATATATATAAGTTGTAGTAGTCGTAACCCCCCCCATGAAAAATTTCTGGCTACGCCCCTGCTCTCTAAGCATGTAAAAATGTTAACTTTTGTGAAACTATTGTAAAGTTGATTCACCGTGGGAAAACTCCTTATCGTCTCTTTGAACATAGTTTTGAAAATCACGTCATTGATTTGAAATTACAAACAAATTTATGATGGAATTTGATATCTCCTTTCCCGTAAACAAATACTGGAATTTGCCGGAGAAAATACCATATCTTAAGTGTGTTGGACATGTACACAGAGCAACGGAAAATTTAATCAAAATAAACCATTCTGGAATTTTTACATGATAGACAGACGTGATGTTGTACAAGTATGCATTATGAGCAGTTTGACTTCCTTGAAAAACTCCATGTATGTCAATATTTTGATTTTGTCCTTAACACGAATTTTATTTATTCTTTTTTTCTTTCACTTGCGTCTTTTTACCAAGATAAAATTTTAGGAATGAAATTTTGAATTAACATCTTGATTTATGATGAAGTTATTCGAACAGCGCAATACTTTTACCAATTTGAATTATGAAATCTCTATCTCAATTTTTGTGGTGTTTATATTTAGCTATTTGCACTAGAAATTTGAAATGTCATAAGTAGGGGAGAGCGGGGCTTATGAGACACTTTTTTAATTTGAGCTGTATTTCAGTGAAACATGTAGATATTTTTAAAAAAATTATACTAAATTGAAGCAAAAACATGCGATTTTATAGATATACACATATGCACACACACCAAAAAATGCTTAATGTGCTTTTAAAGATCTATTAATAAAAATTTAAAAAAAAACATTTCTGAAATTATATCATTGTCCCATTAGCCCCCATGTATGGGATCTAATGGGACATAATGCAAGGCTAATGGATCAAATATAAAAAATAAATTTTTTACTAAGTAAATAAATAAAAACTAAATTATGTGTGTGAACAGTGGCGTAGCCAGAAAAAAATTAAGGAGGCGTTTAGGCAATTGCGTAGCGAAAAATATTGAGGTCCAGAAATAGTAAGCTTCAAAAAGGCCCTTTTTAAAGTCCATTGGGGCCCCTTATCCAGGGCCATAATTTCCGCTGGGCACCCAGGGCTGTTCACCTGGGCCCCGAATTCAGGAGATATCATACATGCGAGAAAAGTGGACCATAATTCGATTAATAGTGGGAAAAGTAGTGAAGATGAGGCCCCATTATCTTTTGTTGACACAGAGTCCCCTAATCTATTGTTAAGAATCTGTCTTTATGAGATATTTCCGCTGCACAGAAACAGTTCCTATACCATTTCATATTTACAATAGTAGAAGAAAATTATGAATTAAATATCTCTAAAATTTCTAACGAAAAATTAGAAAAAATATATAGAACCCTTCCTATTTTGTGGGCCCGGTTCACATTGCAAAGAATAAGGCTGGTTTAGAAAAAATTAAGGGGCGGGTTTCGGACCCCCAATCCGCCCCTCCCTCGCTACGCCACTGCATGTTAAACTAGCTAATTACAAAATATTAATATTAATGCTCTTTCATATTTTTTTATTTTATTTATGAAATATTGTTTAAGGTCTTACAGAAAAAAGTCAGAACTCAAAATTGTAGATGATTGCATAGTTTGTCTGTCAATATTAGGTAGTGGAAATTTCGACACTATTTCAACAATATCATTCCATGCTTATTCCGGATATATGAATTTAAACAGTTTTTTTCCTTGGGTAGTTCACAAGCATTTCATCGTTGCTAATCTCACTAATGATGTCTACAGAACTGTCTGAAATTTTGCACAGTTCATATTGTTAGGTTAATTAATTTTTATTAGGCCGAAGTTAATTAAATTTTAGGCCTAATTAATTTTCAACAACTTTTTACGTCTAAAAAAAAAAAAAAGAATTTTTATAAAATAACTGGTTTATTGTCTGGGCAGCTGCCCCATTAATCCCCATATGAACAGTCCCATTAGACCCCACAATGTAAGAATTCAAAATTTCAAGAATAGAAAACCACATGTTCTATCACACAATGCTAATTTATATTATCACAATCTACATGATATATGTTATCTTAAAGAATCTTTCGATTAATTAGAAGTTATATTAAATGATAAAAAAATTCTATTAAATATAAAAACTAAAATTTATTTTAATGTTCTCAGGCTTAATACTTAACTGCAGTGGTTGACCTGTTGTTGTTCAAATATTTAGTATTTCTTTACCCATTCTGTGGTTTCCAAATTTTCATAGATATATTTTATTTTGAACACAAACTGTTTGTCCCATTAGCCCCTAGTCTACCCTATTCATTGTAATTTTTGTGAATATATTTATTTTATTGGTTAAACTTTTTCTTATTTCGTTTTTCTCGGTCGATTTACCATATAGATAGCTAAAGGGACTTTATTTTTAATTTAACCCTTAACTTTAAACAAGCTGTCTCTGAGACTGCTGTGGCTAAGTAACTATCCTCTACATTTTCGAAGTCTTACATTTTCATTGCCAACTTTTTGCTGTAAAATGAAAAGTTAGTCATGTTAATGCATTATCATTAAAGTAAAAGTGTTAACGTTCACTATTTAGTAATTTATTTGCAGTTTTTTTACATGTTCATTTTTTCATGTTTTCGGTTAAGGCTAATACGATTAAATTAATACGATTGATTTACCTCAAATTACTTTTGTAAATTTTAAAAATCATTTTTCGAAGAGAGGATTCTCTATCGGTTAATAGCAAGCTCAAACCTAAAAAGTGTGTAGATTATATATATCTGTAAGTGTGTTTTTGTATGTATGTAATGTATATATGCATGCATGTAAAGGTATATATACACGGTGTCACCGAATTCATGGGCCAAACTTTAGGGGTAGGTAAAACAGATATAAGAATCACATTTTGAAAAGTAATATCCCACGTACTAACCCAGATAACATCTGCGATCCTTCCAATGAAGTAATAACCGCCGTATCACTCAGATAACATTTAATTTTATTGCAGGCAACTGACAGTTTGTTTGCACTGTAATTCTTTGAAAGTATTAACGTCAGACTTCGTGTTCCTCCTTAGCGCAAAGGAGGGGGGGGAGTTCACCTTGCTCCGCTATATGGAACATCAGAAATTTCAGTTATTACTTGTAATTCCTGATTCCTTCTACGTACCACAAAACCGTTTAGAAAATATGCAGCTTTACTCATTTAACGTGCGCGTTTGCTACGTTCACATTATGGTCTTTCACCAGCTTCGATTCACACCAAGTATACATGGTAGCAGCGCACGTACTATTTTTCCCTAAACTTGGAATGCACTTACCCTTTAATGCATATAAGTTTTATTTTTTAAAAATCACAAAATTACCATGTTTTATAAATTGCAGAAATTAAATAATGCAGCAAATTCAGTATGTAAAAATAAAATTACCACGAGTTTTCGAGTAAAATATAAACACAGTATTCTGTTAAAATGCGGATTATCGTACAACTCTTCAATATTTTTTTTAACGTGTTGTTATCCTCTTATAATTAAGCCTCCTATAATAAGATTTGCTTACCGTCTTATTAAGCCGGTGTTTGAAGCTTCATCTACAGCTTCGTTATGAACTATTATTATTATTATTATTCACGTTCTACCCTCTTTTCTTAACTGTAATAAAGAACCGAAAACCAACTAATGTATTAAATATCAGTTAAAAGGGTTTATTTTGTGCTATTTTATAGCTTTTGGATTTTTTCTTAGCAATCCATTTAAATCGGTGAAGTTCAGTGATCGAAAAAAATCATATTTTACTGTTATTATGAAAGTCGAACTTTTCTTGTGGCATGGTGAATTTAAAATATGCTTTTAATTAACTTTAATTTTTGAAAAGATGTGTTCGGAAAACGTAACAATCATTGCTTTTGTTATCTACCTATTCAGGCCCCTATGGAATGAAGTGGAGAGATGATTACTGTCTATTTGATTTCAAACAGTAAATACTGATTTAAATAGAAGTTCACACTATAGATTAGCATTTGCGGGCATCAAAATCCTTAACTTGCACAAAAGCACGACATTCATTGGAAGATTCTAGGAGAGGAAAAAAAAATTGTGCTTAAAAATGAAAATTTGGGGGTAAAAAAGAAAATACATACTGAGGTAAACTTTTTTCGGAAAGTGCAAGAGGATCTCTTTGTCTGCACTACTGATATATGTGTTTATATGCGTAACACACGACAGTTCACCCACTTGTGCTATAACAAAGTGTCATATTTTGATTTTTGGGTCCACATTGATTGGAGGTCCAGGACAGCTGACCCTTTTGCCCATACTTCAGTGAAATTCTGCATAGATGCGTCTTGATAGATGATGTGTGCACATTATTTAACACTTACAAAGAAATTTTACGTCAAAATTGTGCGTCTATTTAGGTTGTCTAAAGAAAAGTTTTGGTTTCTATCCTGACTCAATATCACATAAAAATTTTATATTAAAAATAGTTCATTAAAAACATAGAAAATGTGAGCGTCCCCTATGAAAATAAATAGTGGAGGGACATACAAGCTCTCACAGTGGCGGCTACTCCAATTTGAGCACACGAGCACGTGAACCCCCAATGGAAAAATAAAGAATAAACACATTAAAAAATTAAATTTAAAACGTGAGTTTTACCCCCCCCCCCACTATTATTAAATACTCTTATTATAGCTAGCGCACTCTAGTGTAGGTTACTACACCACAGTTTTTAATCAATCGCACGTGCGAACGAAAAATTCTTTTCTGAACCGCTCTCTGAGAAGAGAAGCGGAGAGAGTTGGAAAGAAGTACGGCGCTGCTGATATCATTCCGTTCACACTTTTGGGGTGTGGGCGAGTACAATTTTTTTTTTCATTTATTTCTTCCGGATTTTCCCTTGGTTTGTTACATTCGGTTAGTTAATCCATTTTTTTTCCTTATTATTTTCTTTATTTTTATCATTTTTCACTACAATATTTTTTATAAACTAGTGTAAATAATTAAGATGGGAGTAAAATGAGTATTTCGGAGCAATGACATATTTCAATATTATCCTTTGAAAAAAAAATTGAAATAAAATGAATCAAGACAATACCTTTGCTAAAACTTATCTTGGTGACGAAATGTAAGACAAAATATTACTTGTTTTCCTTCAGTTGCGTGCATTGTTTGCCTTTAACTGCTGGGAACGCAAATATATTTTAATTTGTAAGGTGCGTCGTATCTTCATATTTAATTTTCGAAATTTGTTTTGTGAACCTCCATTTAAATAACCCACGATCCGCCACTGAGCTCAAATGAAAAAGTAGGGAAGCGGTGTGCTTCTTCAACTACACCACTGCTATTATATAAGCATGTCCATTTTTCTTGTGAGAAAAAAAATTAAGTACTGTAATAAATCAATTCGAATAAAATTATAGATAGCATTGCGAATAAATTAAAAATTAAATCACCTGATTTAATTTTTCCTGAGATTTACTGATGAAAGCCAATGGGACATACCTTTATTAAAAAATAAATTAAATTAAAAAATAAAACAAACTTGCACATGTTTATCCTACTGATGATTTGAAAGTGGCTTCAGGACACTTATGTTCCAGTAGTAGGATAAGGGTAAAGACACCCAAATTAAACCACAACGTAAATTTTTGCGAGGCAATGGGACAATCTCGCGTGAGACTAGTCTCGTCTCGTGTCTGAAGTCTGATTCGAAAGCATTTTTAAATTAGCGGCATCAAAGTGACATCGACCTTACTTGCGATTCGGACGCTCAGAGCCAGGTTTGGAAATATAGTTTCTTTTAAGGTGCCTGCCTACCTTTAAAATGCAATTTTCGATCAAAAATCCTATTTTTAGTTTTTGGCTATTTATTAAAGCTTAATTTATTAGCTTTCTAAATCCGTTTGAATTTTCTTTCTATCATGTTTAGAACTTGAGTTATACGAATTTTAATAGAAGTCACTTGGAAGCTTTCGAAACCGGAAGTAGGATTCTGCCGCCGGAAGTGAATCGTAAATGTTTGTTTACATTACTATTTTACCTAATATGAGTATTAAAATTTGTTACTGGTTATAAAATGAGCATTAAAAATAAAATTGAAAACTTCAAATTATTTAGAATGTGTTAAATATTTGTGGCAACAGCAGTTTTTACTTAGAAATCTGGCATTAAAGTTAGGCTACTACGTTTGTTTACATTTTCGTCGCGTGTTTGCCGTGCTTCCGTTACGAGTGTTTATAAGCTTTTTAATATTAATTTAATTTAGCTTTTTAAATCTTTTTTGACTTAAAATGGGAAAAAGTATTGGCAGGAAGAAAAAACGCCAGTTTCATGGCAATAGATACAGCAAATCTAACGACAGCAACTAATGACACTCTCGAAAATCATGCTGTACGTACTATAGCATGTGCAAAACTGGACACTACGACTAATACGAGTGTTGAATTAGCAGATCAATCAATAAGTGGAAGTAGAATTATTGATTTAGTGATATTGTGCAGTGTTTTTTCTGACATTTGTTGTCCTCAATGTCTGAATTTAGGATTAACTTTAAATGAAGACTCAAGGTTTGGATTATGTTCTCATTTTGTTTTGAAGTGTAACAACTGCAACTTTTTGAAAGGTTTCGCTTCATCCAACAAGGTAAATAATGAATCAGAAGTAAACAAGAGATTTGTTTATGGAATGAGGCAAATTGGCAGAGGTTTCTCTGCGGCTTATAAATTTTGTAGCACTATGAATTTACCAAGACTTGCAAAAGCTACTTATGAAAAGTATGAAAAGAAACTTTTGAAAGTTGTAGCAGATATAGCTGAAAGTTCTATGCTAAAAGCAGCTGAAGAAGTTCGCTCAATAACAAACAGCGATGAATGTGGAGTTTCGGTGGATGGAACTTGGCAGCGAAGAGGTCACACATCATTTAATGGCTGCGTTGCAGCTATTTCAGTGGACACTGGAAAGGTTTTAGACCTGGAAGTTATGTCTTCGTACTGTAGAATATGTAAAAAGTTACATAACTTCTCAAAGAATGCTGAGTTGGACTCATTAAAAGCTGATCATGTGTGTCAATGCAATTTTGAAGGTGCTGCGGGAAAAATGGAGACTGTTGGTGCATCACGCATTTTTCAGCGGTCTGTGGATCAACGGAAGTTGAAGTACGTAAAGTATTATGGTGACGGGGATTCCAAAGGTTTTCAGTGTGTACAGGACACTTACGGAGAAAAAAGTGTGACCAAATTAGAGTGTATTGGACACATACAGAAACGTGTAGGTTCACGTTTACGGAAACTAAAATCAAAAACCAAAGGTATCTCGGGAAAGGGTAAGTTGACTGACGCATTTATAGACAGGCTCCAGAATTATTATGGAATTGCCATTCGTGCTAATGTTGGGGATTTGAAAAGCATGCAACAAAATGTTATTGCAGTATTATTCCACTGTGCATCGAATGCAAAGAAGCCAATGCATGGACAATGCCCAACTGGAACACAGAGCTGGTGCTTTTATCAACGAGCTCTGGCAAAAGGGGAAATCAATATTAAAGAAAAGTACCCTGGTTTACCCAACGACATCCTAAATACTGTAAAGCCGTCTTATTTAGAACTGTGTTCTAGGGAAATTTTGGAAAAATGCCTACATGGAAAAACACAAAACGCCAATGAGTGTTTTAATGGCGTTATATGGCAGAGAGTGCCAAAGGAAGTGTTTGTATCGTTAAAAACTGTGAAACTGGGGGCGTATGATGCAGTAATACAGTTCAATGAAGGCTATCAAGGCTGTCTAAAAGTTTTAACAGATCTAAATATCACAAATCCTGGGTATTTTACCGTGTCAGGATATCGACAGCTCGATGGCTTTCGAATGACCAATTCAAACCGTCATTCAACCCCAAGTGCACATAAACGTAGAAAAATTTTAAAAGCAATTAGAAAAAAAAAGATCATTGTTCATAATAATAGAGATGGCGAGCTGTACAAATCAGGAGCATTCTAAAAATAAATTTTTTATTTTTGAGGTAAGATTTAGTATTTGTTTCTTTTTTATGCTTTTTCTCAAAATGAGATTTTTACGATTTTGCTTTATCGCAAAACACCATAACTCAAAAAATTATTAATGCAATGTTTTGAAACTTTCACAAAATACTCTTGAGGAGTCATTTTAGGGACTGAACTACTATGATGAATCTAGTTAAATTATTTTTTGTTTTTTTTTGTTGATAGAAGTTATGAATTGTCATGTATATTCGTGATTTTTCCCCGCATAAAATGTTAACTTCTCTAAAATATTAAATAACATGGTTAGAGTTTCGAGTTTAGTTCAATCCCTTAAGAACCTTTCAATAATCAAAATAAAATTTACAGAATAAAAATATCTTTATTTAAATTTGACTTACAATGTTTTGGTAAAGTGCTTTTTTTTCGCAAATTTTATGCATATTTTGAGCCTAAATATCAAAATATTTTAAAATTTGCATATTTTTTCATGTTATTCGCAGTTTTTAACTGTATTCTATTATATAATGCACATAAATTAGTAATTTTTTAATTATTAAGAAAAATCCCCCCCCGACAGTAGGCAGGCGCCTTAAATGCCTGCTCATTAAATATTTCCGTTGTCCAGACGATGAAAGTCTAACTTAAAGGCTAGAATAATAAAATCATTATAGAGCAGCTAATTGAACTCACCAAAGTACTACTTTGCTTAAAGTTCGTAAAAAATCTAGTTTTTTACGAACGTAACTAGTAATCAATCGAGTGATTTATACGTACTCTCAATACAATAACGAGTATACAAACGAGTAATTTATACGTACATCTCAATAACGTAATTTATACGTACGTTTCGTTTGGGAAAAGTTCCAATTCTTCCGCCTTGTTTTACCAAGATAAATCATAATAGCTATTAAAAACTAAACTTTTCTGCTATACTCCTTTTTTATGATGTTTACAAAATCATTTTTTAAGTTTCTCATAAAAGTAAATTTTTGAGGGTAATTTGCGCAGTTTACCTGGACAACTTCTAATCTTCTACACGGCTGGAAGCAAATCTCGTTCCATTGTTTTGTAAATTTGTGGCACAAAATATAGCAGTGTATGTAATATTTCTCTGGGAATTTTTTCAAGAAAACGTTGCTTTTATTAGTGATTTTATTTATTATCTTTTTTATCTATAATGTTGCAGAAAACTCTGCTTGTTTCCTAGGTTCGTCGTTCTAAAGTCCAGTAAGTGTAGAAAATTCTAGTGAAAAGTCCACTGGTCAGGATGGAACACGAACTTTATTGCTTCTAAAACTTCGTCGAACAATCAGCTGTACGAAATCACAGGCACTAACAGCCAGTAGCTTGCTATGACAGTCTGCTCAGTACCGAAGCTTTCGCAAATGTTGTAACTCTCACACAAAATAAAAATAATTCCACAGGCAAAAATTCATTGGAAACATACGTGGGAAATCGTAAACATTCCCTCAAGACTCAGCAATGAAGAATTTACACACGGCACTCAAGAGCAAAGTTTCTAAAACAAGCTAAATACAGCTTTCTACAGCACAATTCACAGCGTAATACAGTGAACTCGCCCAACGAATGCTCGGTGAAAACTAACTTAAAATCCCCGGTATATGTCTGCCTTTGATACTTTTCGATGTACTTTCTAGAAAAATCGGGTTGTGTAGAAAGACCCCGAACAATCGCGTTTTGATTACACATAATAGAGTAATAGAGTATTATTAGGTTATTATGTGATGTTAATGCAGGAAAGACACCTTTACAGGCCCATTGGAAAAATCACGCCAAATGTATGAAATATCGCCAAGCTTGGCCAGTTTTTGGCGAAATCGCACCGGATATCCGGAATGTCGCTATTCCGGTCAAAATATTGCCAAAATATGGCGATATTTCGACGATATTTCGACAATGGAAATATCTTACTTTAAAATAAAACAAAAGTGGTGATATTGATTATGGAAATAATTTGTTTTACATACTCATATTTAAGGGGGGGTGGAGGAATACTTCCAATTCGCTTCAATTTTTTTTTCTTTTAGTTATTTCGACAATGGCGGCGATATTTCGACTATGGAAATATCGCCAAATTTATCTCCAAAAATAAGTCCCCAAAAGTGAGGTTGACTCAGGCCTACGACCAAAATTTCTCGAGATTTCTAGAAAACGCAATATGAACCAACAGAGAGACCCAAAACTCTATATTTCGCATTCTAGTTAACCGATTTTGCAAAATGTAATTATTTAACGCGTAGAATATGAATTTTAAACTATTTTTTAACATCACGGAGGCAGAACAGACCGAAAATTCGTAACAAAAAGTTTAAGACCTCAATTAATATAAAAGAATGAGGTAACTGAACTAAAAAAAAAAAATTTGAAGCGAATTCGAAGTATTCCTCCTCCCCCCTCCCCCCTAAATATGAGTATGTAAAACAAATTATTTCCATAATCAATATCATCACTTTTGTTTTATTTTAAAGTAAGATAATTACTTTGAAATAGTGTTGAGTAAATTAAATTAATATCGACAGAATGTGAAGTAATATTAGTAATACGTGTTACTAACATTACGCGAGAGCTAAAAATGACAGATGACTGAAAATCAAAAATTCTGTTTGTGTGCTTTCTTATATTTGTAACAGCCTCTTTTAAACGTTTAAATATTTTGTTCAATGAATTAAGGTTGTTCTTTTAAAAAAAAGAATGCTACTTTTCAAACTTTTAAAAACAACAGGAATTCATGTTGTTCAGGATGTTTCTCTACAAGCTTTTAATGCACTAGTATAAATAGTAAGCCTATGAGACAAATAGAATGGTCGAGAAAAATTCTGAAACATACATTGTCCACTTCAGAAAATTTAGTAATTGGACTTTATGAAGATTTTTTAAAGAAATTTTCATAAGCTATTAAGTCTTATGTTCTCTTCTGTTGAACCTATGATCTGAGGCATGCTTAGGGTTTTAACGGCTCTGCTTAAAATCGCATTTGCTGTATTCAAAATTTCCTTTTTACTCAGTTCACAGATCTTAAACTCTCCCCCCTCCCCCCAACTCACTCACACACATAAGCGTAGAGTTATATGGGCCCGTGGGCCTCGAGCCCCCCCCCCAATAAATTGTGAATAGGGGCTGAGCCCACCCAATCATTTATCACTAAATACAGAAAACTAATTTATACTAACATAAAAAAAGTATTCACGCCATTTACAAATGTTTAAAAAAAAAAAAAAACCTTTACTTGTACTTTTAAAATTTTTCTTCTCTTGATTTCAATCATGATTTAGTATTCATTGTGACGCCCTGTAACACAAAATG
Source organism: Cheiracanthium punctorium (assembly GCA_038373885.1). Classification (NCBI taxonomy): domain Eukaryota; kingdom Metazoa; phylum Arthropoda; class Arachnida; order Araneae; family Cheiracanthiidae; genus Cheiracanthium; species Cheiracanthium punctorium. Next base: position 253,646 of record JAWZYV010004847.1, on the reverse strand, counting down.
TTACTATAAGCTGCCCTCGCCAGGCTCTGGTTAATTAAAATCAGATTATGCAATGTAAAGTATGAAATGAAGAAAAGTTCAGATGTGTCTAAAATGCACTATCTCATCGAAAATGTTTTTTTTTTTCCTCCTTTGGATTTTTTACTTTGCTTCTATTTTTAACTTATAACATGGTAGGAAGATACTAACATGGATACTTACCTTACATTGGTGTAGAATTCTATGGACCCATAGAGATCGAGCGCCTCCAATAATTTACACTTATATATAGTAAGTCATAACTGCCAACTACTACGGAATATAACTAACCACTTTTTGTAAACAGTATATTTTTTAATTATTGTTTTCAAAATAGTAACCAGATCGCGCGAGCATCACAAAAATTTTGCTATATTTTAAGCCGAAAAATCATGTAGAAAAAGTGGTTAATTATATTCCGTAGTAGTTGGCAACTATGAGTAAGTTATAGGTACGTGAATCAGTGGCGTAGCCAGACATTTTTCATGGAGGGGGGGGGGGGTTACGACTTTTGCAACTCACATATATGTATATACGCCACTGACGTGAATATATGTGGTTGTGGGGGCCCGCCCCCCCAATAATTTTGAAAACTTTACGCTTATGCTCACACACATTAATAATAACTACCTCCGCTAATGATTTTACTAGTACTTTTTTATATTGCGTTTCTCTCGGTTAAAGCTACAATTTAGCGTTTAAAAATGTTCGGAAAACGCTTGGTACAGCAATGCTGGGCTTTCTGTCCACTGTTAAAATACTTTCATTGTTTGCTTTGAATATAAAACATTTTTAAAAACTGAGAGAGTAAAAAACTTTTTTTTCTTTCGGTGCACAATAAGGCGTTAGAACAGATAGAACAAATTTTGTATTTCTTAAATGATTTAAAGTAGCTCTTTCTGCTTATTAGCATTAATATTAATAGACGGATTAGAATCTGAAGTCGAAAAGGTTAGTGTGAGAAATTCAGCGTTTTATTGTAATTGAATGGAAGTTTTTTTTTTTTTTTTTTTTTTTTTTTGGGGGGGGGGGGGGGCTTTCCACACGAAAAAAATTTTTGGAACGGGTGGTTAGAATCTCAGTGAAGAGGTGAAATTCAGTTTCTTTCCACGAATCTTTTTGAAAGATAAAGGAATGTGTATTTTGTAGAAACCGGGAATATTTGAGTTTGAGGATCTCTTGGAAAATATGGAGAGAAGTGTTGCAAGAGAAAAAAAAATATCAGAAATCATACCAATAACCATGCCTATATACTCGTATCCGAATATCCAGAAAAAAATATTCCAATACAAATATTGAATGTCGTAGCAGTGTAAGCTGTGCAGTCAATTTAAGGGTTTCGAATTTTTAAAAATTGCATTCCAATTTATAATTTAAAGAATACATTCAGTGATGCGAGTATATCATATTTATTCAGATTAAAATGAATACCCATCTAGAAGATTTGAAATAATACTTCTAGCTTTAAAACTGAATACCCCTGCATTAAGTATTCCGATTGATATCATTTGTCATTGATGGATATATTCCTCCTGGTGATCTTAAGAATGTATTTTTCTCTACTTCTCTTAGTTCGAGCTACGAGGAAAAGATGCTCAGCGCCATCTGTTGTAGATATCAAAAATCTTTAATCGAATAAATTCAGAACAGGTTGACATAAAAACTCTTGTTGTGAATTATTACTGTTATTTATAGTCAACTGCTTACACTTTATTCTTCCCCTCCTCCTTCAAAAAAAAAAATAAAATGAAGTAAAATTTTATTACCATTTTAATTCCAGACTATTACACCGTAGAACACATGCATTTAATAACGGAGATATTCAATTAAAAGTAATTCGTTATTCTACACGAACTACAGATGGTTGTGGTTATAAAGGCAAACATGCTCGAGGGGTATCTGTCTAGGATAGGGAGTGCCTTGGTTGGAGGACTTTCTAAAGAGTTCTAATGCGTATTCACGTTACATCTGGAGAAAACCGGCCAAAACAGCACACCGTTAGATCGACAGCCGTACGGCTGGGCACGAACGCGGGACCTTTACACTTTAACTGTCTATCATTCTAAGTGGCTTATCCACTCGGCCAAGGTGGAACACACGAACTACAGAAAAGGGCATTATATCTCTCTATTCTAAAAAAAAGTAAAGGCTGCTGGCGCTGTCAAAGCTTGTTGGCCTATCTCCTCCTAAACCGTGGGGGATTTAAGTTTCGACTAAGGTGCCCACGGATTCGAAAAATTCCGAGGAACCTGCTAAGCTGACTTAAATTTCGAAAATCGAATTATTTTACAAGATATTAATAAAAAACTGAAAAAATAAACAGAATAGTTGCCAGATTTGGCATAAAATCATTCATTCCTTTGCAACAAAGCGTTTCCAAGTATGTAGTATCACGTGAAATTGTCAAACATGAAGTAGAAATACACCCATTTTACGCCAAAATAAAAACTATATGAAATAAGTAACTCAAAATGTGTTACACAAAGTTGACAATTTTCAAATAGTAAGTTCGCTTAGACAACAGGAGTTTAGAATGAGCGATTATCCGTTTTTCCAAAACAGAATAACTAATATCTTGAAAATGAAAAATAATTAAAATGCAGATTATTTTAAAGCCGGTTCGGTCCAGCTGGATTATTTGCTACCAGTAGAAATATTTGGCGGCTTTAACTATGCCATTATAGCAGTTATAGTACACTTTGGATATTTGCTAGCGCGACGAGATGGTATAATTCGTGGTGCTAAGTATGCCAATCTGCAAACGATTATGTACATGAAAATATGGATAACGGTTTTCCGGTAACCTTAAATGAATAGTAATTATAGGTTGTGAGCATGTGTAAATCGCCAAATAATGAAAAGTCGCCATTGGTGGCAAGCTATCCTATCTGTTCCGTAGCTTTTATTAACTTTACATGTACGCAAGTCGGCAAATAATGAAAAATCGTCATGGGTGTCAAATTCGCAAGGTGTCCAATAGGTTTTACATTATTAAAAATACAGCTGAAACAGATGTTCTGATTTTATTACGCTTTAGGTCCTAATTTATATAACATTTGAATGGCAAGATTAAATATCATTGTGTTTCTGAGGAGTGCAAATAATTTTAACAGCGAATATAAGCGGAGTCCGCACTCCAGGTGGAGTATAGCTCAGGGCCCATACAACACGTATTCCCATAACAAAATATCTTCCGTGTTATGAGGGGGATGGGGTCTACTGTAGTGTGAAGTTTAAATTTTTATGTACCAATGAACATGCACGAACCAAGCAATGTGTAGCTCAGTAACATTCGAATACCTCATACGAAAAGCGAGCGTAGCGAGACTGGGGGCCTTGGCCCCTAGTTTAGTAAATTGAAAGGTATAACCATATGAGCCCATAAAAAAAAATTCGCCTTTTTCTATGAATAACCATCAAAACCATTTTGGTCAATCCAGATATTTCCAAAGATTTCTGCAGGTGCCTTTGCCAGGGATGAACTTAAATCTAATAGTTTGTTAACTTCTGATTTAAGAATATTTTTTACAACGCACATGCATAGGGACATATGATCCCCATTGTTTGGGGTGACTTGATCCCATGGAATAAAAAGTTCGTGTCAAGTAAGAAAAGTAAGAGCATTAAAAAAGAAAGTTCTGAAAAATGTGAAGCTAGTTACAACGTTCATGATTCGGCAAAACTAGAATCATTTGATGATAATTCTCATGAAACCAGGGGCGTAGCCAAAGGGGGGGGGTTATGACCCCCCCCCTTCATCTCAAAAATGGGGACATCTGTTGTTGACACAAGGAATTTCCCAAAAACTACCAAATCCAATCGTGTTTCAAAGAGCCACAAGAGTAGTAACATTAACGTATAACAAAGAAAAAATATCTTCAGTCTTCCGAAATAAAAATTAAAAGCAGCAAAAGTGGTAGTCTCTAAATAAGTGTCCCTTACAAAGTTGATGATTTAGGAAAAAGTCTCATAAGCATATTTTCAATGATGTGTCAAAAAGTATACTTTTTTATGATGTGAAATTTTCTGTTCACAAAACTTAAAACAGTAAGCATGTAGAGCTGTCATATTTCTAAAGTCATCCCATTTTCTTCTGAAAAATTCTTTGTTTCCGAAATCCATCGATATTACATTAACACTTTTAAGTCTAGGCCCGAGAGGTTTTCGGGGGATATTACATTAACAATTTGAAGTCTAAGCCGGAGAGTCTTTCGCAGGGTGTCCACCAGCAACTAAAAAAGAGACTTTTGCTTACTAATTTTAAGATTGGGCAACTTGAGATATTTTTTGTTTAAAAAAATGCCATTTTCATACTATTTTCAAATATTTGGCGACTTTTTCTTTAATTCAGGCAACTATTAGTTTGATGATTGGAAAAGACAAGTTTTGTTCTTTGTTATTTCTGTTTCTTTTCCACGCTTTATCTGCTTTGAGAGTGGCTACAAAGCCACCCTAGGAATCTCTATTTACATGTCATAGCTATTCTAGGAGGCCAAACATGGATTTGATCAGTATAATTTTTGGTATTTATTAAGAGATTTATGTATGTGAAAGAACTAGAAAATAAAAGCAAGATTTTTTAATTTTGTTCATTCTTTTTTTTTTTTTTTTTACTTATCACTAGAAAATTCGTAATGTTACACATTTATCATGATATATGAAAAGTGTGATTGTGTATGTAAGACACAGCGAAATAGTTAATATTATATGCGAGTAAATAAAAAAAAATTTCATTAATATATTGCGATTTTTTTTTAATGTTAAGATGTCAATAATATATTTTTGAATTAAACTTTTAAGAAATTGCTGTTATTTTGGCTACTAAAATAAAGAAAAAGTATGCAGTTTTGACAACTTTTTTACGTTTGTGGGGCTACTAATGATACTATTTTTGTCTCTTGACCACGATGGACATTCTGCTTTCGGAGGGGGGAGGGGTCAACTTTTAACTCTCTGAGCTATAAAAGAACCGACTAATGTAGAATTACGTTTGCCGTCTTTTCAGATATTGTCTACAAACCTTTTAGTTATTAAAAATATTAAAAACACATATAGATAACATAAACAGAAGTAAGTATATTGAAATGTTCTAGAATTAAGAGTTACTTTTTGTGAACATTCGGTAGCTATAGTTTGGTAGCTGAAGCAAATTATACTAAATAATGTTTATTTACAAAATAAAACTTATTTTCGGGTATTTTTACTCAGTTGGGTAAGTTTTTGTTGGGAAACTCTGTAAAATTTTATGTTGACAACTATAAAGCATATGCTTTATCAAATAATTCTTATTTATTTTAGTACATTTATATAGTACTTCACAATGAATAAAAACTGTTTGAAATTTCTGATTAAAAAAATTGTAAAATGTATAGGTTGAAAGTATTTTTTTAAATCTTGAAAAGTATCAAAAACCCTCCGTGTACAAGAAGACATGCGGTCGAAATAGCTCAGACCTCAGAGTGTTAACCTGCAAGATATGTATAACTATACAACTAAATCGTTAAAATAACTTATATCCTAACCAAAAAATATGTTCAATTCTATGTTTAATAGTTGAGAAGAGATTTTTAAGAATTTAAAAATAATTGGATAGATGCGAAAGAAAAAAAAATAGAGTGAAACTTGTGTGTATAACGGTACTACAAGATTATAATATGTAGACAATCATTGTTTCAGACAGGTAGAGCTTTTGCGCATTATTTGAAATAGTAACGATAAAATGTACTTCCTGTGCAAAATAAAACTTCTGCCATCAATGGGTACGTCTTGTACATTTATTTTGAAGAAATCGTGTGACGAATCTATTTTGCGGAAGTGAAGTCCAAACGCATATTAATAACGTGCATATTAATTACCTTATTTTGATTTGAGATTTACTATATGGCACTTTCTTTCACGATTCGATAAAGTCAAAATTTTATTTAACATTTATGTTAACTATACAGTCAAATTTCTTTGCAACGAACTTAACTTTTATTAATTTTTCAGATTAATGAATAACATATTTTTATCGAAAGAAAGTCATTGTACAAATGCAATCATAATAAAAATTTCACTCTAACAAATTTTTCTGATTTATAAAGTGGATTTTTGATCCCATGAAATCCGTTTACTAGGATTGTACCATACGCATGAAAGTATGTATCAAAGACTAATTTTATTAAATTATAGCAATATAAAAAAGTTACTTTTCTTCAAATTCTGGTGTTTTACGCCACGCCATTTTAGATTAAAGGCTTTAGCACATCAGAAACAAACTTCGAGGAACAAGGTGCTTATGGGTTAATGAATTTACTTTTTAACTCCTATGCTGCAATCCTTTACTATCGAATATTCTGGATCACAGGTAGTGTTTTCCGAATTTTACAAACTCGGGTTATGCGTATCAGAGTTATTATCATTTCGACAGTGCTTGTAAAAAATGAATATCGCTCTAAAGAGGTTTAAAATAAATAGAGCAAACAGAAATTCTGTCAGGACCAAATGAAATATGAGAGTTTATCATTATTGACAGTATCATTCATTATACACAGATCTCACTGTACACTCAACTCGCGATAACTCATGGTCCGAAGGGAGCAGCCGAATTATCAGAAGTCCGAGTTATCGGTATATTTCGTCCTTTTCATCCAAAACTTTGAGTTTTCATACCTTAAATAGTGGTTAATCGATATTTTACTACTACTACTACTACTACTACAGTTTAAAAAATGATTTGTTAGTATTTTAAGTGATAAAATATGAAAATGTGCGGAAAGTTTCTTCGCCCATTCTCAGATATGAATTACTCACCAGAGTGGAAAAGGTATCCCCCACCCCCACCCCATGTGAAACAGGATGAATATTAAGGAATTTGAGAGGGAAAAAAATCCTAGTTTTTTGTTTTGTTTTTTCCCTTTCTGGCCTTATATTCACGTTAACATGAAAAACCAGAAAGCATTTTTTCACAGTTAAAATCATCGTTTTTTATGCAAATTTGGAATTGGTTGTCTCGTAAGCTACTGCACAGTATGATCAAAAAATTCTTTAGGAATGAAGTTGTATTGATCTCTGCATCTCGCTGTTGAAAGCATTACATCGCTTATAATGAACACAGATATCGTCGTTCTTGGGTAATGCAAAAGTGATTTTTTTTTAATTCATCGAAGGCAAACGTCTCGTGAACTTCATTATAATCTCATCAGTATTAGGCAGTATCTTATGTATTTTTCCTACGATGCAATTCACAGAATTTTTGCCTAAAACTTCGGTAGCTTTAGGCAACGATATCATCATCGGCAGCGTAGCATTAGGCAACGATCGTAGCATATCGTAGCATTAGGCAACGATATCATCATCGATTATCAAAGTCACTGGTGTTAGGATTTTTTCTTTATTTATTGACCAAATCTTTATTATGACCAAATCTTTATTTATTGATGTGTCGCTATCTGTTCCAATTCGCGATATTCTTTGTCAAATTATTAACTTGTTGAAGAATCGTCAACAATTTTCATTTTCCTTTTTTCTTTTTATTAGAATAGTGGGTCTAGGCTCTATCTCCTATTTTGCGTTTCTTTTTGCTTAATTTATTTTATGCTTCTCAGTTAAAGTAATGTCATTTTTCTGGGGAGTGTGCGTGTAGATCAGTGGTTCTCAACGGGGGCAGTGAATGAACGCTGGGAGGCGACGAACTGATTTTGGGCAGCAGGGCTGCGGTGGGCCTATTTTTGGTGGTAGGGGGCGTTCGGCATGCTTTGGCATTCAAGCTTAATTCATTTGGGAATTTAAAAATTTATTAAATTTTTACAAAAACAGGCGGTCAAAAAAGTTATTCTGAGTAGGATAACTCTAAAGTGCCTTAGAAACGCATGTGCCAGCTATTTTTCGCCATTGAATACTTGGCTGGCTCATTGAAGCCATTTAAGTGTCGTGTTGGTTTTCGCTCGTTTCATTTCTGTTTTATCGCCAGATTCGGCTTACTTTCATTGTTCATTTGGTCAGTCGGCTAAGTACGTACGCTTATTAATTCTTTATCGTGAGTTATTAGTTTCTAGAAACAGTTATTTTTCACTCAGCATATTTTGTTAACACCAACGATGTCGATTAACAAAAGGAAGTGTTGTCAGTACAGTGCTACGTTCTTGAGGTTCGTATTTATTCAATCGCAGTCGAACTCACAACTACCTATGTGTTTACTTTGTAACTAACTGCTATCTAATGAGGTAATGAAATCGTCTCTTTGCTGGAACACACGCAAAAAATCCATCCTGACAAACAAAATAAAGATTTTTCGTTTTTCACAAGTATCAGGCAGAAGTTTCTGAAGGCACCGTTAGTCTCAGGCATATTAGCAATCTCATCACAAAAATATGATAATAGTTTGATAGTCTTATAGTCTTTTATAATATATATATATAAATAAATTAATTTCTAAATCGGGAAAGTTCGTACCATTATCCAACCGCGTCCAATGTAATCAAAAATATCCCATTAAGCAACTATACAGAAGATAACGAATTGATGTGATGGCTGAAGACATCGAATTTTCGTACTCTAAACTTTTGATATTCACCGAATTTTCTCTTCAAGTTGATGAGTCAACCTTGCCAAGTAATGAGGTTTTACAGCGTACGTCCGGTTTGTGAATGAAGAAAAATTGTTCAAGAGATGCTTTTTACAAGAAGCTTGGTTGCAGATACTAAAGGTGAAACAATTTTCAATACAGTAAAAGATTATTTTTAAGGTGAAAGAATTCCGCCTATGAACATTACGTCTGCTGCTACTGATGGAGCTTCTGCAATGGTATTCATTGTTGGGTTCATCGCACTTTTGAAGAGAGGGGTACCAGGTATTTCAGCTGTACACTGCTTGATTCATAGACAACATTTAATTGCATAAACCTCAGCGGGCGTTTGTTATAAATCATCACATTATGCTATCTCTGATATGAGCAAAATTCGCAGCAATGTTCTCAACGATAGATTATTCGAGCAGCTATGCAAAGATGAGGGTGAAGAATTCAATCCCTTGCTTCTACACACCGAGGTTCGCTAGTTCTCCAAAGGTACCTGTCAACAGGTTTTGGAATCTTTTCGACTCTGCTCGAGCTCCTCGAAGAGAAAGATATTGCTCTCAGAGTCATATTGTTACAATTTTAGATTGATGTTGCTTACATGACCTATTTATACGCAAAATTCAATGGAATGAATTTGCAGTTTCAATGCGACGAACTCGATTTGATCACAACAAAATCTGTTATTTCTACCTTCCTAAATATTGAGACAGCAGGGATTCAGACTCAGGAGGAATTGGTCGAGCTTTCAGCATTCAGCTGATCAAACTTTGAAAACCAGCTTCCAGAATGGTGATCATTTCACAGAATTTTAATTTCAAGGTAATATTAGTCACCTCCACTCTGGACTGTGGATTGTCGTAAAATATTTAATTGCTTTCCCTTCCTACTACCTTGTTCAGCGAGGATTTAGTGCTGTGACAGATCTAGTCAGTAAAATAGGAAATCGCACAAAGAGGGGACTTGCGGCTTTATCTGACTAATGTTCAACCGAGTGTTAAGAAACTGGCTCTGAATCATTAAGCACAATCATATCACACAGGTACTTGACTGTTTTATTACTGTTTTAGGGTAAAAAATAACTTTTGTTTCTGTTATTTTTAATTAACTACTTAAAAGAACCCTTTTAAAAGTTTTTTCTTTCGGCTTAGTCGTTTACATTTCTAACAAATAGATTGTAATTACCTGCTACTTCAAAAATATCGTTAAACCAAACAAATTTCGTTTGTAAAGATTTGTTTAGGAGATAATGGCTTTTTCGGGGGAACTGGGTTCTAACGAGCTTTTGCGTCGATGCTTTTAAGGAGAGGGAAAATCCTGCAAGATTCTTAGAGCCCCGATCGTCTGAAAAACCAAAAATCTTAACATACATTAAATTCGAAAAAGATTATTTTCAAATTTTGTCTGACTTATAATTCAGTACCTCCCCCGCCCTTTCTACCCCATGCCCTAAATAACGGCTTTTTTTAAAAAAGAAGGGGGGGGGATTGAAAAAAAATTCTCTCCTTAGGTTGGCGGCAACTTTATAAAGGTTAAGAACCACTGGTGTAGATAGCCGATCTTCCTGACTTTCGCTTAGGTTTCGAAGAACCTCCTGGATGTGCTAGAGCAAATGATCTAATTCTTGAGAAGTAACTATATGTATTGCACATGCGCATGGGCTTGCTTCATTTATTGCTTCTAGTGGAATTTGTACTGAAGATGTTTCAATATTCTCTTGGAAAATCCAGACTTCCTTGATCCTGACAATTACTTTAAAGATTGTCACCTAGGCTTACATTTACAGGGTGAAGTAGACCTTGTTGCTTGAGAGGAAGATCGGGACCGAAGTCAACATCTGAAAATTCATTCCGGCTAAATGGATAAATGCCTGTGCATTTAAATCCTAAATGGATGTTATCTTGGCTCACGGCTTTGGAGGGGGGGGGGACACTATTGAGGGCAATAAATGAATTATCATCGAAGCTACAGCATTTTCCAAATTTCGCATCTAGCTACCCCTTGCTTGATGAAAAGTAATATAATACTGACGGACAATTACTAAATTATTGTGTATGCCTATCAAATTTAATGAAATATGTATTTCATTACTTCACGTGTTATTACAACTTCATCAGTCATCTTGGATGATCAAGGATTTAAAAACATGAATATGAGATAGAAAAATAAATTTAAAGTATTCAGGTTTCATTTTATCGATGCATTGTATTTTCTAATTTATATAAAAATGTATTATCATGCATAAATTATTATTCTGCAAATTTAAAATGTAATTTATTTAGCCTATTTTCTGAAATAATCCTCCCTTTGTTTTAATAAAAATGTTTCCTGGAGCTTGGTATACGGCCATAATATTATATCGTGACAACCTGCCCCAGCAGCTTGTGACAAGCAATCCAAATTATACATACTTGCTTATGTTTATAACATTGGCCAGACGAACTATTCCTAGAAAACATCGCAATATTCACAAGATATCAGACTAAAAAACCGTGTAAATGTATTTGTTTGCCAGGAGAGGACAGCTCGCGTCACTGAATGTGTCGTTTAGAGCTACATACGTCCACGCCGGAGGCGTGAAAACAAACACTCATAGATACAGAGCACTGGCGCTTTACGCGCCAACGCCTTGGCGAAAAGCGAACGCCGCCGTGTTTAAGCCGATCTGGATTTACAACGCACGTTTGGGTGGATCAGATATCTTGGCTTAGTTTTGGTTTTGATCGTCTTCGTTACGTCTTATGCGATAAGGGATAAGTTTTGTGTTTAAATAGTGTAAATAAATATAAATAATAATGAAATAGAAAGAATTAATTATGCAGTGCTTTTTCATATAATTAAAGAATTAGCCACATATAGCTTTTATTTAAGATTATTCCATTTGTGTCTACAGCATTTGTTAAAAGAAAATATTTTGTAACTAAAAATAATTGTTAATAGTTTGATTATTCGGTCCATTAATAAAATATTTTTTTAATAACTTTTTTTAGTTTATATTTTAGTTTTATGTATAATTCAAATGAATGGTAACATGCATATATAACATGCATATATACTGCACTCAGAGATAATAATAGGACTACTATTATAATGATATATTATTTATATAATAATAGGTGGTTTATACGAGTGAGAACACTCCTTTATATTGATAATCTGTGTTTAGTATTTTAAAGTTATTAATCGAAAAAAGAGACATAAAAAGGGCTAAACTGAAACTATTGGCTAAAACTTATGCATTTTAGTGTACGTTTGTAATACACTTTAGATCGCAACAAGTCCTATCCCCTTCCCTTCTCAATTTTGAATACTGAACATCGTCATTAAAATTCAGCAAATAACATTCTTTTTTATGTATTAATTAAAATTTCAGAGCGCTCATCTCTCATTCCATGGATATTTAGAATTTTGTAATTTTGTATCTGCCATGTGGATGCTACGTTGATTCGTAAGTTATGCCTTTTAATGTGTATATATATATATATATATATATATATATATATATATTAAGCATTACATTTAGAGATGTGTACATAGTGTCTAATTAAATGTACTTGTATTAGCTTGTAAATTATTGATTAAATGAAATATTTCCCAACGCGTATTGTTAATAGAATGAGATACCTCTTAATAAAAAATGAAAATATATAGTTTCAACTGATCCTTCAAAACATCTTAGGTTTCATATATACTCCTCGCGCGTGCATCATTATTTCATTTTCATTCATTTATTAAGCAGTTTTAGTCATAGGTATTTGAAAATTAAAATGTATAATAGCAAGCATCAATAACGTTCTCCACTGAGAGAAATTTATTTCAATAACTTATTCTGCATTATATTTTTTAATCCGCATAAATATCTGTTTTTTAAAGCTTCAATGCTGTTCATACAGGCGAAGACTATCATCTTTCTCCCTCGCTTACTCGCTCCCTGTCTAACGAGGTTACTGTACAATAGGGTACACAAGCTATATGGGGGAAAAAATTTTAATGTTATTTTTGGGGGCACCCCCCTAAAAGTTGCCAATTGACTAGAAAATGAGATCGGTAAAGTTTTAGCTCAATTGCATAATATTAACCCGTGCCGCATCGAGGTTGAATTCTCGAAAAATTACGAATTTTGCCAAAAATATGAAGTTTTTCCTTCATTTAGTATAAACTATTTGATCTACAAACATGGTTCATGTTTTATTTCATAAAAAATGTTGTTGTTTCGAACTTTTACTCTCAACAAAACCAATATTTAATGGCATTCAGTGTTTTTTGGTCAGTTTGTGAGTCGTAGCACCAAAATCTACATTTTTGTAAAATTAGTGAAAAAAAATAAATTAAGAATTTTAAATACTTTTGACCGTTTCTTGTATTATTTGCATCAATAAACAAAAAATAAATCAAGAATTTTCATAACTTAAACTACAATTCATGAAATATTTTTATTTAGTTAGTTTGCATTTCTGCGCTTCAAAAGAAAGATTTGTACTTCAGTTGAAGCACATCTAAGTCAAACGTCTCAAATTCACTTTATTAAAATGCTATATTTGTTACCTGTTATTATTTACTTTTAGAATGGACATGGGTGCCCATACGTATCGGCAAGGAGGGGCTATGCCTCCCCTAGCTCCCATATTATCGTTATGATTTTCATTTTAAGTGGTTTAACACTAAAACATAGTATCTTTCCGGTGCAGGACCCTTGACGTGCAATAAGACTCCGAAGACAAGAATTTCGTAAACCAAGAATTGATCTCATCAAAAGCAGATGTTAAAATTCTGATTTAGAGAGTGCTGTTGCTCACTGGGATGGAAAAATGCTTTCTCATATTTTTAATAAAGAAATTGTAGAGAGAAAAACGATTTTAATTAGTTGTGGCGATGAAGAACAGTTAATAGGAGTTCCCAGCTTGAAAATAATATGAGAATAACTTTCAGGCAATGCGTTTTGATACCACTGGTTGCCTTAGGGGAACGTGCATTTTTTGCTGCAGCAATTACAGGATCGAAATCATCTATATTTACCTTGTCGCCAACAATATTTTAGAAATCATCCTAAAATCTGTATTGATTGAAAAGTGGGCAAAGCAACTTCTCTTCATCCAGATAATTAAAAAACAATTTCAGATTGGGTGGTCTAAGTTAGATAAGACAAAGTACAAAACTGCTATCGAAGATGAAACTATTACATAAAGAATACATAATTTTGAAGAAATTTCAAATTTTCTTGAAGAACATTTAAGAAATCAACAGCTCAGAGATAACTATGGAATAATAACTAACTATAGAATAATAACAGGAATAACTAAAGAATTAATACAACATTATTTAAATTTTATAGGAGTCTTCCCAAATTGACATTTCTTTCAGAGTATCTGGTGCTGTTCATTATGCCAGGTGGATGTCTAAGGCAATTTATTGTCTCAAAATACTTCTTTTCAGACATCAGGTCTCATTAAAAGATTTAGAAAAAGGAGCTATTAAAGACATTTGTTTATTTATAATAAATATTTATGTAAAGGCATGGTTCAACACTCCCACTCAGACTTTAGCCCCAATCAAGACATAAAGTTATTAGAATCCCTTGTTCAATACTAAAAATTTGATAAAGAGTCTCCAAACAGAGATCTATAAAATGATAAGCCATCTTTGGTATCTTAACTTGGAGCAAGTCAAGTTGCATTTTCATTTTTTGAAGACAATATGGCAAAAAAAAAGTCAAAATAAGCATGGCTGTAAAATTAATTGCACTTGAAAAAGAAACTGATGATGATTATGATGATAAAGGTGTAAGAGCAACAATGTTTCAACGAAGTGGATCATTTATTGGACAAAGAAGTTGATTTTTTTATTTCATCTCGAACAGTAATTTTTTTTAAGAGATTTAATTTTAATATGCAATTTTTGAATACTGATCCCGATGTATGGTATGAAAATCAGTATTATTTGAAAGAAAAAGAAAAAACTGAAAGCTTTTAAGGTTTTTAATGACTCAGTTGAAAGGGGAGTAAAATGAATCCAAGGATTCAATTACTGTTTAACCGAGGATAAAGAACAAAAGCAGTTTTTACTATAGGTAGTATCCGAATGTAGAAAAACTTTTCCAGACTCTTCGAAAGCCACATTATCTAAGCCTTGCCACTTTAACAAAAAATTGTAAACATTAATAATTTATTTTTTTTTATAATGTGCTTGTTTTTAGATACATAAGTTTAATAATCAAATATATCTGAACGTTAGTCGTTCTCAATTTTATGCCTTCTTTGACCTTATTTTCTGTTAATTCTTTTACTTAAATTTCATTTTTTTTAATTTCAGATTTTTTTCAAAAATAAAACCTTTATTTTGCACACAAAAAATAAAGAAAAACAAAAGGAGGAAAGACGAAATAGAATTTTTTGAATTATCATAAAAAAGCCAACTTTTAGAATTCAGATCATACCTAGTCCTGAAAAAAGCGTAGATATATGCTTTTTTCAGGACTAGATATGATCCGAATGTTACCCCCTGAGCGTTTTGGAAATGGGCAAATAATCTAAAGTTGTTTTCACGGTAAAATTTTTATGCACTTTTTAAATTATAAAAAAATAAAATTTTTAATAGGAAGATTTGCAATTATTTTTTTAAAAAAAGGCTCCTAAACTACATACAAGCTTTAATATCAAACATATTTATGATATCACAATGTTATAAATGATTAATATTATAGATGAATTGAGTTGAAAACTTTAATAAAATGGACGGGATTTGACATCACAACCGCTTGGAGGGTTAAATCTGTAAGTTTTTGCACAAAAGTGATGTGTAGCTCATCAAGGCATTTAGTTTTCTTATGAAACGAGACCAACATTATGTTCCTAGACTCAATTTTATCCATTTTATGATCGAAAAACTGCTTTTTTTTCGAAAATACGTGGTTTTTCAAAACTTTAACCTCAATGCGGCACGGGTTAATACTATGCAAATGAGCTGAAACTTTACCAATCTCATTTTTAAGCCTATTGGCAACTTTTTGGGGGGTGCCCCTCAAAAAATTCGAAAGTTGATTTCTTGTGACCACCCTACTTACAATTTCCCCGCTGCCTGTAGAAACAGGTTTATCCTTCCCTCCACAGCGCAGCGCGTGTCTTGGCGCCAAATGCTCTGTATCCATTAGTGTTTGTTTACACGCTTCCCGGAGTTTCCCCGCCACAATTTGAATCCTCATCAGAAGGTGGAAGGATTTCTGAATATTGGCACCCCTTGGAAACTGCTAGCAACCACAGAGACTTTCAGAACCACGAATTTAACATGCAAGTACACCGTATATACACGGTGGTCTTTAGTGGTGGAATCGAACCCGCAACATTCCAGTCAACGTCTTAACCCCTGGGCTATCACGGCCCTACTGTAAAAGTATCCGTCCGCATTTAAAAACATTAACTATTACCTCAAAAATGCTGAAAATGACTTGTATAAATAAATGCTTTAAGCAAATAAAAAATAATGTAATAGTAATAAAATAGCAAAATAAATGCTTTTGTAAAAAACTTTTGTATAAATAAATGCCAATTTAAAATATCGCCTACCTTTGCAATCGCAGCTTGGCTGTTTTGATTCTAAGTTAAAGATTTAGATTCCAGTGAATGGATATAGTGTCTACTTCAGACAATATTTATCGATGTATATTGCTAAAAAATACGTGTGACAACCTACCCCTGAGCCAACCTACCTCTCCTTCCCCCTACCACTTTTTTCTTAAATTCCTGAAAAACCCACATCCAACAATTTATAAGTTCCTCCCATTTTTTACATAAATTACATATAGCATAAAATGTGCTAACACGGATAAATGCTAAAAGCTGCAAGGAAAAAAAAATAAATAATTATTATGGTTGTTTAAAAAGCAAATTGTACTTTGCTCAAGTATTCATTTACTAGTCTGTCATCTTTGTTTGTATGGGTGTGTATATAAGATTTGTGATGATTGTTAATAAGTGGTTTAGAATACCTAAAGAGATTTAATTATTGGATGTTTTATTTTCTGCTTACAGCCCTCGAGAAGGTGGATCGCTTCCCACAGACCTATACCGAACAGGAATCTCGGGCTGGAGGGCGGCGAACTAGGCAGCCTGTCATCACGCATCTTATCGACTTACATCTCCTAGATGACACTTATGCGGGAGTTACCAGGGTGAGACACTTTTTTTTTTGGATTTTCATTTATCAGCTATGAAAATTTGTTAATTGCACACTATGAAAATTGCACACTATGAAAATTATGTTACAACCGTGTCGGTAGTTAGTTGAAGATAAACTTTTCTTCACATTGTGTTAGTTAACCCTTTGAGGCGCAACCCTTTCCCAATGCTGGCTGTGCGGCACAGACATCTGTCGTCAAAAAAGGGTCTCTAGATCAGTGGCACGCGATGAACGTTTCGATCGTCCGCCATCTTGCTGGTAGTTAAGTCGAGGGATGGCAACGGCTGCCCTTTTTTCAGCATTGGGCAATCTATCCAACTGTTCTCGCGATCTTCCATTTTTCAGATGTCAGTGCTGTTAAAAAGAATCGTGACTATTTATTGACGGGAAATGACTTGCTCAAAAGTAAGGGATTCTCGTGGAGCTATGTCACCCGCAACTATATTTATAGAAATCGAATCTATTCTTCGTGACTGGCAACTGTCAAAACGTCAGAGTTTGTTGTTCCCCAGAGCGGGAACATTGCGCGTTAAAGGGTTAAGGTCGCTCCTGGAGAAAAAAGTGCCCACTTTTCCTACGTCGCCTTCTCACCTTTACAGCACAGGGTCATTTTTAGAGACTGCGACCTCTTGACATGGATATTTAAATGTCTGCAAGCAACGATAGGTATTTAAAGGACATCTCTACCGTCGTGTCTTTGCAAAGAAGGCAATAAAACAGGTTAAGTACAGTGAAGCTTGGATAATTAGAGCTTGTTTAATTCGAATTTCTGGATAATTCAAAATTTTTGCTCCTTTCCTAGACATTTTTTTTTTAATCTCTTCTCTTTGAGAGGACATACTTAATTCAAATTTTTGATAGTTCGAAATTTATCTCTGGTCCCTTCAACTTCGAATTATCCAAGTTTGACTGTATATGCCCAAACAGCATTGTGTATTAATCGTTAAAATGATGCGTTCACCCTACTTAATCTTTCTTGTTCAGGGTGAAATTAAAATATGTTTTTTTTAAGCCCTTCCTCAATGTGCGCACTCGTAAAGAGCATCCCTGGCGTTAGACATCAATCAAAAATCAAGTCGCTCTTTATTGCTGAATATCGGAGAATGTCTTTTCTTCCATCGAAGGAGAAAGACATGCTAATATTCGTTGGCAGCTTTAAAAATCAAAAGGTAAAAGTTGATACAAAAGGAAGAGCAACCAAAGTGTGGACTTTTCCCCTGTTGAGCATGATGTTTGATCCTGCCAATCATGTTATTTTACAACACTGAAATTGTCATACGTCAATTAAATGTTTCCTTTTTTTATTAATAAATTTGACACTTTTTCAGAGGAATATGTTTTTGATGGACTTTCACTAAGATCAGAAATAAACTTAAGATACCATACCAGTACTATGAAAATTTTTAGACTGTTTCCTCAGAAACCATGCTGTGAACTGAAACAAATTTCAGATTTGAAAAGTTGCTTAATTTTATGAAAAAAAATATTAAACTCGGCACTTTTTCGGAGAAACCCGCATTTTGGTTAACTTTCACTCGATAGGAAATAAACTTACAAAGCTAGAACTATGACATTTTGCAGAATATTTCCTCGGAAACTATACTGTGGACTGCATCATATTTCAAATCTGAAGAACAAGTCAGTTTTCATTAAAAGAAACACATTGTTTTTAAACTCAAATTCAAAATTGGCAGACTGAAAAGTTTTCTATCAAACGTAACTTTGAAATATAAATTTGGACCACTTCATAATACATTTAAGAATGTTTTGGGGCCAAAATGCACTATATTTTTCCTTTTATAAGTTTTATAATTTTTAAACTCATTATCGCTTAGAATCACTAGTGCATAAGAGTTCTTATCATTTTTTTTTTAATTACAGTAGAAGAGCTATTGAAAAATTCACAATGTTTCTTCTAAAACTACGATGTGTTATGAACATTAAGTTTATGCGAGCAATTTAATTTTAAAAAATAATAAATAAATAAAGATGGTATTTCAGACTGGAATTCAGAAAATTTCAGTAGTTTTATCGCGTTTTAACCGAATTTCGTTTAAAAAAATCAACTTGCGCTCCTCTCTAATTCTTATTACAATATTTTCAGCAAGAAAAATCCATTTTATCGTTTCTATTTTGGATTGTTAATTTTATTTCTAAAAATTTTCAGAGATCTTATAAAGATTAAAGCTGCTAATCAGGCGAAATACCCTCAATTGCTGACTTACCGCGAAACCTAAATGAGATATCCTGTTAAGAAACTTAAATTTTAGTTGAGTGTACTAACATAAATGTTCATGCCGATTCCATGAAATAATAAGTTATTAATCTTGCAGAACTTCTTTGAAGTTAACTTTTATTATATTGGAAGTATGCGGTATGCATACTAGTCTTTTGCCATCCTCAACATTGGAACGGCTGCTGCTTTAGTCATTAAAGTGTTGTCTAAGTCAAGTAGCCATGCGCTTCTCAATGAAAATGCAGACAGTCACCTGGTAGAAAACTGCGGAATTATCATTCCTATCTCGAAAACGAAGCGATATGAGGGGGGGAGGGGTTTACAAAGTTGTAGAGCATCATCGATTTAGTACGAAAACACCCTTTGTGGACATTAATGCGAAGAAAAGACCGTTTAAAGAGCGCGTTTGTTTTTCGTGATATCCTACACTCTAATGTGACAAAACGATTTCTGAAAGAAATCGTTCTAATAATATTCTAGTTCTAATAATATTGTATATTTATGTGAGATGTTCCAACTTATCACAATCAGCTACAAGGCACATTTGGATCCTCGTTTGAATGTCAGGTTGCATACGTTGGAGCATAGAGCGTGATACGTTGGCAGAAGCGTCCTTAATATGTCGTATAAGGTCCTACAATATTTGTGGAGGGGTCGCATACACCTGCTATTTCAGGTATCCTCAAAGGAAAAAGTCCAATGGAGTCAGATCAGGTGAACGTGGAAGCCACTCTTCGAAACCACCTACCCAGTTATTTGATTCCCGAATTCCTTTACGGGGTACTTCTTTACTGGAGATGTTTTATGAGCAGGCGCGTCGTCGTGTTGAAACCATAGATTCCTACATGCTTAAAGAAAAACAGAACTAAATTCGCTCCGAAGGATTTGCTGAAACTGGGGAAACCGGGGCATGTTTGTTTCCGTTTTAAGTCCTTTGGAGCGAATTTAGTTCTTTCTTTAAGCGTGTAATATTAAACAACGACTGGTTCTCCAAAAATCGGGTATTAGGTTTTGTAGCAATTGTAAATATCGTGCACCCCCATTAACGTGTCATCGTAAACTATTGGGGAGATGAGCTTGCTATTGTAAATTGCACACTAAACGTTAATAGCAAACCGCATTTGGTGTCGAACGTCCATAGCATAGGAACGTCGCCTGATAATGGGTACTTTGCCTATTGTACATGAAATTTCGTGAAAAGCATGACTCATCCGTCCACACTATACCTGCCAAAAATGTTGACTGAACCTTATCCGATTCATGATATGACGAGGGTGCAGTATTTATAGTGTCGCTCGACGTACCTGTCCCGTAAAACCTGTTGAGGCGTTAGTCGGTATGGATGTCTCTTTTATAGCTGCCTCAGGTGAACAGGCTTGACGTTTCTTACCTTTTTCATACTGCAAATTTCCGAACATTAAGCGCAATTTGCGTTGTTTTGATGCAACACTATTTTACACGCTCTACGTATTGTCTACTCCAGCAGTTCCCAACCGGTGGGGCGCAGAGCTTTTGCAGGAGGGAAGTGAGAAAAACAGGCAAGGAGCAAAGGATAATACATGCTTTTAAAAATAATCTTATTTATTCTTAGTTTTACTCCATAACGTATCCTTTTTTGCTTGAAAATATTTTTTCAAACTTCACGGATAACATTTTACAGAAAAGGCGACAAATGCCTGTGAATTATGAGTATGGGGGGGGGGGGGGGGTCATCGGCAGTTATCCTTCGTAGGGGCGGCATAATGTTATAAGAGGTGGGGAAACGCTGGTTGGTTTACTCTATTTCTAAAGATAATCAGTATAAGGATGCAACCTTCTGGATTTCTGCCCTTTTGATTGAGGATCACTAGAGAGCCTTTATTCCCATAAAGGATCTCTAGGGATCACAGCAAGCGATACCACTGTGCCAAATTGCGATGTCGTTGTTTGCCCGATAGATAATCCTTTCAAGTCTCGTGGCGTCACGATGTAGGAAATACCGAAAAAACAAATAGCCTTTCTATTCTTCGCATTAGTGTCCATAAGGTGTCTTTTCGTACTAAATCGATGATGCTCTACAACTTTGTTAATGGTTTTTTTTTTCCCTTATCTTGTTCCGTTTTCGAGATAGGAATGCTAAATCCGCAGTTTTCCAAGCGGGTAGCGTCATAGGCGGTTTCATTCAATAGCTCATGGTTACTTTATTATACCTAGACTCCACTTTTATGAATGTTAGCAGAAGCATTTCCGAAGTTAAGAGGGTGACAAGAGACTTTAGTGGGCATACTGTATAATGTTGCGAAGATAGGCTCTAAGAAAAAAACTGTATTGCTTGATGATTTTTTACTAGCCTAAAATTTATTTTTTATAATTTTGTTGCTTTTCGGATCCGGTTGAAATGTTTAAGTATGGTTGTGATTTTGAAAACAGATAAGTATCTCTCTTGGAGTGTTCTCTGTCGCCTTTTCGGTGTAGGGATTGCGCATTTCTGCAGGTACAAGCCGGTATAAATTCTAAGCTATCATAGATTCTAGATAAGTGTCAGGTAGTGGTATATATCTTTATCGCATAAAATTGCGCCTTTGTTTAAAAGAAAATACGCGTCATACATTCATACACGTAAAATATAAATGACCTAATAAAACTGCAAATAAGAGCTTTGCTTTATAAACTGTCTTCCATTTTACAGGATGGTTGATACACTTAAAACAAAATATTTTAGAATTTCTGTTTTTGTCATTTATTTTTGACATTTATGAACAATACAAATTCTGACGAAATGTCACTCATTTCGCTTTTTGTGTTTGAATGGACGTCTTATTTTATGTCAATAAGAGTAATTTGGTTTTTGGCATGATAGAGAGTGTGTGTTCGTTTTTGTGCATATGCGCGCGAGCACAATATAGTATATTCAAATTCTTGTTATTTATATAAGCAGAAAACACCCGATGCTTTTTGTATTCAAAACATCCATCAACTTTTTAGCCATGACTTGTCAATATCTAAAAAAATAAAATGTCAAAGCGCTTCCATGCATCACTTCTTTTTATTTCCAGACGTTGCTGTCAAATTGTAACAGCTGGTCTTTCAACACTTTCAACCTCGATGTGTCAACTGGTGGTCGCTCACTCTCCTATCTGCTGGTACATCTCTTCCAAGAATATGGTTTTGTAAAGCATTTTCAACTCGACATAGTTAAAGTCTGGCATTGTTTTAGTAAGTAAATTTTACTTTACATGAAATTGTTCCATATATTTGCCTTATATCTTAACATTTTCCCCCTCGTGGTCTCACAAAACTGTCTTTAACCCTTAACGCTCCAACTTTTAAATTTGAATATCGACCGGCAACTCAACTTATTCTCGTTATATTTTACAGATTGAGATCTAAATGTCTTTACTATTCGCTTTTAACTGAATGAGAAATATAATTTTTTATGTGTGAACAGTTGCCGATTATGACCCGCATAGTATCCCCAGCTAAAAGTAAACTTGGAGTAGAACACCGCACATCGGTGGTACTTGAGAGACAGATACACTTGGAGCCATAAGGGTTAAGACATATTTTCTAATTTTGAAGGAATTTTGTTGCAAATTATTATTTGAAACAGATAATTCAAATATGACTGATGGATTAGTTTTAACATTTAAATATCAGGCTTCTCTGACATGGTTCTGTCTAAAAATCTGGATAAGTTGATTACATGAAAGTACTTTAATAACCTTAAAGTTAAATTAAGATTTATACAGAATTTCACCTGAAAATTAACGTATTATGAATGGTATGTATAATGAATGAACGTATTATGGGAGCATACGCTTTATATATTTAACTATAATTTTATTTTGTTTGAATTTCTAACGATCCAAAAAAGTAGTCTGATAAGTATAGTAATGTGACTGCGCTTTCTTCTCTGAAAGTCCAATTAAGCAGTTAGTGAAATAGCAAAGCAATAAATATTTAATTTCGCAAGATTATAAAAAAAAAGTGTGTTCTAAAGAGAATTTTCCCTGTGTAGAACCTAATTAAAACGTATTTCCTTTTAAAAAATGTGTTGTTCATTGAACATTTTTTTTACGAAGTTTAATGTTGATAAAAGGCTAGTTTTAATAACCTATGATTTTATTAATCGACGGTTACTGTATCCACTTTATAGTAACTTTCTTACTTTTACATGATTATTGAAGTTTAATTTTTCTGTAGATCTTATGGAATCGGCTTATCATAGACACAATCCATATCATAATTCAGTACATGCAGCGGATGTCACACAAGCAATGCACTGCTTCCTTCAAGAAAATAAAGTGAGTTTGTGAATTTGGTGTGTTGCTTCTGAATTTTCAAAAAACGTATTTTTAATTTTCAATCTTTTAATTTTTAGTTCGCTGCTCATCTAACACCTTTGGAAGCAATGTCATCCGTTATAGCAGCTGTTGCTCATGATCTTGATCATCCTGGCGTTACTCAGGCATTTCTTGTTGCTACTTCCAACCATCTTGTAAACCTTTATCATGTAAGTGCTGTCAACATGATAGGAAAAAGTTTTCTCATACTTTAAATCTGTAATGTATAAGTAGTTAAAACTTTTTATTGCAATGTCTATCATTTTTTTACAGTAAAATGGAAAAATGGTAATATTCCTGACACTTTCAGAAAGAAAAGTAATGAACTTAACTTTCTCTCTCATGACCATCAGCAATAACTGATCGATTGCAATACGGATGGTGTTTGTCTTTCTTCACGTGCACGAAGAATGTCGAATCTCTATACATTATTTCAAAGTATTTAAAAAAATTCAAAAACTTATTGCAATAGGTACCTACTACGTAATAGTTTCTGGGAAATGAAAATGATCCCCCTTCACTCAGAATCTAACAATATCACAAATACCAAAGAATACCGACAATCCTTAATTTACGAACACATCCAGCATTGTAATACGCTGTCGTCAATTAAAGCATGAATGTCAATGGAATTTCTGGATTATCGTCCAACCCAATAAAAATATTCCAGAAAGTGACGAGAATTTGTTGTTTGATCTTCAGAATTAAAACATTAATTATTCTTTTAATGCTCGTTATTTTATTTTTTACTGATTGACAATTCATTTGTAAATAATTAAATATATTCTAAAATAGCATACGGGGAATCTCTTAGAATCTTGTTTTAATTATCACTTGTTCTATCAGTGCCAAATACTGAATTACTCCTTAGAATTTGAATTCAGATAGGCTAACTTATAAAGAGCCTGTGCGAGGAAGTTTGCGTATAATAGACCATATTCAGGCAACCCAATTTTCATTTAATTTGTTCTACTTAATAGTTCGTTTTTATTTTTAAAGAATTGAAAAATGTCCTTCTAGAACTTTCTGTTTAAAAAATTATTTTATTTTCATTCACGGTAGGAAATGCGGTAGAGCTTTTGTATGCACTGCAAAATCTTTAGCAGCATATGTATTTTTTTCTATAAATATCGTTTTCATTATATTTTCTTAAACTCTTAAATTTTTATTATTTTATCTGTACTAGTGAATTTCAAGATCCATATTAAAGAACCCTTCCCATTACTACATTCTTAGTTAAGTAAAAAATATATTTACTCATAGAAACATAAAGGCTTCGAATCGATACTAAATGTAATAGCCTCAAAATACCTTAGATTCTTAGGCCTAAGAACATCGGAGATTTAAAAAATAATCTTTTTTGCGCCAGACAAGTTTTTTTTTTTTTAGAATTTAAATTCAAAATCAATTCAAGGGAAAATTTCAATTCAAGGGAAGCGAAGAAGCCCTGGCCCCTTCGGAAAAAGTAAAACGATTATTAAACTGTTATTTTAAAACATTTATATTAACTTTAGTATCAATAAGATTCAAACTAAACCAACTTCAGAGCGTGATAAGTTTATTATTATTTATTTTGGACGCTTTATCGGATTCTGAATGACTTTAGTAAAAATAATTTTTCATTACAATGTTGAATTTATATGCTGGGTGTCGCAAAAAGGTGGTAACATGCTTTAATTCTTTATATATATGAGAGATAAGTGGGCAGTGTAAATTGAAAAAAAAATGTTCAAAATAAGATAAGAAAAATATTTTCTTCACGCAGTCTTTTTTCCTATTAAATTTCAAAAAGTTACACTATTTTAAATTACTGTACATACCCCGTTCAAAAAAAATTGTAAAATGTATCCCATACGCTAATGAGGGAGATGTACAAAATTTCAGCCTTTTATCATAAAATTTCTCAGAGATATCCTTTAAAAAAAGGTAGTCAGGGACTTTACATGATTTTGAATATAAAAGTTTAATGCTAGAGTGAAAAAAAAATTTTTTTTCATTTGTAATTACTGTACGACCCCTGAAACGTGATCCTCCAAGAGCCATTGAAAAGAGGTTTAAGTCATCGTATATTTATATATTCATATCTCTGATACTTTTTAGAATATAATTCTCCAATTTTGCATATCACTTCATTAGTGTACACAGCACTTTACTAACGGAATTTTTTTGTACGGACGTCGTATGCAAATTTAAAAAGTGTAACTTTTTGAAAATGAACGAGAGGACTTCGTGCAGTATTTTTTTCCACCTTATTTTAAACATTTTTACAATTTACATTACCCGTTTATCTCTAATAGATAAAGAATTAAAGCATGTCACCACCTTATTGGGACACTGTTTATGTATACATACATATGTATATTACCATGAACTTATAAGTAATTGAATTTTTTCTTTCTCTGGTGGTTTAAGAACAGCCGAAATGTCTTAGTTTTCTAACAATTTTCGTCCAGATTAGAGAATCCAATCCCGCACTGTATTTCTTTTCGCAGGATTTCGGGATTGGAATTTATTAATCCCGCGTGATCCAGCAATCCCTCGGACTCCAGCTTTTCATTCAGCTTATAATTCATTTAAAACTGCAAGTTGAAAAATGTGTGAAAAGTAAGAGATTTTAAACACTGTGAAATTTAACTTTAATTATCATTTAAGATTTATTATTATTATTAAAACAATAACTTACAAAAATAGGAAAATTGCAGTCGTAATATTCTGAATAATATAAAAGTTATTTCTTAATTGCTATAAAAAAGAACGTAAAAAAGACAACGTAAAGAGTCAATCGTCTTCCTAGTCTTGATATTATTTTCGAAGAGACACAGAAACACTTGACAGAAATGCTCGTTTTTTACAGGAATATGAAAATTACAGGCACATTAATATACTTACAGTCATTTCTTAGTTGCTGGAAAAAAGGACTTAAACATGGAAATAGTTCATATTCACTTTACATCCAAAGAATACCGCTAAAATTCTGCACTACCAGTCCAGCCCCGTTTGGCTAGTTAAAATTTAGTCCTCACCACTTCTCATAAATTAACATTTATGTTAAACTTGCTCAAACTAAATTAAAAATTATAAAATATTTTCGGATTTAAAATATTATAAAACTAGCCGCCTTCGGGGACCAGTTTTGGCGGTCGATGGCCGCTTCGCGGCTAAAATGTGCAATCTAGAGCACACCGCCGCTTCGCGACGAACATTTTTAATGATTTAATTAACAATATAATTCATAGATATCGCCATCAAACAATCTGTTGCGCTTTTTCTCTAATCGATGTACTCGAGAGATGTCCCGTGATATTTTTTAAGGAATCAAGGAATGAATCGTTTGCTTCGCTTGTGTTTACTTTTTCAAGGCGTGATATCTCACTAGATATTTAGAGTTGAAAGTAGCGGCAAGCTTGAAGAAAGTTAATTTTTTGGAGATCTTTCGAACCGTACAAAAAGTTTTTGCTTTTAGTTAGAGATAAAAATGTCGTTTTTATCAAAATTTCAACATGGCTGACAGATGCACCTGGAGCGATGGGTCGATCCCGGAAGCGTTACAGACAACGGCTTTTATTATTTAGATTAACATAGTACAAAAATTTGCAAAATTTACCAAAACAGTGTTCAAAATTAAATAAACAAAAATATCACTCATATTAAATTATGTTTTTAATGGCTTCCAAATATTTTAAAGCTTCATGCACAGAAATTAATTTTAATGCTTGTTTCATATTAGCAAAAAATGAAATTTGGAGAATGGGGAACTGTTGTTTTAGGCTTGTATGTTACCATTCGGGTTCTAAACTCTTGCATTTGAAACAAAACATATATACTCGAACCCGCTTAGTGGAATATCGAATTTTCCCACGATAATGTATTCTAATAAGCGGGGTATTCCATTATTCGGGATCATATTAACTAATCATTACGGTTTGGTAGATTGAAAATTTATTTCAATATTATATACTTTAACCGATATTCCACTAAGAAGCTTCGACTATATTATTTCTCTATTTGTTTCGTTAAAAAAAGTCTTAGTTTAATATATAACTAATCTATTCGAGTAAAAATGTGACTATCCTCTGTCGTATACAAGGCGTATTCGGAAAGTAAGTTCCGTTTTAGAAAAACATTAGTTAAAAAAAAATTTTTCAAGCCAATTTTATTTTTACATGAAATAGCATGCCTTAAACTATTTTTCTATATACTTTCCGCCAATGTTCAAAGACTTATCGTTGCAGATTACCAGCTTTCCCATACCTTCTTCAAAGCAGCTTTCCGCCAATGCCGTAACTACGACTAATAAAACTACGGCGTGCGATTCAAAATAAACATAGAGGAATGCTCAGCAAAGGAATTGTATTGCTCCATGACAATGCTCGGTCTCATACTGCTGGTAACACTCAAAGGATGATTCGACAGTTTCGTTGAGAGCAGTTCGATCACTCGCCGTACAGCCTAGACTTGGTGCTGTTCTACTACCACTAGCTCCTGGACATGAAGCACAAGCTAGACGGCAAGCTCTTTGAATCCGACGATGAAATGAAAAATGCTGTGGACTCGTGGTTATCGTCATTGGCGGGAAATTTCTATGAAGAAGGTACGGAAAAGCTGGTAACCCATTACGACAAGTGTTTGAACGTTGGCGGAAACTATGTAGAAAAATAGTTTAAGCTATGCTCTTTCATGTAAAAGTAAAACTGGCTTGAAAAAAAAAATTACTAATTTTTTTCAAAACGGAACTTACTTTCCAAATATGCCTCGTATTTCATTTAACTTCCAAGTTATCGTAAAGAAAAAGAAATAAAACAAAAATGCATTACATTTTTAGATATTAAATATATCAAAAAAGTTACCTTGTCTCACAAGGAAACCTCCCCGAAGCTCACTCACGAATTTACCTCACTCTTGGCTATTTAATTCAGTTATAAGTACATACTAAAAGAAACCCAGTTTGTGAAAATTAGCAGTTATCCTCTCAGATGAACGCAAAAAATAATTAATAAAAAAATAGTTTGGGTTTACAGAAGAGAGATTTTATCACCATTATGTGCTATCTAATTTCTTTCATAAGTACTTTTTTAAAAAGATGCTTATAATAAGCATTTTTCATTTGCTGCCAAATCAGTTGAATTTACTTTCCCATAATTTTGAAAAACTGGGACTGGATATCTGGGACTTATTTCTTCTGTGTATGGAGACAGAGCCATATTTTTCGAAAGTTCCTCGTAAAGCATGAAAACAGCATTAAATATATGTATCGTTAGCTTCGTCGTATCTTCCCTTGAATATAAATAGAATTTTCCAAATATTTCAAGTTGGTAAAGAGCGTAAGCTTTTCAACTGTTTCGATTGACTATCTCTGTAACCAAATACTAGCTGAAGGGTTGGAATTTGCACTATTTAAACGCTTTTTAACATTTAATTTCTCTTTTTCTTTAGATAGGTAGCGGCTAATTTTCACACATTTGGTTTCTTTAAGTGTGTATTTGTGATTGAATTAAATTCGTTACATTTCGTGAGTGAACTCCAGGAAGATTTCGTTGTCAGTAATGTTTTTGAAATTTTTTTAATTTCAGCTAAAACTTTCATAGTCAAGCTGAAGTTTAAATCATAGATAAATCATTTTTTTTAAAACGCAAGCAACTTTAAAAAAAAAGTGGACTATAGGTAACGAAATAAAACTTTTTCCCCAGAACTCATCTGTGTTGGAAAACCATCATTGGCGCACAGCTATATCATGTCTCAGTGAATCTGGAATATTCAATCACTTAGAAAAAGATGTTTGGTGAGTGGTTTCTTTAATTATTTTTCAATTCGTTTCTATACATGTTTATTCTTAACGTTATTAAAATGCCTGATTAGAAAAGAACAGAATTTTTGTTGGAAAATTAATTATATGAGTATGTGGTATAAACTATTACACTACTGTTTTCCAGCAATGATCACGGATATTAATGGTCCAGATCATACAGTATGTATATATTTTGGTACAGCTCCGGGGGGGGGGGGGAAGGCCCATTTACTCTTTATTCGGAAGTCGATTGTCGTGCACCAAAGTTATATACCATTTATGTACCATTCGTTTACAAATAGCGTGTACTTTAATTGTCTATTCATGCAATTTGCATGAGGGGCCGGCTTCATATTTCATTTTACATCAACTTCGTTTTTTCGATGACAATACCCTATTTTGACTTTATTTTTAAATATGAAGAGAAATCTTGGAGTTGCGATTTTAAAAAGTAAAGTTGGTGCGCATTTAAATATGAAGATGGTCCATTATGCAAATTTTATTTATTGCAAATTAAAGTGTACGTTATTCGTAAACGATTGGTATGTGTAACTTAGTTGTGTACGACGAACAGATAAAAACCAAAAGAGTTTTGTTTTCCGGAGCTGTTCATAATCATAAGACCACGAGCATTTTGCTGTTTGGATAACAAATGAAATGTTTTAATGAAAATCAAAACCCCTTTATGCAGAAAAATCTCGCAACCGCGAACTCTACGTTTGCGAGTATTTCAAATCAATGATTAAAATATGTGTATTAGTTATTTAGTACAAATCCAGTCGCAATGAAATTTCACAGTTACGAATTTGATCTCTGGTTCCTTAAAATTCATTATACCAAGATTTTACTGTAAAAAGTTTAGGAAGCACCCATTTTTAAAAAGTGGCATAAATATTACAATTAGAAAATTATAAGACCATATGAGAAAAGGAAAGGTTTTAGAAAGCTCGGAGAAATGTAGCTTCACCAGTTGTCTCAAATTCCACTTGAAACACGCGTTTCAGCAACTATTTCACTATATGTTTAAAAACAGATTCCATAACGTTATTTCATTTCTCAATAATCGCGACTTCCAGTCCATATATCATATGATATAATTTTCTTAAGTTTAACGAGAAAAATAACCCCACTATTTCTCTATAAGATTTAGATCAAAGTTAAATTTTGCCATGATATTAACATCAATCTATTCTTTCTAATCCATTTTCAGTTGATTTAACCATCTAACGCGCAATGTTCCCGCTCTGGGAATACGAAACTCTGACGTTTTGACTGTTGCCAGCCACAAAGAATAGATTTGATTTCTATAAAATTAGTTGCGGGTGACATAGCTCCACGAGAGTCCCTTACTTTTTAGCACGTCATTTCCCGTAAAAAAATGTCACGATAATTTTTAACAGCACTGACATCTGCTGAAAACGGAAGAATGCGAGAACAGCTGGATAGATTGCCCAATGCTGAAAAAAGGGCAGCCGTTGACATAGCTCGACTTAACTACCAGCAAGCTGTGCCGCTGCCGTCAAAAAAAGGGTCTCTAGATCTGTGGCACGCGATGAACGTTTCGATCATCCGCCATCTTGCTAGTAGTTAGGTCGAGCGATGGCAACGGCTGCCCTTTTTTCAGCATTGGGAAAGGGTTGCGCCTAAAAGGGTTAAATGTACAAACTGGAACGCTATCTTTTCGAAACTTCCTTTCTAAAATTGGCCTAAAAGTTATGAGATTTCAGAATAACATTCCTTATTAAATATACTAGTTTATTTTTACCATCCATTCTTTCCAGATCAAGTTTCCTGCTTATAAAAAGTGCCAATCATCCTAATAGAATCGCCTTCCGTCTGCTTTACTGAAGAACTCGGGAGATTCTTCCCATAAATCATGCTAGTGTCTGTAGATGTTGATATTTCTCTTGATATCTTTCCATGAAGAATTCCAGAACATGAAATTCAATGTCTGTCTCAGCTGTGCTTCTTTGTAATGTTCGAGTATTCCATTCGTTTTCTTCTGAATTTTGGAAGGTGCATTTGATTTAAAAATTCGTCGCACAAATACATGACACTTGCTTACTTGTTACCCCCACTATCTACATTGCAATCTGTAGACGCCTAGTTTTTTGTTACAAGCTTGAAAATTTTCATACTATCGCCAGCTGATAACTGCTTTTTTGCGACAAGATCGTTTACGCCTTTCCTACAATCCCCCCCCCCTCAAAACACTGTGAATAGTACAGGGTTGTTATAATTAAACTTGCTCTGTAAATAAGTTCTGCAGCTAAACCGAGTGAACGGCGTTTCGCATATAAAAAGCAGCAAATTTAACAATGAAAAGGGTAATTCAAAATGTACAAACAATTTCAACATTTCTTCAGTAGTTTTTGAGCATTTATTAACTAATTTGAATCATTTTTTTTAGCCAATTTCACCATGCGAGGTGCCACCTCGAGGACATTTTTTAAAATGAAACTTTTCAAGAAACTCGCTTGAGCGCATCTCCTGTGCAGTCCATACGCCAAATTTGGTGGCATTCTGCTCACCCGTTTCAGCTGTAGAATGCTGATTGTAGGGGAAGTTTAATTATAGCAATCCTGTTGAGTATTAAGATGATTACAAATCTTACAGATTTCACATTCAGATCAGTGGCATTTTTTCTGGGTGAGCAAGTCCAATTAAAACGGGGGATCTGTAATTTAATCGAATGACAGTCAGAATTGCATTTTTTCCCCCCGAATGACAGTCAGAATTCCGTTGCGAGGTGGTAGCAAAACACTCCCATCGAGACAGTAAAGGCGTTGCAGCACCTTCTCTTCATACTCATACATTGGATGGAGCATGCGCTTCATGCCTCCCCCCTTATGGTTACCATGAGTTTACGTGAGCCAAGATGTATGTACACTCATGTCCATAAATTAAGGATAATTCAGAATCACGCAGAAATTGATCTCTAAAATAAAAATTTCACCTGTGGAATGATCACACACATCTTGAAGAAGAATATGCAAATTACAGGAAACCACCAGATGGCGTGGATGGTACGTCACAATGACGAGACTGTAAGAGAGGGGTATATAAGGAATGGTGGCAAAGAAGTAAAATTGTTCACAAGCGCTGTGAAAGCCTTTCAGTGCAAAAACCGCATAGTTATGGCACTGAGGAGGCATTTGGATGATGTTTTACGTGGCAGAATTATCGGACGACTGGAATGTGGACGTACCCAGCTGGAAGTATCCGAGAAACTTGGAATCGCCCAGAGTGTCATCTCCAGGCTTTGGCAACGATTCCAAGATGATGGTAATGTGAGTAGACGTTACAGCACAGGTCGCCCCCGAGTTACAACGCCGAATGAGGACCGCTATTTGGCAGTTACTGCCAAAAGAAACAGACGGAGTACAGCATCAGACCTGTCTCGCCAGCTCTCTTCAGCTACCGGTACGACAGTTTCAAGGCAGACCGTGTACAGACGCTTAGGGCACATTGGTCTATATGCTCGTAGGCCTGTCAGATGTGTTCCACTTACCGCAACTCACTGTCGCCTGCGATTAACTTGGAGTAGAGAGCATGCATTGTGGACACCGCAACAGTGGTCTTGTGTGATGTTTTCCGATGAGTCCAGGTTTAGTTTGGAGTCTGATTCTCGCCGAACATTCATCTGGAGAGCGCCAGGTACCCGTTACCACCAAGAGAACACCATTGAAAGACACTGTTACGGTGGTGCAGGATGGCTCGTTTGGGGAGGAATTATTCTTGGTTCCAGAACTGACCTGCATGTTCAGAGTGTAACGATGACAGGCCACATCTATCGGGATGTCATTCTGGAACAACATGTACGTTTGTTTCTGGGCGCCATGGGTGCTGAATTTGT
Organism: Cheiracanthium punctorium; assembly: GCA_038373885.1. Classification (NCBI taxonomy): domain Eukaryota; kingdom Metazoa; phylum Arthropoda; class Arachnida; order Araneae; family Cheiracanthiidae; genus Cheiracanthium; species Cheiracanthium punctorium. Next base: position 220,703 of record JAWZYV010004847.1, on the reverse strand, counting down.
GTTTATGGATGACAACGCCCGTCCTCACCGTGCAAACATTGTAGACAAATGCCTTCAATCGGAGGATATCGCCCGTATGCATTGGCCAGCATACTCACCGGACTTGAATCCAATAGAGCATGTGTGGGATATGCTGGGCCGACGAATTGCAGCCCGTCAACCCCCTCCCACCTGTCTACCGGAACTTCGGAGTGCATTGCTTGATGAGTGGTGTAATATTCCCCAAGATCAGATTGATCATTTGATACTCAGCATGACTAGGCGTTGTCAGGCCTGTATTGCATCGTCCGGGAGACATACTCCGTATTAACCATCCTACTAACTATCTTATACTGTTTTTTGTAAATAGGTTCTTTTTTGAAATTTGGTCAAGGGAGTAAAACTTCCAATTTTTATTAATTATGTCAAACATATAGCATCTTTTTTGCTCTTTACTTTTTGTTTAATAGACTTTACAAATAAGTCAAATTTGTTTTGCTTCTTTCTCTTTCTTTGCCTGAATTTCATCATCCTTAATTTATGGACATGAGTGTATATGGCAGTATTCACCGAATATTAAACTCGTAAATTAACTCAGCAAATCAAGTTACTTCAAAGATTAGCGAAGGAAATGGTGTTCACCATGCCAAATATGTGGGTTACCATGATATCTGACCAATACAATTTTCTCGTTGCCTCTGAGTCAAACCGGCCATTCAGATTACCTGACATACAGAGCAATGGCCCTTCGTTAGTGCTGCTTTTAAAGTCTGATACTCTCTTCCTCATCTTTGGAGATAACCTAACCTTCATGCTTATTCCCCACAAAACTTGACTCTTTTTGCCGGAAACTTCGAATAAATACTGTCCGATGCATTAATTTTGTGTTGATTTTTGACTTGGTGAGTGTTTTAAGATGACCTAATCAAAGAGTTATCCAAAACTATACAATTTTCTTTTATCACTTTCTTATACGTAAAAACAAGCAATTGGAAATGATGTGGTCGCTCACGATTTATTCTCACAATGCCAACTTTTGTAAGAAAGGCAGTTTTATGAGTGGCAAATGAGAATTTTCTTTGTTTGCATGTGTTTACATCAAAACGTGGTGGGAGTATACTCTCTGAGTGGCTGAGACATAAAATTACTTCACTGACCTCCAGTTGTCACAGTAATACGAAAATATTCTATTGGTAACTAAATTACATACATCATACATTATTTCTCAAAGGAGCATATCCATCTGAGTTTCTCTGAAATTCAGCTAATTTTATCTGGGGAATGCAATCCCGCACTGTTTTTCGTTTCGCGATATTGCATCTATTGTTGCGTCCACTACTATTTCCCCCAAAATAAAATATTTTTCATGTATAGAATTAGATGCAGTAGATGTATGTATTCCAATATCTAGGGAATGCAATCCCGCACTGTTTTTCGTTTGCGGGATTTCGGGATTGAGATTTGTTGATCCCGCGGGATCCCGCAATCCCACCGGATTAATATTTCAATCAAATAAAAATTAATTTCAATAGAGAAAAGTAGGAAAAAATAACATTGTAAACACGATCGAGTTTAATTGCTTTATGTTATTTGATAATTAATACAGTACCTTAGATAAATATGAAAATTACAGTCATAGTCTTCCAGCAGGATCGAGATTGCATTCCCTAATGTTATCCTAATTAATTTTTTATGTTATTCGAATTTCCCAAACTCAGTATCATGTGTAAGGCTTTCTTAGGGGTATCATTTCCATTTTAAATATGGTAACACTGTTTGACCTGTTCGAAAACTAATGTTCCAAAGACACAAGGATAAAGTTTACGTATGTTATCCATCACTGTTTCCCAGCATAGAACTTGAAATGCTCACTGAGCGCAAGGCTGGGTTCCAACGGGCATTCAATGTTCCGTGCTCGAGATCAGCGCTTGTTACAGAAAGGGATCTTCATTGTTGTATCGTTACAAAAACGAGAGGGAATAGATTAACATTCAGAGCTCGATTAACTCCTCGCAACTGCTTGATGTGATCTGCATTACGAGAAGCCTACACCTACTTGAGGGGCTGCGGGTAGAATGTTTTGAACGGACGACTTTTTAAGGGGTTCTGATGCATATTAACGTTATATCTGAAGAAAACCGCCCAAACTCCAGACAAGGATAACGACTGGAGCTTCAAGTTTCAAGTCGTCACAGGTTCATATTATTCTTTCTCTATTGTAAAACCAAAATTTTCACGCTACACCAGACAATTATCTTCATTTAGGCGTTATGATATTCTAAAGAATCAGATTCTTCCAAATGTCTATATTTTTTCGTACCTTTACAGAAGGTTTAGATTTGGATGATTACAGTTAGCCTTTGAAGTCAAACAAAACTAGTCTTCATAGAATAGCTTGATTTATTGAAAATTATATGGTATGAAAAAGATATGTTTTAATTTTCTGTGCTAAATCAGCTCTAGAAAATTAAATTTGATAAACTTTCTTTGAAATTCTCATAAATATTGTTTTCGTTGAGAAATGGTAACATTGTGATTGGTCTTATAACTTTGTAACAGGCTGAATAATGTATACAAATTATAAGCGCACTTAGCCACATGCGATATCTATATCATGAGGGAAGTGAACTTATTGTAAATATGTGTAATGGATTTTAATGATTATAACTGGGATGAACGCTTTTCTCACTGTTTTAGCTCATCACTTGTATACAGGGTGCCCCAAAAAGTTGGTAACGGGCTTTAATTCTTTATCTATTAGAGATAAGTGGGCAGTGTAGATTGAAAAAATGTTCAAAATAAGGTCGGAAATAAGACAACTTTAAGAAAAAATTCCTCTCACTAATTTTCAAAGAGTTACATTTTTTTAAAATTGTATATGACCCCCGTACAAAAAAAAAAACCCAATTAGTAAAATGTGCCCCATTCTCTCATAAGGTAACATAGAAAATTAGAGAATAATAACTTAAAAATTATCAGAGATATGAAGATAAATATAACGCTGACTTAAACCACTCTTCTTTGGCTCTCGAAGGGAAAAAAATCACGTCGAATGAGCGCATTTCAGGGGTCGTACAGAAATTGCGAAAGAAAATCTTTTTTCCCCCCTCTAGCAATAAACGTTTACTGACAAAATCCTGTATACTCCCCGATCATCTTTCTTTAAAGATATCTCTGCAACTTTTTATGATGAAATGCTCAAATTTGGTACATCCAGTCATTAGTGTATGGGGCACATTTTACTAATCGGGAATGTTTTTGTACGGGTGTCGTATACAAATTTAAAAAGTGTGACTTTTTGTAAATCAACGAGAGGAATTTTTTCTTGACGGAGTCTTATTTCCTAACTTAGCTTGAACATTTTTTGAATTTGCATTGCCTACTTATCTCTACTAGATAAGGAAATAAAGCCCGTTACCACCTTTATGGGACACCCTGTTTAAGTGTTTTTAGTTTTTTATGAAATATTTTTTTTCATGTAATCTTAGTGTTATACATCGATACACATGTTTTGTTCGCTAAACAAATATGGTACTTGTGGTCTATAGTGGCTACTAAAATTAATCGCCAAGCAACCGAGATTATTGCGAAGTTGGTACTGGCGAAACGTTTGCATTCTTATAGATACATTTGCAGCCCTAAGCATAGCTGTGATCTTCGCATAATCCTTATTTCCCTAAATAAGCTCAGTGCCGCTGTAATCCACGTATACCAAAAATATTTTATCATATTTAAGTTTACGTTTAGGTTATTAATAATGTGGTGATTTTAGTGGAGCATTTCGATTGTGTGTGATTATGGCAACGCTACACTAGGGCGATGCCAAGGGGGAGTGCCTTGGAAGGAGGACTTTCTAAGGGGTTTTAACGCGTATTCACGTTACATCTGGAGAAAACCTACCAAAACTCCAGACGGTTAGATCGACAGCCGCGCGATAGGACCCGAACCCGGTACCTTCACACTTCGGCCATCTACCATTTTCATCGCATAATCATGAATCTTACTATATTTAATTGCATAATCTTAATTAGTTTGCTGGATATTCTAATGTGTAATTAAAATTATATTTTTATAATATTTTCTGGCTAATAGTTTGTACATGACAAGGCCGTACCCAAGGGGGTGGACCAGGGGGGGGTACGGACCCTCGCTCCCCAAAATTTAGAATTTTGTTAACAAAATAACAGTGAAGTCTTTTGTGAAAAAAAATCTGCCTTTTTCACCGTTTGGACCCCCCCCTCATAAAAATTTTTGGACCCTCTCCGAATTTTTTTTCCGGGTACGGCCTTGGTACATGGTACAGTGAAATAGATTTACCTTGTTCTGGCAGTTCCTTTAAATATTTTATTTTAAAATACTTATGTATAAATTAAATATTTCTTCCTCCATGTCCTTGCGCTCTAAATAAGCCCATGATTAGTTATTCAACTGTACGATTTAACTAAATATTTATTGCAGGCTTGATATACAAAGGCAGATCAGATCCCTCATTCTTGCTACAGATATCACAAGGCAAAAAGAATTTCTTGCCAAATTTAAAGTAAGTACCGATTTTATCTAACGCACTGAAGCAATTCTATGTGAAAATTTACGGTGCTAGAATAGACACTGACCCTCTCATTTACTAATTAAACACTGAATGTTGGACGGCACACAATTTGATAGATGTCGGGAATTCGAGACTTAAATAGCTAATGGAAAAGTTCCCTAGTAGCAGTAACCCATCAGTCGATGATAGGCGGGTGAGTTTAATCCGAGGAGAAGGAGCAATGGCCGATCACGGCTTTTCATCCAAAAAAAGGGGAAATTTCATCGGCAACTGGTACAAAATGTCTGCTCGGGGGGCCATAAAGCCAATCATCGTTTCCCGATGACTCCGATGAAATAACGAAAAGAAACAGATGGGAAACCAATAAACTGTTTAAAATACATTTGTTAATAAAAAATAAACGACTGGCAGCAAAATTTTCAAAAAATGTTCGTTCTGTTTATTATGTTTTCGTTTTTTGGATGCTAACTTTCCGTTTTTCTGAAAAAAGAAAAAAAAAGGAAAAAAAATTCTTCCTCCACCGGGCCCGAACGCTGAGCGTACGGAGTCACAGACCAGCGCTCTACCACAAGGCCATCCAGACTTATCATGTATCAGTCAAAGATTGAAGTACAGGTTATTTTAGTCTCGGATTGGGACTTGGGGGGGGGGGGTAAAACTTTAACAAAGTGCTGTTCATCTATTATTAATAATAGTCAAATTATTCGATTGGTACGAAATTAATTTCACTTTTTACCAATGTATGTAAGTAGCAACAACATTCAAAACGATGACTGGATGAACGCCCATGCAGAAAACGAGCAGTCATTGCTACTAGGGTTATCTTAGGACAATAATACTAAACTGAACTCAATAGTACAGTAGCCAGCCACGCTTTCTTGACTCGTAGGCCCTGGCGTGCTTCGATTAGATCAGGGGTTTCCAACTTACAAATGCTCGAGGGCCGCAATCGAATACACCTGTCTAGAGGGGGGCCGCAACGTAATCATGTTCTTACTCAAGATATAGGGGATCGGGAGATTTTTGATCAGAATTGGTTAACTTCCTCAAGTTACAAAAAACAAAAATAAATATTAAATTACTATTCAAAGAAAAAGTGGGTAATTTTTAACATTACCATCTATTAAATGACGGACGAATTACTGTCTGTTGACCACAAGAATAGCTCTCGCCAAGGAGTCAATGCCAGTCTGTTGCCCTGGAAACAAGTCTCACCCCATTTACGATAGAAAAGAACTGAGAAGAAAAATGACCTGAAGTTTGATGTTACCTTTCATTCCGCGAATTCCTCTCACGCTCAACCCTCCATTGGAAATGGACAAGTCCAGTTGCTACAGCGACCTCAACCACACAGGGCCTTCTCTATTGTACTCCTGCGAGTACAATAGAGAAGACCCTGAACCAGACTTGTTGCCGGGAGCGATTCTTGTGATCGAGACAGTAAAGACCAAGCTCATAACCAGAGAGCGTTGTGCTAACCACCATACAATATGGAACGGCAAGATGACTAAAATTTGAATGAAAGCTTTTTTAATGACAAAAGGAAGGTAGTTAAAAGCACACAAAATGTTCAGTGAGAATTGGGGACCGTCTACTGCAACTCCTAAAAAAAGGGATGTTTATGTCAAGCTCTGTTGTTGAGAATCTCGGGAGATGGAGTAAAGAAGAATCTGAGAGGCGGCTCCTATCCTTGAGTTTAGCAAGTCTGAGAGTAAAAAGAGAGGGGGGAAGTTGTAATAGAACACAAGTGAACGCACTAAATTACGTGGGAAACGCGGAAAAATCAAATTTGTTAGCAAATGAGGTGTTTGAAGCTGACATGTGGATGTTCACAAAACTGCCATTTCCTTAAGGCTGTTTCACTTCAAAATCATGCAACTTTTGAACAGCTTTTTAAAAAATTTAGTTGAGCTAGAGACTCGAAAATTTTTAGAAAGTCTCTTTACAAGTGGCACTGTGAACTGACATTGAGAATGAATCTGTAAGAGTTAAGAAATTGTCAGAAAAAAATGCTGAAAAAACGGAATTTCGCGATATTTACAAAAACGGGTAAATCCTCGGCCCATTTTTGAAGGCAGTTTTTGTGCTCATGAATTTTTTTTGAATGTTGCACCAGGCATACAGCTTTACTGTTAATGTCAGTCCATAATGCATAGGATGAAGTTGCATTATTAATTTTTTCGAGTATTCAGCATCGTTGGTTTGTTTTTAAAGCTGTTCAAAAGTCCTTTGAGGACGATTGATCTTCAGGTAGAACACCCTTAAATGAGAACATCTAAACTGGTGCTGCAAAGTCTTTTCCCAGAAAGCTTCGCGGACCACAAAAAATGACATCGAGGGCCGCTAGGTGGAAACCTCTGGACTTACATGGTCAGCGAGCCCGACGCGGGGCTTCCGGAGTTTAGGGCCAGATTAAAGCGAAATGCAGTTTGTACGTTTTCCCTAGCGAATGGGGAAGACTTCGAATGATAACAAGATTTAAACGAAATAAGTCGATTTTTATTTTCTTTTTTTATCACGTGATACCGCAAAAGGTCTTACGTGAACGTTTTTTCCAAGAAATATGGTGGATGATTTTGATAGGCCGGACGTAGGCTTTGCAGTTTGATTCCTAGTTACCCATATTATTAGGAAATACAATGCAATTTTAGCTAGCAGCACAGGATTCTGTAATATGATGTATATTTCTTGTGCTTTTCAATGTACTATTGATGTTTAACGTGATTTCTGTGCATATATTTTAGAACTACTTAACTTCTGAATGCCTTGATATGGAGAACACACAGTATCGTCATTTTGCTTTACAGGTAAAAATATACTTTATAAGTTGACAATGATGTGAAATAACTTTGTTTTGAATAATGAGCAATAAAAAATGCATTATACACTGAATTGAAAAGTTTTGAAATCAGGAATTTCCAAATTTTGCAGATTGCACTGAAATGCGCAGATCTCTGCAATCCTTGCCGTCCATGGGCAATCAGTCAAAGGTGGAGTTATCAAGTGTGCCAGGAATTTTACCGGCAAGGTATGTTAAAATTAAGAAATTAGTGCTCTTGCTAAAATGTAAATAAATGGATAAATAACGGATTCAATTCTAACCGTTATTTTTAAGTCTATTGGGTCCAAAATTAAGAACACAAATTCCATGACATTTCTCTTAGGAATATAAATGCACGATTACAAGGTGAAACAGCTTCTTAATTCCTTTAAACTGTGGGCATTGGCCATCTCTTTTGGTATTTTTTCACAGTTTACGGTTTTCGAATTTTCTATGCGTTTTTCTCATATACGTAAGTATCTGTCATGGGTATCGGCAGCATAGAGAGACATCCCCCCCCCTGGATTTTTGTGTTACGTTTTTTTCCTCCTTTTTGGAGTAATCTTTGCCCACCCCCCGGTTAGAAAATATTCTGCCAACGCCTATGATATCTGTGCCACATTACAAACACACCTTTCACACTAATGGATTATTTTTCAATGTGTTTGATGTGTTAAATTAAAAATTATAAAACCGCGTAATATGAATAGGACATTTTTGTTAGTTTACTGTAAAACATTACTATTTGACGGATATAATGTTATTTACATATTATTAATTTTAGTAATGTTAATCCTGGGGTTTCAATTTTTTTTTAAATAAATTCGATATTTTTCTTTGAGTTTATCATTGAGAGTTTCTTATTCTTAATATTTTGCAATTTTTAGTAGTACAACAACAAAATTCAACGCAGAAATTCGTATTGTAACCTTTGGCTATAGTAAAAAATAAAAATAATAATATTTGTATTTTAATTTGTTAATCTAGCTGTTTAAAAATACTAAATGAGACAACGCTTAAATGGGATAGCTTAGTTTTACAAAGAAATAACTCAGCACTCCTAAGTAGTGGGGCGTCATCTAACCTTTAAATGAGTTAATATTCAATTTTCTGTAGTTAGAAGTTTGGAAATGACAAATGAGATATTAATAAAGAAGTTAATGTTATTAAAATTGCCTGAATGCTGTGGCATGAGTAAATTTTTTTCAAAGGGATAAGCAATCCTTTTTTCGTTCTCATTTTTAATGTTGAACCTAGTTTTAACCACTTCGTTCCAGTCTTAAAAGGGGAAATGGCAAATATTCCCCTTTGGTGCTGAGCATTTCATTAACATACAAAATCTGAAATTACAGGGTTTATTAAACAACAATATGAATATGGTCTTTCTTTCAATTTCTTTTGTTGAAATTTTGAATCAAACATGTAAATTAGATACTTAATTCATATAATCCTAAATATTTTCCTTTTACAGGAGCTTATGAAAGACAGCTAAAACTGCCTTTAACGCCAACCTTTGATTGCAGCAGGACCAAAGTTGCAAAAATTCAAGCTGGTATAACTCAAAACTCTCTATTTGAATGAATCATTTCTTTTTGTTTTTTCTGAAATCTCCAAAGATTTTTGGTTTATGTTTTACTTGGGCAAACATAGAAATAAACTTATTTAATGTCTAATAGAAAGTTGAATAAATTGAAACATCTAAGAGTTTTTCAGATTTTATGTATATTAAAATATTTAGTCCACCAAAATGTATATTTTGCCACGTTCGTCTTAAAAGCATGTCATTTATGCATGTGTCTATGTATTCTTGATATCTCGTGCGTTTCTCTCTATTCTAAAAAAAAGTAAAGGCCGCTGGCGCTGTCAAAGCTTCTGGACCTATCTCCTCCTAAACCGTAGGGATTTGAGTTTCGACTAAGGTACCCACAGATTCGAAAAATTCCGAGGAACCTGCTAAGCTGATTTAAATTTCGAAAATCGAATTATTTTAGAAGATATTAATAAAAAACTGAAAAAATAAACCGAATGGTTGCCAGATTTGGCATAAAATCATTCATTCCTTTGCAACAAAGTGTTTCCAAGTATCTAGAATCGCGTGAAATTTACAAAGTTAACACAAAAGGCCTAATAACTTCTTCACCGTTTGCACGATCCGCTTGAAAATTTTCATGATCATGTATAAAAATATAGAAAACAATCTGCGCTTCTTTAAAAATCTGAAAATCTACCCGTTCCCTCCTTTTTAAGCGATTTTTCGCTATTTTCAGCACCATTTTATTTCCGAGAGTCAAAAAAGTAAATCATTTGCGTGACAAAATTACCCTTTTCAAGTGAACATGACGTCATACAATTGGGATTCAAATTCGTTTAAGAGATTTTCCAGATTACACAGTTTATTATATTTTTTTTTTCACAAATAAATCGTTTGCATGGACATGAGAATAGCTGTGTACACGAAACGAAATCTTTCGATTGCGAAAAGATTCCGCGAGTTTCCAGAACAGCATGAAATTTAAATTGGGTATCTCTCTATTCTAAAAAAAAAGTAAAGGCCGCTGGTGCTGTCAAAGCTTGTTGGCCTATTTCCTCCTAAACCGTGGGGATTTAAGTTTCAACTAAGGTGCCCACAGATTCGAAAAATTCCGAGGAACCTGATGAGCCAAGTTAAATTTCGAAAATCGAATTATTTTAGAAGATATTAATAAAAAACTGAAAAAATAAACAGAATGGTTGCCAGATTTGGCATAAAATCATTCATTCCTTTGCAACAAAGCGTTTCCAAGTATCTAGAATCGCGTGAAATTTCCAAACATGAGTTAGAATTACGCCCATTTTACGCCAAAATAAAAACTATATGAAATAAGTAACTCAAAATGTGTTACACAAAGTTGACAATTTTCAAATAGTAAGTTCGCTTAGACAACAGGAGTTTAGAATTAGCGATTATTCGTTTTTCCAAAACAGAATAACTAATATCATGAAAATGAAAAATAATTAAAATGCAGATTATTTTAAAGCCGGTTCTCGTCCAGCTGGATTATTTGCTACCAGTAGAAATATTTGGCGTTAACTATGCCATTATAGCAGTTATAGTACACTTTGGATATTTGCTAGCGCGACGAGATGGTATAATTCGTGGTGTTAAGTACGCCAATCTGCAAACGATTATGTAAATGAAAGTATGGATAACGGTTTTCCGGTAACCTTAAATGAACAGTAAATATAGGTTGTGAGTATGTGTAAATCGCCAAATAATGAAAAGTCGCCATTGGTGGCAGGCTATTCTATCTGTTCCGTACAGTAGCGTAGCCAGAAAAAAGTTTTAGGGGGGTTTAGGCACTGATGTAACGGATAATCTACATTATGGATAGCATTCTTCATGTCAATAATAGAACTCAGCTAAATTTTAGGGGGGGGTTCTGACACCCAAACCCCCCTCCCTCGCTACGCCACTGGTTCCGTAGCTTTTATTAACTTTACATGTACGCAAGTCGCCAAATAATGAAAAATCGCCATGGGTGGCAAATTCGCAAGGTGTCCAATAGGTTTTACATTTTTAAAAATAGAGCTGAAACATATGTTCTTATTTTATTACGCTTTAGCTCCTAATTAGTATAACCTTTGAATGGCAACATTAAATATCATTGTGTTTCTGAGGAGTACAAATAATTTTTCCAGCAATTATAAGCGGAGTCCGCACTCCAGGTGGAGTATAGCTCAGGACCCGTACAACACGGATTCCCATAACAAAATATCTTCCGTGTTATGAGGGGTAGGGGGTCTACTGTATTGTGAAGTTTAAATTTTTATGTACCAATGAAGATGCAAGAACTAAGCAAGGTGTAGCTTAGCTCAGTAACATTCTATCTGATCCAATCTTCGGGTTTTCTCTGTTGAAATTGTCTTTTTTACGAATAAGCCCGATTAGGGGCCGAATGCCTCATATGAAAAGCGAGCATAGCGAGTCTGGGGGCCTTGGCCCCTAGTATTTGAAAACTATCTATCGTGAAAGAACCTCTTGTTATATACAGAACATGTGTGAAGCTTTGAGATTAATAATTCTAGTTCTTGTGTAAAATCAAGGAATCCTTCGTTGGGAAAGTCAAAATCTATGTAATATCACACTTTTAAGGCTGTTTGGAGAAAATTCACATAGGAAGATCGCATTTGTGTGGTTGTGCACAAATTACAAAAGAAAGCAATGATTGCATAAATGCGTAATATTTGCTATATCGTTATATTGTATAGGCCCTTACAAATTTCGTTGGAACACATCCTTAATCCTTTTCATGATGAAAGACTGAAATTTTGTACATCACCTAATTAATATATGAGGCACATATTACTAATTGGGAATTTTTCGTAAGGGGGGTTGTATAAAATTTTAAGGTTTGTATTTACTTAGATTTAACTCCTGAACAAGAAAACTTTAATCAATACCATAAAATTATGCACTTTTTTACGTAACTTTGTAATTTATTGTATATTTATAATATTAGTAAGATTTCTGATCAAAATTTAAGTAATAAAGTGTTTCGAGGACATTCACCTAGGACTGTTTTATTATTATTATTATTAATGTAATATACAGGGTGTCCTAGAAAGGTGGTAACGGGCTTTAATGCTTCATCTGTGAGAGATAAGTGGGCAGTGTAAATTGAAAAAAAATATTCAAAATAAGGTCGGAAATAAGACACCTTTAAGAAAAAAGTCCTCTCGTTGATTTACAAAAAGTTACACTTTTTAAATTTGTATACGACACCCGTACAAAAACATTCCCGATTAGTAAAATGTGCCCCATACACTAATGACAGGATGTACCAAATTTGAGCCTTTCATCATAAAAAGTCGCAGAGATATCTTTAAAGAAAAATGATCGGGGAGTATACATGATTTTGCCAGTAAATATTTATTGCTAGAGGGGGGTGGGGAAGATTTTCTTTCGTAATTTCTGTACGACCCCTGAAATGCGATCATTCGACGTGATTTTTTTTTTCCCTTCGAGAGCCATTAAAAAGTTTTTTAAGTCAGCGTTATATTTATCTTCATATCTCTGACACTTTTTAAGATATAATTCTCAAATTTTGTATGTCACCTCATGAGTGTATGAGGCACATTTTACAAATTGGGATTTTTTTTCGTACGGGGGTCGTAAACAAGTTTATATATAAAATATATGTGTGTGTGTGTGCATATATACATATATACCCTTTTAATATTCGGATACCCATAAAGAAATATCCCAATGTTTTGTTGTTAATGGTAATTTCCTTTAAAAAGTAAATTTGCTACTTTACATGCGGAGCATTTCCTTTTAATTTCATTAAAATTTATTTATTAAAACTTAAATAGTTCCTTCATAGTAGTAATACAGTCACTGCTACTAAGGAAAGCTGTTTTTAAATACATTTACTTTTTAATGAAATTATATGAATTTATAGTATCAAATTTTCAATTTTCCTTAGTTCAGATTTAATTTGTATATATTGCAAAAAGTCGTTTTTTTTAATAATGATGTATCTCTCTTTATAGATTTCTTTGAGTTTGTAGTATCTCCTCTTTTTGAAACCTGGGACCACTTTTTAAAGACGCCGTTGTCAAACAAGCTTCTACAAAACCTGCATCACAATTATTCTCAGTGGCAGAAAAGAATGCAAATCATGCAAGAAGCTGAAAGTCAGTCTCAAATAGAGTCGCTTGATACGCCTCAAATAACAGTCGAGACATGCTCCGACTCGCTTGAAAATAACATTATTTCAGAAGGCTTAGAAAGCCAGTCCACTGGCTTAGCCGTTGTTATTAAACAACATCGATCAAAAAGTGATAGTGGACTTACTCCAAGTCTAGTTCCTCCTAAAATTCATATGGAGACGTACTCCACTGAGGAACTTCATCCTAGTACAACATTATTATCGCTGTCAAGCATTACAAATACAGTACAACTTCGAAAAGTTTACGCTGCCACTAAAGTCGAAAGTCATTTAATTTGCCCAACTGTTTTTCAGCCTATCTTATCGAGTTTAAAACCTAAAGAACCCGACGATTCGGCTAATTCATCAGCACAAGAAGACTTTTCTGAATTAGTATCTACTACTGAAACTGCTACTGAAACTAATAATGCTCAAAGCTCTGTTATTTTAACTTGCACTGATGGTTGTGGCACACCATCGCCTCCAGAAAAGTCCATAATGTTAGAAGCGAGTCATGGTAAACAACGATCCCAATCTCTGATCAATGATTCTGAGGTAGTGAAATACTATTCTCAAATACTTGGAGTCAGGAGAGCTTCTGACATTGGACCTACTTCACATATATTTTCTACCACTCAAAAATGTGCACCTATTAATTCAAACACCCCATCATTCACTGAAATTCAACACAATGAACAACTGTCTTCTGTATGTAATGAATCTGTTGTTCAGTCATATTCCACAAGCTATAAGAATGTTGATCGTGAATCTGATACGAAATACTTAAATGTTTGCAAGAGCAAACTTTGTTCTGAAAGTTGCGTTTGTGAAAGTACTGAGCCCTACAACAAAACTCCCTCTTGGTGTTGGCATATCAGTCGTAGTTTCTCTGAAGAAAGACCTATTAGGCCTTCCCAAGACTTTGATTCTCCGTTACCCTCTTGGCAGGGATCATCCTCTAGTCTAGCTTTCAATGGCCGAAGTGGTAGAAGAAGCTCGGCTCCCGTTGCAGTTTCTACATTTTTAGATATGTGTGGGAGCCATCTTTCCAGTGTGGGAGAAATAGATTCGAAAAGTCAAAAAGGAGATTGCGACGGAACTGCAGCATCTGGTCGGAGGTGGTCAGTTCCGACTCAAACAATATCAGGTTTGTTTTTAAATGATATCATCACTCAAGATTTAACAGGAAGTTGTCTATATTTAGTTCAAGAAAACTGTGGCTCAAATTGTTTAATTAATGTTGTTAGATAAATAATTAGTTCCTCCAATGTAGCTATGCCTGTTAACTTCAATATATACAGAAACTGAAAATATAACTCGGTCACTATCAGTTCACTGTTCGCTGATTTGATGGTTCAAGGTTTATCATCAGAGACAAAAAATTCCTGTTTGTGTTCCAGATCCCATACATTTCATACTTGGTAACTAATTGTTATTCAGTTTATAATCATTTTTAAAACTTTAGAGCACCTATTATATTTCACTTCACAATTTCCTCTTTCTAGGAATTTGTTAATCTGTGTACATATCGAATACTGCTAATACTGTATGTTTGCTTATACTTTAATTTTATTTTCTTATTTAATTCTTGTTTTAATTCAGGAACAAAACAATGCAGTATTTTTCCTGAATTAATACATGGACATACATTAATGAATTGAATATATATTTTGTTAATCATTTTAGGTTATCAGTATATACTTTACTTATTTAAATAAATCCTTAAATGTATACTTATTTTAAAACTTCCAAACTGTATACCAAAACCTTTATGTCAGTATGCAGTAATATAGATTATACAAAAATTAATTTGAAATCGTTTAACGCCACTGAACCTCAATGAAATGGTTTTACTTCAAAACATGATGCATCGCAAAAGAAGTACTGATCATATTTTATAATAATCATACTACAGCTCATATGTAAATAACTAGCTGATATTTTTGTTTTTTAATTTCTAAATTGCTGAAAATTAAAGTGGTCAAAATTTAATATAATTTTTATACTTACACTAAGAAGTTCTATTCGGGTATTTTTAAAATGATTATAAACTGAAAACAAGTCAATTCATTTAAAATTAACATATTATTTTAAAATTGATCAGTCAGCTTGAATTCAAACGTTTAAAATATTTTTAGAAATAAGTTTTTGTTTTTAATAGCTAAAAATTGAATTGTTATCACTGAAACCTGAGCATAAATTTAAAATACAAAACTCAATGAAAGATTTTTAAAAAGACATTCATAAAGCAGTTATTAGCATAACATATAACTCTAAAATGCATCACCATGTATTTGGTTGCAGATTTGAATAAGTTTATAGTACTATTAGGTGTACCAGAGAAAGTAATGGTTTCCTACATTAAATTCAAACAAATAAATTTTCTAAGTTCATTAGAAACAAGCTGAGCCCAAACATAGAATTCAGATTTTTTTTAATTTAAAGAAATAATATAATAGATAATTTCATTTTTCTTTCAAAAAAGATGTGTGAAACAAAAGAGGGGATGGCCATCAACCCTCCTGGAGGACAAATTTTAATGTGTCCTGAAACTGATTTTTAGGTATTCGTCGGTATTACATTTTGCAGCAAAAAATTTATGGGTATCTCTTTTTTTCCCTTTGTGATGGAGTGAAATATGCGAAAAGAACGTTTAGGCCTTCTACCCCCTCACAGGTTACGAATTTTGGAAAATGTTGTCTAATCGAGCACCTATGTTAAAAAACTAATATGCCAAATTTCGTATTAACTTCAGTAGTTTTGGTTAGACGAACGACATACGGAAAAACATCAATTTCCACTACACTTGATATACGCAAGTTTTTCTAATATCGCAATTTTTACACTGTAGCACTGTAGTTTCTGCTGCTGTAGCAACATTTCTTTTGTCACACATTTTCCTATAATGTAAAACTAAATCCTTCTTAAACGATGGAACAAATAATCGAATTTTTAACATCATGCCACACTATAAAAGAAATATGAACGTTTATGAATTGTAAATATATATATATAAATATATTATTTTTTCCTTATTTTTTTTTTCTGAAATGCAAAAATTATACATTACATACTTGATATTAAAGTATACTTTTTAAAAAATTGCTATAATAAAATTGTAAGTAGACTTGACTTGCTGCCATAACAAAATAGCTATGAAGCACAAAAAAATATACGGTAAGCTCCAACTTAAACACAATCTGCGTGATACCTTATGTTTGAATTGTCACAGAAATGAGATGGTCTCGGTCAGACCTATGTTTACGGTTTAATGCTTTCCATCTTTCTATAAGAAGTTTAATTTTTTAAGAGGCTGCCTTTATATTTATGTTTTACGTAAAATCAAACTTCCAATTCAGAGTGATTTTTCATTTGCTCGTTCATTTTCTTTAGTCTCAATTACCCCAGATGTGAAATTTCACTGCTTAAACCTTTGGACTATCATTTTTGTCATTTTGGAAGTCTTTTCTTTTAATCCGAGGCCTTTTTCAACATAATTATCTTAGGTAGGCTATGATGAAGCTATTCATACTTATCATAATCGTATTAGGAGAGGGGGTTGGTGCTACATGGAAAGTTCACTAGCTCCCACAGCAGCGCCCTCTTTAAAGGTTACGTTCCCGGACCAAAAGACAAATTTCCACCCATTAAACAGGTTATTTGTTCAACAATTTCATTCTCAAAAAGATTAATCCATTTAGACGATTTTTTTTAGCTGTTGAACGCAACAAGTTCTCAAATAATTTTAACTTACGAGAAACTTTTCACCACTTGCCAAGAGTCATTAAACGGTTTTAAAATTAATCTTTGAACCTGTTTCAAAAGTATTGCCCATCGGAAAGTAAATATCGGGAAAATAAATATATTTTTGGGGTCATATTGTATAGCTTCCAAGGACGTTTTTCCGTATAATTGAGAGAGTGGCTAATATCCGAAGCAAAAATGCCCACAAATAAAATTATTTTATTCCAGATTGCACCCCCACTTTATATCGCCCCAATTATAATTCAGGTATTTGCTTCCATTTCATTTGGTAGAAAGCCCAAAAGGCTTTCGTTAATTTTTATTTCAATCTAATTGGTATCCCATTTATTGATTGAAACATGGTCTGATTGCACTTGTCATTTTCTCTTACTAATGTCAGGGTGTGCAATCTAAAATTTTGGAAAAATACTTGTTTGTTTTTGTTTCTTTTTAATTTCATCAGTATGAGATTTCATACTTTGTTCCCCTCCCCTTCCACAAAAATTTTCTCTTTGGTCGATTTGATCTTTAAGGTTTTAATGTTGAGTAGAAATTTCGTTTAATTTATGCACTGCTGTATTTTGTATCTCGCTTGAAAAAATTTCGCTCAAAAAAAGAGAATAAAGCTCACTATCTTGCAGATGCATAGTCATAAGATGGTGAGCTTTATTCTCTTTTTTTTTTTAGCACTCAACGGACGTACTCTTCCATAATGAGATCAAATTCTGGTAGTAACTCAATTAATCTTTAAAATTTTTTATTCCTATTCTGAAAGAACGAAATTAGAATCTCAATTCTCCAGTAATATGCAGATTTAATAATCGACGGCCCAGTACGTATACGAACTTCAGAAAACTGCTCTTTGTAGGCAACGGCAACATATATGGACCGCCGTAATGAATGGTTTAAAAGATAATCACCTTTCAAAAAAAGATTTTAAAAAAAATAGTTTTCAAATCTTGCTTTACCACTACTAATGTGCACATCGGCTGAAAGAATAGGGAAGTTTTAGGCCAAGATTCAAAAGTGACGCTTTAGAGCACAGACATGCTTTATGGCAGAACTGTTGTAAATGGTAAATTAATGCAAAAAACAATTTCGAGGCACACATTTCAGACATTATGGAATGGATACGACATTCAAAAAGGTAGACAGCTGAAGTGTAAAGTTTCAGCGTTCTGGCTTATCTCGCGGCTGTCGATCTAACATTCTAGAGTTTTGACTGGTTTTCTCCAAATGCAACGTGAATACGCGTTAGAACCCGTTAAATGCTTTCCTACTAAGGTGCCCCATCCTTGGCAGACAGGCCTTGCGTAGTTTTGCCATAACACAAAACATAAACAAACATCATTGAATATAAGTCCACTAATGAGGCCAGAGAAGAAACAATGAAACCTCTGAAACTTCTCAGTTCGGATTTCAACAATATGAAGCTGCTCTATCCGGCTTGAACTAGCTTTTGAAGGTGGCAGTGGCACTTCCAATCACATTGGTTCGCATGAAGTGTGCATTTTTAACATTAAATCAAGTTTTAAAACCTCAAAGATCATCGATGTTATATGACCGAAAAGATTTCGTATTTTCGGCCATATAACTTCGAATTGAATTTAACAGAGATACTGTTAAAAATCTCAACCTAGAGAATTTTGTAGACGATTTTAAAAACACGCAGTGTAAGCTTATGCTTTAGATTGTTGTTATAGTCAGGGCTGGATTTATAGGGGAGGAAAACTGGGGCTGCAGCCCAGGAATCCCCACAATAGACATTTTTACGTAAAATTTTTTAACAAATACCGAATGAAATGCGCTTTTTTTTTTAATCAAAAATCTGACAATGGAAAAACAATCTTGTTTTTACTACTCATTTTTCGGTTTGAATATTCCGGCGTTTTGTATTTTTGCCAAAATTAATGGTTAAAACTAATATTTTCAATCCGATAAATAATGTGCATATATGCATGAAGAAGCCACTAAGTAAATCATCACACTACTATACCGGGTGATTCAAAATAGATATTAAGGTGATTATCTTTTAAACCAATAGTGATCGAAACATACTTGCAATTAGAAAAGCTCGTCAAATTAAGAGTGGCTTTCAGATATGGCATTTTTACTGGGGGTTGTATACATATTAAAATACGAAATTTAATTTTTATACGGTCCCTTCTTTCCTACCCTTTATATTTAGAAGAATGTTGTTCTTTGCCTAAGAAAATTAATAAAGCAAATCCCGTGAGCGAGAAAATTAATTTTGAAAATGATGAATTACGCCACTTTACCTACTGTGTTGGCGTCAGTTTTCAGACAAAAAAATCTTTACTTTAGGGGACCAACTTTGAGTTGATAAAAGATAACGATCCCATTGTTGGGAAAAGCAATTAAATACGTTCAAATGTGTGAAATGAACAGGTACAGTTTTACCTAAAATGATTGGTACTGCTTTATGAAATGAGCAATAATTTAGTCTTTTAGGGGGTAATTACATTTTTCTCACTTTGGGGACATTCACTTATTGCTTGGGAAAATTCCCAAAATTTTCAAATTGATATATCTCGGAAACTATTCCACGTAGAGACACGAGATTTGTTTTATTAATTTTCTTAGGCAAAGAGCAACATTCTTGTAAATATAAAGGTTAGGAAAGGAGGGACCGTATAAAAATTAAATTTAATATTTTAATATGTATACAACCCCCAGTAAAAGAAATGCCATATCTGAAAGCTACTCTTAATTTGACGAACTTTTCTAATTGCAAGTATGTTTCGATCACTTATGGTTTAAAAAATAATCGCCTTAACATCTATTTTGAACCACCTGGTATAGGTTGCAAATCATGATGACACAAAGCCGACAATCAAAAATATCGCTACTTATCATTTTAATGCTTTTGGTCATTTCGAAGCTCGTTCCTTTCATGACCTGTCAGTTCACTTCAGCTAAGGTTATTTTATATTCTCGTGCTTGCATGCTGCGATATCTGCATATTAATCATCAATATTTTTATTTTATTTTTGAATGATGCAGCTTCTTTTTATCCGTAACTTTAGAATACTTTTCCAATTTGAACAAAAGATACAGGGTGAAATTATCAAAAATGCCTGTAAAACATTTTTCTTTTCTGAAAAGCAGCACGGTAGGGAATTTCACAAGCCATGTCCACATCATAATCTGCTTAGCCAACTTCTTATGAGAGTCCACAATGTTGAACGAAATCATCGTTTGTGGGGGATTTAAAATATATATATATATTGTTTTATAAAGGCTCGGAAAAGCGATACTTTGATACAAAAGGACTTCTCCCATCCTAATCAAGGCTGTAACCAGGAGGGGTAGACCAAGGGGTCGCCCTCCTGCCGAAATTTATAATTTTGTTAACAAAATAATAATGATGAAATCTTTTTTTTAAAAATTCAGCCTTTTTCACCATTTGGTCCCCCTCTGAAATTTTTGGACCCTCGCAGAAATTTTTTTCTGGGTACGGCCCTGATCCTAATTTATACTTAATTGAAGTTACTATTAAAAAAAACCTTATTTGATTGTATGCTATTTCTACTCTATATGCTTTTAAATAAAATTTTGATTTTTTCTCAGGTGTGCATTTCACCCGCATCACTTCTAATATTGACAAAAATGACTGCATTCTTGTCCACAGTCCTAGAAGAAGCAGTTGTGGTTTAATAGAAAATTTAACAACAATTTCGGCCATAGAATCCGAAAATACAGACCAAGATATTTCATGTACATCAAAGCCCAATGATTTTAATAGTGATAAGTGTCAATCGCAATGTGCAAAAGAAAAAGAAACTGACATTCATAGAGTAAATTATTTTGCAAATTCTGATTCTGTGCTGCCGTTTTTCTCATCTCTGCATTCATCTCCAGTTCAAAGAAGATCGTCTTTACCAACTGACATACCTATTGCTATTATGTGTCACGTGTCTAGCCCAACTCATCTCCAAAGCAAAGTTAGTGGTGACCAATTTTTATTATCAAAAGATAAACCTAAAACTAGTAACCAACCTAGTTTATTAATAGACTGTGCTCATAAGCATGAATCTCCCAGTGATCTCTTAAGTGTACTTATTGGGCCTCCTGGCATGCTCAATTCTATGCATGGTATCGTCAGTGGTCAGACAATCTGTGAATTGCCATGTATGGCTCAAGAAACTTCAAGGCGTAGATCTGGTGGTTTAGAAATGTTAAGTGGTGTTTGGAAATCCCGAACTAGTGATGTAATTATTGGAGTTAGTATGGCTAGCAAGTTAAAACTTCGTACTCAACTTCTTCAAGAATGGGCTTCATGGAGGACGGAAGAAGGGAACGTTAAACCTACAGAGAGTGCAAATTTAAGCATATCTGTATTTGATCAGCAAAAAATGTATCAACAAAGAAGAGGTTCAGTACCTTTAAATATTTCCTTATTATCTTTAAGCTCAGGTAAGTAACAATGGCTGTATGTTTATGAAACCCATAATGGAGAAATTTGATTTGTATAAGGTTATTTTAAAGTGTATAGTTGGTAACTGGATGTTGTGTAAATGGTACTTGTAAATATTTTAGGAAATTTATTAAAATATTTAGAAAATATTTCTTTTTAATGAATTTCATTTTAAACAAATAGTTTTATTGATGAATACAAACATAATTTAAAAAAAAAAGCCTGAGCTTCACAATTTCACAAATCTATTTATGGTATTTTCATTACCAAATAACTTAAATTACAAATTCTTCTAAGAAACTGGTTCCCTAACTCCCACACACAGTTTAATATAATGCATTTGCCTTCTAGATATGCAGTATTTCAAATACAGACAAATCACTAAACTTTATTTTATATGTGCAATGTAATACAGTGCCATGTTCAGCAATTTTAAAAATATGTACTTAGACGACTAATAGTATGCAAAAATCTGTGATGAAATTAGAATTTATCAATATTATTTATTATAAATTGATGTATGTTTAATCATACAAGCATATTTTATTTTTCCTACAAATGCATAATTTTTTTAAACTTAATAAGAAGATGTGTAAAATTTAATTTCACTCAATTACTTTACTAATAATTCTTGCTTAAATTCATTAATGAGACATTGATGATTATTTATAATAAAATAAACTTTAAATAAATGCTTTTTCTTAATTTTTCACTCTAAATTCCCTCCACTCTGGCTAACTGGTCAACCATTAATATTATTGATTTGGAAAAAACTGTTCCAAATAAAACGCAGTATGATTTTTCAAAGTAGCACATGTACTATTTCAGAACTAAAATAGAATTTTTATGAAATTAAACGCAAGTTTATGTATACAGAACAAACTTTTGGTTTGCATGCGAGCGAGCGAGCTAGAGAGGGAATATTATTAAATGCGTTAGCAAAACCGTAAGCTGTCTTTCAAATGTATAATCAAACTTTTTAAAAAGCCCACTCGAATATGTGTTCATAATTTTTGCTTCAACTTACATTTTTCGTATGTTTCAGGTAAAAAGATAATATTTTGCTTTGAATGATCTGTAATAAATTTTTTGCTTGAATTTTAAATTCATTTTCTCATATTTGTGAGGTTGACCTTTAATAAATGTTTTACAGCGTTATAAACTTGTGCCATACAATAAATATGGGGGGGTGGGGGGGGGGGGGGAATGTGCCATCTCTCCTACTAATGGTGTTTGAATATGCTAAATCCAACAAAAGTAGCAATTTATTGATAATTTCTTCGAAATAAAATAATAAAATGAAAAAAAAAATTTAAATCGTTGCTATTGCAAAACTATATACAATGTGGTAACAATTCCGAAAGCATGTAGCATTACTTGAACGAAATCATTTAGCTTTATAAAAATAATTAGAAGAGCATAAGACAGCTCTGATATACAATTTTTTGATAATTTGATCGGTACTCAATATTTAGTAGTACTTTGATAAAGATATTGACTGAGGTTCTCAAGTTTCAGAAACTTCTTCATAGTTCAAAATTTATTTGAAATTCTCACCATGAAAAAGAGACATTCATCTATAAAATGGTCCATCGTGATTATTAACAATGTTAGCTAAAATGTATTTTTTCCCTTTCTTCGTGTGTATTGAATTCGTGAATTGTGTATATCGTGTGCGCATCCAAATTTATATTTCATTTATATACATAATTTGGCAGAATTATTTACGTAAAAATGAGTATTCTAGAATATGCCAACAAAAAGTTAGATACACTTACCCATAACAAGAAAACAAAAATTTGTGCTTAATCAGACGCAATGTCTTGAGGTGAAGTAGATAACATTTTCTTAGATTTAGTTTCACTTAAAATAATTTAACTGTTTTCGAATTCATTTGCATTCACATTCATAAATTCATTTTTTGCGTTAACCACTAAGGTATTGAAATAATCTCAAAAACCAGTGATTGCCATCTAATCATTATGAAAACTGTAGAGTTAGTGAAAAATTATAGCACACTGTCGCATTAACCCTGTTTTAAGTTATTTAAAATACTGTGATGTGTATAATTACGATTGGTTGAGGGCTCGTGAAAAACAACTCCTGAAAATTTTAGCTTTTCTACTTTTAAAATAGCAGCCGGAAAACTAAAAGAACTACAGTCCGTGCATTTAGATTTGATTTTATTTATTCAGTAACGGCTAAACATTCTTTTCTTCTTTCAATTGCATTCCTTCATATTACAAACATTCAAATGTAATTTAGACTAACAATTTCAAACAATAAAAACCTGAAAAATCATTTAAAATAGCTAATTTTTAGTTTCTGTCATTAATAAATACGTGTATTGTTCTTTTATGTGTGCAATGAAGGAATACATTTCAATGCATAAAAAAAAGTATTTTCTTAAAAACGATTGGTATTTAATCATTTACAACTCATTACCTACTGCGCAATAGGTTCTGGTAAACTGAAGGGATTTCACCTACTGCGCAACAGGTTCTGGTAAACTGAAGCGATTTCTCCGCTTCATAATTAATAATACTACAAATATCAAAACCTTACGGCACTGCTTAATTCACGGCACCGGGTCTTTTATCAGCTAGTAGCTAAAACGATTCTGCTTAATCCATAGCAACACATTGCAAAAAATTGGCGTGGTCTTCCGATCGTCACTATGTTTTAACTACACAGAGTTGAGAAAATAATTTGCAGCATGTATCGTATACTGTACAAGAAGCTGATACGTTACATTCAAGTCTTTCTTATTCTGTCTAAAAGTATTTATCTAAAAACATCAGTTTCCCGTTAACTACAAACATTATAACTCGTAACATAATGTTTGTAGTTATCTAAAATCATCAGTTTCTCGTTCATAACTCATATCACGATGCTTTTTTTCTTGAAAGTTTATAAGAGTAAAGATGAGAAAACTTCTGTCTAGACTAAAAGTCTATCAGTTATTCTCTTCAGACCCGACATAAATCTCACATCTCAAATTAAAGAATAATCTCATAATTGTTTTTAAAGAACCTATTACACTTAAAAACGGCAAGTGGAAAGCGTATTTTCAAATAATTTTTCGAATAAATGCTTAATTCCCAATCTCTGTAGTAAAGAATTGTTACCACCCACAAACGAAGACTGTCAAGAAACTTTTAAAGGTAAACGATGTCTTACAAGTTCTTTTCAGCTACATGAATTTTGAAAAAAATACATTCATAAATTCAAAAACTTTTGAATAATCTTTTGAGTAACGGCAAACAGAAATAAAATGTGTGCGTAAGTGTGCAGAATTTACACATTCACATGAGAAAATCATTTTATTAAAAAAGTAAAGCATCCAATGATGTGTACTTCTGTTTAGAACTACAAAAAACCTTAAAAATTGTTTTAACAGTAGAAATGCAAAGGTCCACACATGTGGACCTCTGGAGCGAAGAAGTTATATTCTGGATGGTGACCTTTCTTAATACGCTAGTTGTATCCCTCTACCTCTCTAAGACTTCTTTAAGACGGTTTCCACATATCGAAAACGAAACTGCTAAACGAAAAACTATTTCACTCCTAGAATCCACAGGTATTGATATTTTTGTTCAGATTGTTTTTTTTTTTGTTGTTGTTGTTTGTTTGTTTGTTTGCTCACATGATGCATAATGCGCATTTTCTGAAAAATTATTTTCCGTCAATAGTTTAAATATTCAGTTGAAGTCTGGAAAGCAAGTTTTGCAGATATTCATTTTATGAAGGGCAGTCAGATGAAAACAGGACTGATGTAAAAAAAAGTAAATAAACTAATAAGTATTTCAAAATTAATAACTGCAACTGTGAACGTTGCACTGTCCCTTTCAACTCCCAATAGATGACATGTCTATACAAACACCTGCCTAAGTTACCAACTTACACTCCATGTTGGTTATATAGTCAGTCCCGCTTTCATTTGACTGCCCCTTATAAAATATTAACAGAAAGATTGAGACGACCATAAAACAAGCAAACAACTGTTAATCACGTCTCAGATAGGCTCCGCCAAGAGACTTTGCAGGCCAATGAAATAACTGGACATGATGCGAATCCTGTCTGATGATCAACGCCGTCTGCGGTCCCACGTTATCTTTCTGGAAAATACCTTTTTGAAACCACTAAACGTAAAGTAACGAACCGGTTGCAGTGCCATATCAATAATTCGTTGTGCCGTCAATGTATTTGCAATGCATTACAGAGCTGCTATCTTGTCAGATGGCACAACAAAACATTAAGTCACGCTGACTAACAGTATGGTGTTTATTTCAATATTAGCGTTTGGATTGGTTCCATCTCCTCAACGCGTGCAAACTTTCAATAAACGACTGAAATCAGTCAAACAGAACAGACTCATTTCTGAACACCAAATTCTGCTATTAAGTCGTAAACGTTCTCCATTCCGAACACCATCGCAATCTTTCCCGACAGTAGTTCGACGTCAGTGGCAGTCTTCACAAA